>QLSR01000119.1:2982916-3046807 GCA_031780015.1 Citrullus colocynthis | reverse complement strand
CTTTTTTTTTTTTTTTTTTTTTTTTTTTTTGTTTTCCCCCTGCTTGGTCGAGCTGTCTGAGGTCGATAGTGCATTTGGTAAGCTCTTTCGATATTCATCTCCACAACCCAATCAGATGCTCTAATCCTTTATTCATATTCTGTCTCCTTCCTTTTCTGGTGCCTATATTGTGAGTTTACAGCTCTAATCTTTTACTAGTTTTCCTCTCACATGTTACAAAAGGGCGATCCCCCTTAGACCTTATTCCATCCAAGCTCTCATAGCATTCGTCTTTCTTCTTTCTCTGTTGCACATCTATATTCTACTTTATAGAGATCTTGGCTTTATGGTTTGTTTCTTATGTGTTTGTTGTGCATGTGAATAGGAGTTTAGAGCCTTCGCCTGATACCTCATTAGTGCATACTTCTGTTGGTGATTCTGTAATCATATAGCATGTTTATTATAATTGTGAGTTGGTAGTTGATAATGTAGTTTTGTTGGCTGATTTGTTACCTTCAGAATTGGTAGAATTTGATATTATTTTGGGCATGGAATTCCTGTCGATGTATTATGCTAATGTTGGCTGTTTCAAGAAAGAAGTAAGATTTGTGGAGCTAGATGGACTTAAGGTAGTATTTAGAGGGAGAATGGGAGTTCTTCCTACTTGTGTAATTTCTGCAGTGAAGCCCAGGAAATTGATGAGTAAAGGGTGTGAAGCATACTTGGTATATGTGATTGAAGTGAACATGGAGAAGTTGAAACCTGAAGATGTGCCAATAGTACAGGAGTACCTAGATGCATTTCTTGAAGAGTTATCAGGTTTGCCAACTGATAGAGAAGTGGAGTTTACAATAGATTTATTACTAGGTACAACACCTACTTCTCAGGCACCTAATCGTATGACACCTACAGAACTGAAGGAGCTGAAGATGCAGTTACAAAAGTTAGTAGACAAGGGTTATATCAAGCCAAGTGTATTTCCATGGGGTGCACCTGTTATGTTTGTTAAGAAGAAAGATGGTACAATGAGGTTATGTATTGATTACTGTCAGCTAAATAGGGTAACAATATGTAAGAAATATCCTTTACCTTGTATAGATGATCTGTTTGACCAGCTCAGAGGAGCTTCAGTGTTTTCCAAGATAGACTTGAGGTCAGGGTATCATCAGTTAAAGGTTAGAGAATGAAACATACCTAAGATGACTTTTAGAACAAGGTATGGACATTATGAATAGTGATGCCATTTGGTTTAACGAATGCACCAGCAACGTTCATAGATCTTATGAACAGGATATTCCATCCTTATTTGGACCAATTCGTTATTGTGTTTATTGATGACATACTGGTGTATTCTGGAGATAGAGAAAAGCATGTTGAACATCTTAGGATCGTTTTGCAGACCTTGGAGAAAAGAAGTTGTATGCTAAGTTCAGCAAGTGTGAGTTTTGGTTGGAACAAGTTGTGTGTTTGGGCCATGTGGTGTCAGCTATGGGAGTTAGTGTGGATCCCCAAAAGAGTGAGGGCATAGTGAAGTGGGAACGTCCTAAGACCGTGACAGAGGTTTGTAGTTTCCTAGGTCTAGCAGGATATTATAGGAGATTTGTTAGGGATTTTCGATGATAGCATTGCCACTTACTAGTTTGACCAAGAAAAATACTAAGTTTGAATGGAACTAGAAGTGTGAGCAAAACTTTTAGGAACTAAAGAGAAGATTGGTGATTGCGAAGTCGGGTAAGGAGTTTGAAGTTTATTGTGATGCTTTTCGTTAGGGGTTAGGCTGTGTGTTGATGCAAAATAGGAAGGTGATAGCCTATGCTTTTAGACAGTTGAGACCTCATGAAAGTAACTATCCTACCCATGATCTGGAGTTTGCTGCGGTTGTTTTAACATTAAAGATATGGCAACATTACCTATTTGGGGAAAAGTGCTACATCTATAGAGATCACAAGAGTCTAAAGTATATCTTTGATTAGAAGGAACTTAACATGAGGCAAATGAGGTGGTTGGAGCTTATCAAATATTATGACTATACTATTGAATATCACCCAAGAAAGGTGAACATTGTAGCTGATGCTTTAAGTAGAAAGTCTAGGGGTAGTACAAGTTATCTAAATGCTGTAAGGGTTGCTCTACTCAAGGAATTTAGGAATAGTGCTACTAGTTTAAGAGTGACTGATGGTGGAACGTTGTGAGCACATTTCTTGTTGAGGCCCAAGTTAGTTGATGAGGTAGTAAGGAAGCAGTCAGAAGATCTTGTGATTAAGAAGCTAATGGAGGAAGTAAATGTCTAGCAAACAGTAGATTTCGAACTAAGATATGATGGTGCACTGTTGAAACATGGTAGGATTTATGTGCTAAAAGATGTTGAAGTTAAACAGGCGATTCTTCAAGAGGCACATAGCTCAACTTATGCTATGCATCTTGGTAGTACCAAGATGTATAGGATGTTACAGAATTTCTATTGGTGGCCAGGTATGAAGAGGGAGATGGCTAAGTATGTAGCAAGATGTTTAATTTGTCAGCAAGTAAAGCCTGAACGTCAGAAGCCAACAGGATTGTTGAATCCACTCTTTATTCCTAAGTGGAAGTGGGAACACATTACGATGGATTTTCTGTTTGGATTGCCAAGGACTCCAGTTGGCGTTAACGGAGTTTGGGTAATCATGGATAGACTGACGAAGATGGCACGTTTCTTACAAGTTAAAGCAACCTACACACTGGATAAACTGACACAATGACTATTGTATCAAACAAAGATCCCAGGTTTATTTAAGCGCCATGTGAAAGCAATATCATGAACGTACGAGGGAAATGAACATGCTAAAAATATGCTTTTCTTCAACTTCGATGAGATTGACGTTATAGTAGCTCCGTGGATCTGCCCTTCGAGCGATAGTATAAAAAGAATTTGGATTCTAGAAAACACATGAAAGAACGAAATAAAGAACATATCGAAGGAGCATGAGGGCAGACTTATGCTTTTATTAAGGTTCAATACTCTTTGTGTTAGGCTTCTCCCCTAGAATCCATAAAGAATACCAAAGAGAGTAAGGAGTTTTTCGAACAAGCATATAAGCAAATAAGTTATAGCAAAATGAAACGAAAAGTGAAACTTTTGACGATTTTGATTTAAGTTTCTGGGTTTCCTGATAAAAAAATCTATTGTTTTTTGTTCTTCTTCTTTCAAATTTTGGTCTTGTTTCAATTGTAGTTGTTCGGTTGAGTTCGTTCTTTTATTCAAATGCATCCCATTCCAGGTTAGTTCTCTGCTTGGGATGCATGGGTTGGGCACCTATTCTTCATTCCCGTCCTTTAGGTTATGTAAATAGAGACTTCCTCTTCCATTATCCAATATAGAGAACCTCTATTGATCATTTCACATATCTCCACTAGCAAAAAGTGCTTTCTCAACCCAAAAAAGGGTCTCGGGTCCCAAAAGTGCATGATAAATACTAGCAACACCCAGTACTGCAGAGGAAATTCAGTGTAGTACTCTAGACACAAAAAGTTCGGAAAGGTGTCTATAACTTCCCCACCAGGACCTACCCCCCAACCTATAGTAGCTAAGTGGGAAATTCAAATTAATCCTTCTTCATACATGGGCTTCTCCGGTACAAAATGAACCACTTCGAATAGGTTCATTGCTTCGGCCCAAAATACGATTAATCCGACATGGGCTACATGAGCGCCTAGTAGTTTATCGGATAAATTGAGTTGTTGCTGCGCACTTTCTGTGTTAATCGCAAATGTACGGGTCAAGTTATAATATATGACGATTAAGTCCGAATATCGTTCCACTGAGGATCTAATTGTGAAGGTTTAAGTTACTTAGCTATTCTAGAATTGAATCATTTTTATTTGAGGATTTGAATTTGAGTTGTGATTTTGAAAAACTAAAAAGGAAAGCAAGTAAATAAGAAACACAAGATTCAAAGCGAGTTCTAGGATAAAGAATCCTTGTTTACTTCATCATGCATTATTCTAGGGTTCATGGATTTTATTGCAATTCATATGCTTAAGTCTAGAAACATAAATCCAAGTTATTTTCTCTAAAAAATAACCTTTTCTCCTGCAACTCAATTGATTACTAATTTCTTGAAACCAATACAAATTACATGGCATTAAGAGTAGTCTTTAGCAACTTTCATTGTTAACCTAGCTATATTCATGAGAGATTAACAACAATTCTTTGTTATAAATCTAGTTAGACATACAATCTTTCAACCATACGTCTAACCTAACATTCAAACATGGCCATTCAACAAGAATTTAAGCACAATAACAAAGAAAAGCATAATCATTACAATAAAACCATGAAGAGTCTACAATATCAACATAACTTCATAAACAATTCATCAAAACGTTAAATTAAAGAGTTTAGCCACTCCTTGTTTGAAGTAATATGTTCATAACAATATAAACAAAGAAAGAGTGTAAAGAAAGGGAAACTCTACTGAAAAGAGACTCTTGATTGAGGAAGCACCGTCAAGATGTCTGTTGTGCTGTTTAACGAGCTTAATATTAAGAAATATTATTTATCAAGTTTTCCTATTCTTAACCCAAGTATAAGCAAAGAAATAGATTTATTCGGTGAGTCCGAGGTCGAACACAGGGACTACGCTGATTCTAAAATTTGTTAGATTAATTGAGTTGGAGTAATAACCAAAAATATTTAATGAAGGATGCGTCTAACTAAAGAAAGCAATAACATGTACACTAGATTAAAAAGTGGTAGATGGTAAGGGATGCGACACAACAAGTTCAACTAAGTGGATTAAATGAATGGATAAAAATAGGGTTCAGGTTGGTTGGCTTCTAACATCATAAACGCATAGTGAAAGTCTATTCATACTTGCAACTCTTCTCTCGGTTGTTAGCCGCTATGCGTTATATGTAACGCATAGGAGAATATTAAGTGCTAAGGTTATTCCTATGTCTAGGTAACACTTCTTAGCCTTGTCAATTGAGTTCCACAATTATTTACCCTCTCGAGCAGTCTAGTTGTTACTACTTATATCGATTAGCTAGATGGACATCAACATCAGATTAAGATTACAATTGACAAGATGAAATAGTTACACTATGGTTTTTATTTAGATGCTAATGCAACCCGTGATCCTTGAAAGATTAGCTACTCATGGATTCAAAGTAATAAGCGGAAAGAATAGAGAGATGGATAAACATGGAAGAATTGTAGATTAATGAACAAAATACGATCTTAGATAGTTCAATGTCTTGATAACAAATCTAAAATCAAAGCTAGAAAAAGATAGAAAGTAGGAAGGCGTTTCTATGTCTTGAGTTGCCGGAATGGAAGCGTGAGATCTGCTGTGAAGTGGTTAGGCGGATGAAAGACTCTTCTCTCTTGAGCTATTCGTCTCCGGTTATCGTCTGGAAGGGATTCTGCTGTCACTTAGGAATTCTTCCGAGAATCAACAACATTTTCGTCTTCAGGTCTGCCCTTTTATAGATGTTGCGTTGCAATCGCTGGCAAATCTGCATGATTGGAGGCTTAATATCTGCCTTGCGTCCATCTCGCCTAATCTCGTGATTTTCGATTTAATTTCAATCCACCACTCTCGCCACATATCAAGCATATCAATCTCCCGACAATCTCTCAAGATTATTATCTAATTCTCTACTGCCTTGTTGATATGCATCCATGGATAACTTTGGGTTCATGCGTTCAAGTATGTCAACGCATCCATGGGTTGCTAACGCATCAACCTGCGTTGAAGAGTTGCCAACGCATAGTCCTGCGTTAAGAGGTTGCCAACGCATCTACAGAATTATCTTTACAATTTACAATTTACAAAAAGCTGCATCAACCTCCGTTTTAGATTTAAAAAGCTATAAAATAATTATCTTTATCAATTTATAAGAGTAGAACGCATAGGAAGATTTATCAATAGAATTTAACATTAACTACCGCATGATTCTCTATTTAAACTCTATTTTTCTAGGAGAAAGACATATAATAACTTGTATTTCTACAAGTTATCAATGTCCTTGGTCTTCACGTTGGAACTCGAACGCCACCACGACTCTCTCTCGAACTCTTTTCTCTCTTTCTTGTAGCTAACTCACTCTTTGGACTCTCTAATGAACTTTCTCTTAAATCTCTTCTTCTTGTGTCTCTTGGTGTGTTTAGGGCTCCTGGAAACGCTCCAGTTTATAGAGTTGGCCGCCCAAAATTCTTTCGAAAAATGTAGAATTTTTAAATATGGAAAAATGGAGCCGCGACGCTGCTGGATGGCACCGTGGCGCTGTGTGTCATAATAGCCTACCCTTGGCACCGTGTTGTAGCGTAGCGACGGTGTTGCTGCGCTGAATACAGAGGCCGCTCTCGGGAAAAAGCGTAGCAATAGCACTGTACCGACGCTACGGTGCTGCCTTATTTTTGGCAGATTTGGATTTTTCTTCACTTTTTCATTGCATTCTAGCTCTGTTTTGATCCTTTGGCTTTCACTTCTAATTTTCTTTATTTTGAGCTAAAAACCACGAGCAAACAAGTGAAATCTAATATAAACTCCCTTAATTTGAGAGAATAGAAAGCACTTTTCAAGTGCTTTTCAGTTGTCGCGCATTCTCGACGCACCAAGCAAAATTGGTGGTTTCTTGGTCACAAACAGCTAGAGCTAAGGTTCCATTAAAGAACGTTTCCACGGGGTAGAACCTCCTTAGATTGTGAAGATGTCTTTTATGTTCTGGTCTTAGCCTGGGTCCTTGTACGATGAAGTTGTCAAGTCCATATGAGGATACTGTTTCACTTGGTGGACAGTCGAATGATCAAAGCGAAATGGTTTATGTAGGCATCTTTTGAGCATGTTCCGTTTCCAAAAGTTATGGAGTCCTACGACATTCTTACAGAAAAAAAACATGGTTAGTAGATAACTATTTTGTTATTGTAGAAAGCAATTAGTTTTTCTGATCTTGTTCGGGCTTGGAAAGGTTTCCTTTAGCAATTCTAGAAGTAGAGGAACTGTTATCTATGTAATTGAAGAAGTCATAGAAGAGCACCACCACGGTTTAGGTCCAGACACATGGGAAATTAATTCAGCAGCAAGGATCGTGAATCAAGGGAAGGAAAGGATGTTACTAGAATTTTGAAGTCACCACTGACCATGACCTAGATGGAAACCTAACCTTGTACGTCATAATTGAGAACAGGAACACCCCCCTAGAAAAATCAAAATAACAAAACGACTGAAAATGGTGATAGCCTAGAATTCTGACTCGGGCTCGGGCTCGGGTTGTTACCAACAACACCAAACAAAGAATCCTTATCCTATAGGGAGACTGTGAAAAGCTCTAGGTGGAAGGGAGTTTTCTTAGCTCTCGATACGCAGATTGTTGAATCCTTAATAAGTGACGATGACCACTTTGGTAGACACCAAAGTCCAGCCCAAGATTCGTAAGGAATCTTAAGAGCCCAAGGGACATACCTTTCAACCAAATCCCGACATACCTTTATGAGATCGTTAAATAGATCTTCAGGGACAGAGGACAACCTCTTCACAGTAGAATCGTATCTTTCTTTTTAAGACGAAGAAGAATCCACTTTATTAATGAAAACATCGAAAGATAAAGAAGAGAAAAGTGAACCAGTTGATCCATTGTTTCGCCCCTCCTACTTATCATCTTAAGATAAAAAGAAGAAATACACCTAGGAATGCCAAAGTGGTTAAGTAGCGCCGGAAAAGGTAAATGGCGGTGAATTGTTTTTCACTAAGAATACCTCTGAAGGACTACATCGCAAGACTTAATATACAAAGCGGTGCCAAGGTTCAGTCACATTATCTCTGGTTCTTTGTAATTGATGCGCACTTTCCGTGTTACCGCAAGTGTACGGGCCAAGTTATAATATAAGACGGTTAAGTTCGAATATCGTTCCACTGAGGATCCAATTGTGAAGATTTAAGTTACTTAAATATTCTAGAATTGAATCAATTTTATTTAAGGATTCAAATTCAAGTTGTGATTTAAGAAAAACTAATAATGAAAGCAAGTAAATGAAAAACACAAGAGTCAAAGAGAGTTCTAGGGTATTGAATCCTTGTTTAATTCATTATGCAACATTCGAGGATTCATGGATTTTATTGCAATTCATATGCTTAAGTCTAGAAACATATATCCAAGTTATTTTCTATAAAAAACAACATTTTCTCATGCAATCTAATTGGTTACTAATATCTTGAAACCAATATAAGTTACATGGCATTAAGAGTAGTCTTTAGCAACTTTCATTGTTAACCTAACTATTCGTATGATAGATTAACAACAATTCATTACTATAGATCCAATTAAACATACAGTTATTTCAACCATACATCTAATTTATCATTCAAGGATGGCCAATCAATAAGAATTAAGCACAATAACAATGAAAAGCATATTCATTACAACAAAACCATGAAGAGTCTACAATATCAACATAACTTTATAAACAATTCATCAATACCCGAAAACTAGAGTTTAGCCACTCATAACTTTTGGCAACGTATTCAAAACCAATTTTAGCATAGAAAGAGTGTAAAGGTAAGGAAACTCTACTGTGAAGAAGCCCTTGATTGAGGAGGAACCGCCAAGATGTCCTTAGTCTTCATGTCAGGAACTTGAACGACACCAAACTCTCTCTCAAACTCTCTTCTCTCTTCCTTGTAGCCAACTCACTCTTTGGGACTCTCTATTGTGTTGTTCTCCAATTTTTCTATTTCTCTTTATATGCTAGGGTTGCTGGAAACCCTCAAATTTATAGACTTGGTCGCCCAAATTTTATTTCAAAATTGTAGATTTTTCTAATAATGAAAGTTGGTGCCGTGACGTTAGGAGATGGCACCGCTGTGCTGACTGACATAAAAGGGTGGCGCCATCGCTTTGTAAGTTGGCGCCACCAGGCTGTGCATCATTAAATCCAACCCTCAGCGTCGAGCCAGCACCACTGCACTGTGCTTGATTGATGCTCTCAGGAAAAAGCGTCGTGGCAGCGCTGCTCTATTGTTGGAAAATTTTTTATTCTTTCCTCTTTTTCACTTGATTTTGGCTCGATTTGGTTCTTTTGGCTTTCAGTTCTTGTTTTTCTTATTTTGACCTGAAAACCAATAGCAAACAAATGAACTCTTATATAAACTCCCTTAATTTAAGAGAATAAAAAGCACTTTCAAGCGCTTTTCAGTAATGCCATTTGACCTTTTCTGCCTCATACGCTGGCTCCAAGAATTTCTTTTCTAAAGACTATATGCTAGTAATGTTAGGGCGACTTAAAGTAAAGTGCTTCTCCCCATGTCCACCGTCGTCAACTATAAAGACCTACCTGAAGTGTTCTTCTAGTGCTTCATAGTCTTTATATAGTCTTTCTCGTACACCTGTAGAGCAGCTCATCGAAAAATGTTTCCCAAGTCATGTTGCAACTAAACGACTCTATTTCTCTCTTGTATTGTGCCTTGAGTCCTCAGAATCGGTGTCTGATGGTCTTCATCTCCCTTGGAATCTTAACTTGGTGTCTTGGCTTCCTCCTTCAATCCGTCTTGCAAGTGCAGGATAGCCCTGGGCCGGATGTACTTTATTGTCTGTGTGCTTGCCGCTTAATCCTTCCCAACTCTGGTCGCCTATAGCTAATGTTTTCCAAGTAGCATCTTGTAAGCATCTTCATGCTGAGCCGTCAAAGCGAAAAAGTGGATGCTAAAATAAAGGTGCATCAATGGATACCTTCTGCCTCAATCACTTCCGCAACGGCTTTACTAGTTGCTGGTCTATTATTCTCAGTGCGATGAAGTAAAAACTATAGTGAAAACATCGGCTTACCAATTGCCTACCTTGTCTCCTCTGTTTTTTGGATTTTACTTTCCTTTGCTTCGACACCGTGTTTTGGCTTTACTTCTTTAAAAAGAAAAGTGGATTTTGAAATCTTTTTTGTATCCACAACAAAATCGGATAGATATTGATTTTGATGAATAGATAGAAGGAGGATATATAGATTTGCGTGCGAAAGAGGCCTAAGAAGTTAGCCTGAGAAGCTTGAGCTTGAAAGCAGTATCGTACACAATTTTTTGATATAAATAAGAGCTTTTGTGGGCTACAGGTGGAGGGCTATGTGATCATTCACTCAATTCCAGGGAAAGAACTCCTTGAGCCTTAGTTGGAAGCTAAAACAAAGCTAAACTTGAAGGCTCATGGAGAAAGCTATTTTATGGGTATACCCACAAATCTATGTTCGTAAACAGTCTCGGAGAAGGCCACCCGCACCCGACTTAACAGAATGTCCCAAACATCACAATGCAAGTCTTGGTTCATTTTGGAAGTATTGAATTTTAATCGGAAGGAAATTCACAAGCAATCAACTTGCTTACCTTCATACTTGGCTCAATTTTCTTAGAATGGAAAGTAGAGACAACAATTTAAACATCATTAGGAATTCTCCGATTAAAATCATGAGGGAGAATAAAGTCTCCATAAAAAACAACTCGCACCTTCACTCTAAATCATCCATGCTATCGCACAGAAGGTCGTATGCCACTGGTAATCAAAACCAAACTGAAGATCCTTACAAGAAGCATTGCTATATAACCAATCCATGAATGCCAAGGAGTAGAAAGTACTTACTGCGAAGGCCAAAAGCGCACTTAATGTATACTAACGCTTTAGAGTTAGAGGTTGCCACGGTGGGAAGTATAAGGAAAAAAAAACCTTGCGAGTCTTTAGGTTGCACATTCATGCCCATAATATAGTTTGCTGCTTAAGCTGCTGGGTGAATAAGCCTTGCTATTGAATCTGCTCCACTTATCTCATCTATAGAAGAAGTTGGTATAGAATTGTTGGGTTTTATGTCCTAAAACTCGTTGTTTATAAAATTTTGTAACTTATTCTCAATATAACTATTATCGAGATTTATTCAGTAAAGTTGTTATTGAATATATGAATTGCATCTATTAAATCCAATAAACTAAGAATCCTTGGCTATATGTTGTAAACTTAGACTTTATGTGTAGACATAAAAATGGATCAAATTTAAGTAAATAGCCAAAACGGTCTATAGTATGAGGATAAGGCTGGGTACCTTATCCTGGGGACTCTATGGATGTGACTTACTTTGTATTTAATACAAATGATGTGATCCTATATCGTACATGTAGAGACATGTGAGTGGGGCTTCCTATGCAATGAGTTTTGCATAAGACCGAACCATAAAATAATCATTTGTACTTTATGAACATCGTTTACTATTAAAACTGATTATTTCCAGCATGATGACTTAGGTAACTCAATCTTAATCCTGAGTGATAACTTGTAGAAATACAAATTATTACAGCCTTTCTCTTAGAAAAATAGAGATTAAATAGAGAATCATGCGGTAGTTTATGTTGAATTCTATTGATAAATCTTCCTATGCGCCCTACTCTTGTAAATTGATGAAGATAATTATTTCATAGCTTTTAAAGCCTAAAACACATGTTTTAACGCAGGAACGCAAGCAACCGGTGGATACGATGACAACCGCTCAACGCAGGATGATGCGTTAGTAACATATGGATGCGTCGACATAAGTGAATGCATGAACCCAAGTTCTCCATGGACGCATAATGACCAGAAACGCAAGGCAGAAAGATTGACATGTATGATCTGTGGCTAAAGTGGTGGATCTAAATTGAACCGAGAATTATGCAATTAGGCGAGATAGACGCACGACATCAATTGCGCCTCCAATCACGCAGATTTGCGGGTGAGCTCAAGAATAGAACACAAGGAGCATTGCCAAGTACAAATGAAGTTCCAAGAGGGAACTTAAAAGAACAATGTTAAGATGTGACATTGATAAGTGGGGAAACTACCCAACCCACAGCGCAAGATCAGAGGACGTAAGGAAACTTGCAATCTGTAAATGCTCCAACAACGAGTCAACCGATGGAGAGTACTATACATAATGTCAATCAACCATCATCTTCCACCAAATCACAAGAAGAGGATCATAGAGAGAGGAGAGAAAAAGCAACACAGGTAGAACCTGCGTCCATATATAAGGATATCACTCCTGGACGCGTCCTGATTGACGTCCAAGAAGGAATATCAACGAGCCGCGTGGGTGATCAACAGGTAAAATTTAATATGGTTAATGCATTGAAAGATCCTGATGACTTTCAATCTTGTCAGATAATCGCAGATACCAATGAGAAGACGAGACCTACAAACGCAGCGTTGAAAGATGAAGTCTCAAAGACAACGAAGATGGTGAAGAGGATGAAATTAAATTACTCTCTGATCATATATTTGAGCAATTAGACAGGAGCAATAGATCCACGGCAAAGATCGAGCCGTTATTAGAAGAACTTTCAACGCATGAGCTAGAAACCAGACCAATGCATCCCAAGTACGCGCACTTGAGGGAGATCATACTGCAATTCATTGTTTCCTCTGCGTTGAACCCTGAACGCCATAAAGGCTCCAATGACCCATGCAAGCATAACTGAGCTTGCGTTGAAAGGTCCCCACATTGCTGAACGCCTAATTTTCCAGGGACGCTCTCTTTTATTCTAGCTTTCTTTCTTTATTCGTACTTTGTTTTTAATATTGATTTTTCTTTCTTTAAACTCAGTTTTAAAAGTAGTGTAAATTAAATAAGCATGAAATTATGTGTCGAGCTTTAATGCAAACTATTTGATTTCACCACATACTCTGCCAATCATACTGCGTCCAACGCATAATTGAACTGAGAACCCTGCGTTCATCAGTTATGCGTTTATCAATAGAATTCACTGCGTTTTAGATAGAGCAATCCAGGGAACGCATATGTCTTTTGAGTCGATGCATTTTTCCAGAAGCACTCGAGTGCTTATTTGTGTCATTAGCTGCCCATCACACTTGATGGGTGTGCGGCCCAATAAATTTGCCTAGATCAGTGGGATTTCAGATATCGCGTATTTGCATTTATTACCGACGACTTAATTAGCCCTTCATCAACACGATTTGATTTTCCATTTTCCATTTCAGAACCCTTCATCTCTTAAACCTCCGGCGATTTAAGTTCTTCGCACCGTTGTCTATGTCTAGCCAATCAGACTCCCAAAACCAAGAACACTTCGCCGACGACGTTTCCCCAATATCTTCCTACAATACCCAGTACTCGGCCTCATCTTCTTCTTCATATGAACTGCGACCAGCCCTGAGGTATTTCCCAACCCTCGAGCTCCATTTTTCTCTCCACCACTATTCCGACCTACCCGACCTGTGAGGCTTTTCGCTTTTCCGGTCCGCCCTAGACCTCCAAACCCCAGCCCACCATTTATCCCAACTTTCTCGGCGTCACGAATCAGGGCTAGTGTCCAAAGACCGCCTGTAATCCCATTGTTCCGACCATTCTTCAGACCTCCAGTCTGTCCACTAGTAGTTGACCTTGACTCAGACGACTGCGTGGAATTCCTAAACATCCCACCCTTGTGCCGAATCGACCTGGCACCTACTCCAAAACCCAAAAGCTGAGTCAAGTCGTGCATTTCAAAGCCCAGAATGAAGAATGTTAGGGATTTTTCCGCTGCAAACTTCAATGCCAGAAACTAACGTCTAAGCACGAAAAACTCCGAAGCCGAGCAAGTGGGTCCTGGAATGGTTCGTGATGAAGCTAGCACACTGTATGGAAGTGTGAAGTTTTGCTGCAAAGACGAGCGAAATGTCTTCGGCGACATCCTCGAGAGGATTACCAAAGAGGAAAGAGACGCAAAGGCGAGGGAGGATGACTGGGACGTCAACCAGCCTTGCCTTCATCAAGATACCCCAGCATAAGAGGGACTGATGAAGTGGGAGGAGAGGTAGAAGAGGACGTGGTTGTGGAAGAAGGGGAAGTGAACTCTGCACGTTCCTCGGACAAATGGGTCGCACACATTCTGACTGGCCTGCGAGACCCATTTGAAGCATGCGTATCAGAAGCAAGACGGGAATCACCCTTACCGATAAAAGAGGTCCAGAGTTAGCTAAAAGAGACTTGGGAGGGTGAAAAAACTGGGGAAAATAAGGAAGGAGACGCCGCCTATAGCAAAGAGGTCGTAGGCGAGCCATTCAAAATGCAAGGGTCAGTCCCTACGTCTATCAATCCTAAGGAGATGACCCTGGACTCCAATGAAGGACCTATCAAAAAGGTTGTGATGGTCATAGAGGCCAAGGATGAAGAGCCAAAAAATACAGAGCAAGGAAACGGTCCTAAGTCCCCGATTGCGGCAACATCCTTTGATCGGCTGGCAAAAAAGATGAAGAAGAAAAGGGCTAAATTAAGAAAAAACCTCAAAACCCTAAGAAAAGGAGTTGAGAAAACAAGCAAGGATGCATTGTCCTGCAAGGAGGCACGCAGGAAAGTGTGGCCCCAAGAAGAATGGGAAATGCAAGGCCTTCCTGATCCTCAAATTGGCGAAGCCGCTATGGCATTGGAGGAGGAAATGAGGGAAGAAGAAAGAATAGAAGAGGTAGCTGAAGAATTTGAAAAAGAGCTCAAAGAAGAAGAAGATAGGGAGCTTGCTGCAAAAATAAGTGCCCAAGAGGAGAAGGAGGGCAAGAAGAAGAAAAATAAGAAGAATGAACGCGACGGGGAGGATGTGGGAGAAGAGCAAGGTGTTAACACCTCGAAGAAAAAGGAGAGGAAAGAAGAACAAAGGAAGAAAAGTAGGGAAAAGGAAAGAGAGGCGGACGCAAGCAGAAAAAGAATAGTGGATCAAATTTCTGCCAAGGCCAAAGGCAAAGAAAAAGTGGTTGATGCGTCGCTTGAGAAGAAGAAAGAGGAACCCAAGAAAAAGGAAGGAAAAGGGAGACGCAGGGCGTTTCCTGAGTTATTAATGGAGGTAGGATTTTTCCTTGAAGAATCCCCGTTGCCGCCATATATTACTGAAATCATCGACCACCACGGTTGGAGAAATTTCTGTTCCAGCACCCCTTGGATCCAACTTGACTTAGTACGCAGTTTTTATAACAGATGCATTGATGAAGAGGAGGACGTAGTGGTGGTTGAAGAAAATGAAGTCCCATTCAACACAATGGAAATAAACGCAATCTATAAGTTGAGGGACAACTCAGATGCGGAAGGAAACAAAATAATAGAATCAACTCCACCAGAGTTAATGGAAGACGCAGTCCGAGTATTGGCGAAGCCTGAGGCGAAGTGGGACGTATCACCCACTGGCATTAAAAATTTGCCTTCTAATAGCCTATGGCTAGAGGCCAACCTGTGGGTATACTTGGTGAAGAAGTGGCTAATCCCCACGACGCATGACAAAAAAGTGTCAAGGGATCGAGTGATGACAGCTTATTGCATTATGCGTCACATCCCCCTTGATGTCGGGAGCATAATTGCGGTGCAGATAAAAGGAGTCTTCAACAAACCAAGAGGCTAACTCTTTTTCCCCTCACTTATCATGAACCTATGCGCCAATGCCGCCATCGGAGGGTAGACAGAAGTGTTGGACGCAGAGAAGATGATCGAAGTCAGTGTGGTAATTGCCCATAAGACTTTGCGTCGGTTGATGAGAGGATCGTAAAACTTGTTAGAGCCTGTTAAGGTCACCAAAAGACCTCATCAACCCACTCCGTCACTTAAAGTGTCACCTCCAAAGCCGCAAACACAGAAGAAGGGGAAGTCATCCAAACTGAAATGCAAGACTGTGGCAAGTCCTGATGCCACCATTAGACCTTCCCCTTCCTCAAGTCCTTCACCTCCACTCCCATTAACCGCAAGAGACCCAAAGCCATCTCCACCTCCTTCTAAAACACATTGCCCAAAACCTTCTCAATCTTAACCTTCCGCAAAACCCATCTCCCCAATCTCCTCAATAAAAGTTGATGACTAACACTACGAGGATTTTGGTGTGACTACTATGTGCCTATCATCCCCTGCTTTTGAGCCCCCAGCCAAACCATCCTCACCCACAACCGCAACCTTAACCTCAAGAAGCCCAACTCGACCTCGATTGGGAGACAGTGCAAACATACCTGCAACAATCAATCTTGCGTCCAATGATGCATTCAATGAATATGTTAGCACGCCGGCAAACGGAGCAGTTTCACTTTACATTGAATTATATTCATCAACTGTTTTCAATTCGACCGAAAGTCCAGCACCCTAACATTCCTGAACGCCTACAACATACGCTTGTCTTCCCAATGCTGCAACGCCCTGCACCTAAGCAGAAACGCAAACCTGATGAAGACAAGTCGGATAGTTAAAACTTAGGGGTGTAGTTAGAGTTGTATCTTCTTTATAGCTTTCCTTGCAATTATCTCCATCTCCAACTGTATGTTTTTGTGGGAAAAGAAATTAATAGAATGAAAATTTCTTCACCGCATTGAATTTCTAATTACCTCTTTGCGTTTTCCCCGTGTTTTAAATTCATTCTGAGTACATTTAATTATTCCCAACTTTTATCTTTGTGTTGAAAAGTTAGTCACTCTGATGATAATCATGCTTACACTTTTTGTATATTCTTAAGCTAGATTACTTTCAATGCGTTTGCATACTATTCCTTAGAAACGCAAACCTACTTTGCATGCATGCAAGCTGGCACTTCAAACCTCTTTTACAAAATTTTTCAACATAATCTTTGTTTACAATTTAAGCAATGAGGACCTTGCTACTTTCAAGTTTGGGGGTGGAAGAGGTTTGAACTATCAAAGATTAAAATATGAAGAACTGATTTCAGTCATTTTTATATTTTTTAAAAAAAAAAATCAACGCAAAACTCCGCTGACAAGATTATACACTTATCTTGTTAAGAGTTTAGCTGAGAACGACACCTGCTCGTAGTTGGCTGCCTTCATGCACCCCATAGTTGGTATGTCAGAATGAAGGTGGGTAATCGTAATCAGCGACGCATAGATAAATAACAAACTCCAATGTCTAGTGAGGAAACCGAACTGAGATAAGAGTTTAGTTGAGAAGGGCACTTGCTCGTAGTTGGCTGCCTTCATGCACCCGATAGTTGGTATGTCAGAACGAAGGTGGGTAACCCTACTCGACGCATTGTAATCTAATACATAGACAATAAAACAAAAGAAAGAAAAAGGAAGTTTATATCTTCATCTTTTCAGACTCAGTGTTAAAAGAAGAAACAAAAATTTTGTGAATATTGAGTAAAAAATCTTGAAAAGAAAACTTGCCACATACAAATTAGACCCGTTCTAAAGAAAAGAATAAAGAGGTAGAAAACTAATGTAACTAACGGGTAATTGATTGAGTATAGCATTCTGAGAGACTAGTCAATGCGTTGAGAAAACTCTTAGGTTGATTGAAGTTTCTTAGATAGAAGTTATGCTTGAGGACAAGCATTTCTCTAAGTTTCGGGGTGTGATAACTTGTAGAAATACAAGCTATTACGGCCTTTCTCTTAGAAAAATAGAGATTAAATAGAGAATCATGCGGTAGTTTGCGTTGAATTCTATTGATAAATCTTCCTATGCGTTCTACTCTTGTAAATTGATAAAGATAATTATTTTATAGCTTTTTAAGCCTAAAACGCATGTTTTAATGCAGGAACGCAAGCAACCTATGGATGCACTGACAACCGCTCAATGCAGGATGATGCGTTAGTAACATATGGATGCGTCGACATAAGTGAACGCATGAACCCAAGTTCTCCATGGACGCATAACGACCAGAAACGCAAGGCAACAAAAAATCAGATTAGAATCTTGAGAGATTGTAGGAAAGATTGATATGCATGATCTGTGGCTAAAGTGGTGGATCTAAATTGAACCGAGAATTACGCAATTAGGCGAGATAGATGCACGACATCAATTGCGCCTCCAATCATGCAGATTTGCCACTGATTACGAATGTAGCCTCTATAAAAGGGCAGACCTGCAAGCTGAAAAAGGGTTGTTGATTCTTGGAAGAATTCCTAAGTGACAACCGGAGGCGAATAGCTTGAGAGAGAAGATTCTTCCCTCCGCCTGACCACTTCACAGTAAAACTTCACGCTTCCATTCCGGCGACTCAAGATATTGAAACACCTTCCTGCTTTCTATCTTTTTCTAGCTTTGATTTTGGATTTGTTATCAAGACATTGAACTGTCTAAGATTGTATTTCGTTTATTAATCTACAATTCTTCCAAGTCTATTCATTTCTCTACACTTTCTGCTTATTACTTTGAATCTATGAGTAGCTGATCTTTCAAGGATCACGGGTTGCGTTAGCATCTAAATAAGAACCATAGTGTAACTATTGCATCTTGTCAATTGTAATCTTAATCTAATTCTTATGTCCATCTAACTAATCGATATAAGTAGTAATAATCAGACTGCTCGAGAGAGTAAGTGATTGTGGAACTCAATTGACAAGGCCAAGAAGTGTTACCTGTCTATACGAATAACCTTGGTACTTAACACTCTCCTATGCGGCATAGACATATAACGCATAGCGGCTGACAACCGGGAGAAGAGTCGCAAGTATGAATAGACTATCACTATGCGTTTCTGATTTTAGATGTTAACCAGCCCGAACCCTGTTTTTATCCATTCATTTAATCCACTTAGCTGAATTTGTTGTGTCGCATACCTTACCATCCACCACCTTTTAATCTAGTGTACATGTTATTGCTTTCTTTAGTTAGACGCATCCCTTGTTAATATTTTTGGTTACCACTCCAACTCAATTAATCCAATTAATTATAGAATCTGCATAGTCCCTGTGTTCAACCTCGGACTCACCGAGAAAACCTCATTCTTTGCTTATACTTGGGTAAAGGATAGGAAAGCTTGACAGCTCACTAACTCATAATATTAAGCATGTTAAATGCATAATATGTTGAACGCATAGTAGTAAGCTTAATAATAGATAAACACAACAACAAGTTTTGGACTTTAGATATGCAAATGCAACAAGTTTTTGGCACCGTTACTGAGGACTTATTTTTATCTAACAACACTGAGCTAACTATGAACTCATGTCTGTTTGAGATTATCCTTTAATCTGCATAGGTGAGAGTGGCCCGAGTACGCCGACTCTATATGCCTCCCATTTTAGGGATAAGATTAGACAGATAGCTGGGGACATAGTCTTGCAAGATAGAATTCACTCCTACCTATTTCTAGGTTATTAGATAAGTTGTTCCTTTAAGTACTGACTCTGAGGCTTGAACAATGGGTCCCACCCTCTCACTTGGCCGAGAGGACTAGGTTTGTTGATTCGACCACAAACCGATTGTTTATAAGAGGATCGGTAGGATTTAAGGAACAAAATGTAATTACAGAGGTCAAACAGTAATTTTGACTCAACTGTAATTACAAACAACTTATGAAGAACCGACTTACTTATTATGGTTAATATCAAGTGGACATAAATATATATACAGTGAGGAGAGTGCAACTACTCGGCTTTAGTGAAGTGACCTGGTAATTAATGAATGTTAATTAACTAGGTTAAAGAGTTTAACAGGTTTATTTCAGATCGTTGGAACTCATGATCTGTAGGTCCATTAGGTCCCCTAGTTAGCTCATGGACTAAACCTTATAATAGAATATTGAGTGAATTGGAAATGTTCAAATTTAGTAAAGGAGCAAAATTTATGGTTTGTTTATTTAATTATAAATTAGATGGAAAACAGAGAGTTAGCAATATTTAAATGTGATTTAAATATTTTTAGGATGAATAGAGATTCATCAGATTGGAGTTTGTTGGGAAAAATGGAAAAATTATTAATTTAATGTTAAAAAATTAATTTAATATAATTAATTATTATCTAAATTAATTATATATTAAATTAATATTATTTAAAATTAATTTGGAATTAATTTTAAATTAAAAATCAATTTATTAGAAAATTGAATTTAAAAATCAATTTTGAGATTTTGGAAAATACCACTTTGAATGGAGAAGGATGTGGTGTTCACCATGCATGCTCTTTCTCCACCTTCATCTTCCATCTCCAATTTGAGAGAGTTATTCAGCAATTTTGTTGTCAATTTTCATGCCAAATTTATTTGCATGCTCTCTTCTTTAAATATAAGAGAAAAATTGAGGAAAAAGGTTAAGTGAGCTAACCAATTTCTGCTTAAAAACTCTTCTACTCTTTACTCTTCAAAACAGTGAGTTCTTCACTAAGTTGCTCCAAATTCAGCTCAATTTTGATCCTACAATCCATTCTAAGGCCTGAGAAAAACTAGGAAGACACTAGAGGTTGTCCACAAAGTGTTCGTGATCAGAAATTCGAAGAGAGTAGCTTCAATTTTGAGCTTCAACATGTAAGTTCTCTTTCTCTGTTTTCAGTTTCAAAATTGATGTAATTAGAGTGCTTTAGATCCTAATTGCTTCCGCTATTAGGTTGTTAACTCCTTCAAGAGTAGGCTTTCTTTCTGGGGTAAATGTCAGAAAAGGAAGATGTTCTCTCTTTCCTGTATTATCAAGATGAATTTTTCCCTTATTTTGAAATTGTGTATCGTATAGAAAGAAAGATGATTCACTTTTTTTATTTTTATTTTTATTTTTTTTATCTTTAGCCTTTTCGTGATGGCTTAATGATAGAGAGACAACAATAGGTGTCGTAAACCACTGCCGCTATCAAATAAAATTTATAACTTCAAACGTACTATTATTACCACAATTTTGTAGCAATAATGACATGCATAGGTCGATCCACAGGCAACTTCTTACTCGAATCAGTCAATAATCGAATACTTTGATTTGGGGGGGGGGGGGTTGGTGATCAAACAAAATTTAAAGGTGAGAAAATAAATACAAACAGAGTTATCGATTCAAGAAATCGTAAGGAAAATTAAATGCGAAGTAAATAAATCAATTGAAATAAATACTCGGGGATAGGAAGGAATTTGGCTTAATTTCTATCATAGATTACTTAAACATAAAGTTAAATTGCCAATGAACCATAATTAAATGACATCAAGTGCCATAAAATGCTCCGAAATATCAAATCAAGCAACCCTAATTTGGTCTAAACCTGATTTGATTATCTAGGACGATAACGCTTTCAATAATGAATCAAGTTTGCATTAAGTAAACAAAGTTTAATTATGACGAATGAAAGGTCGAAAAGCCTAGGCTAACATTCGATTGTAAATTTGATTCAATTAATTCATAAAGATTTGATTAAAGGAACAATCCTCAATCAATTTCTTCACTTAATCAACCATGCAACTGAATTTGCATTATGCTCAGCGCCGACAAATTTTGCAATTAAAGAAGAAACTTAACAAGAGGTGTCAATTCCATAAAAGTAACTTCGATAAAGAATAAATCAAACTCAAATTCATTCAATGGAAATAAAACTTAATATAATAAGAAAAAATTCTCAAGAAATCAAGCCTAAAATCCTATCCCCAAGTACACTAATCTTAGCCGATCATCCTCATGAAGCAAGACCAACAAGACTTACGAGAATTAAGAGGAAAAACCAATAGAGGTTTAAGAGAGGAAAATGGAGAAAGGGGCAGAAATTCAGCCAAAAATGAGGGAGAGAGTCGGATTTCTAATTTTTTATGAAAATGCAAAGGGGAGGTTGTCTATTTAAAAAACTAGCAGAGCGTCGCGACGCTCCTTAGCAATGTCGTGACGCTGTGAAGCGTGCACAGGTGGAGGAATCCATGTCAAATGACGAAGCATTGCTGTGTTTCCTTTGGGCATCGCTGCACTTCGGATATTAGTGCTCTCGGGTTTTCAGCGTAAAGTTCAACGCAGCTGTGCTCGCCAAGGGAATTTTGGTCATTTTGACCCCTTTTCTTGGTTTATGCTTCCGAAGCTCTGTTTTGACCCTTTTTTTGCATCAGAACAACCCCAATCATTCCTCTTACTACCTTAACACTCAAAGCCTGTAATTCCAGGAAAGTAAATAATAAAATGACGAAATGAGCCCAAATTAGGCTGGGAGAGATAGATTTTTTTTAGAGCTATCACTTACATTGATTATTGAACATTAGGAAACCCTACTGGCACATTGATGCAAGCCGCAAGTACACGGGTCAAGTTATAATATAAGACGGTTAAGGTCCGAATATCGTTCCACTGATGATACAATCGTGAAGGTTTAATTCACTTAGCTATTTTAGAGTTGAGACAATTTTATTTGAGGATTTGACTTCAAGTTGTGATTTAGAAAACAAATAAGGAAAGCAAGTAAAGGTGAAATACAAGAGTTAGAAAGAGTTCTAGGGTATTGAATCATTGTTTAGTTTATTATGCACATTCTAGGGTTCACGTAGTTGATTGCAATCCATATGCTTAAGTCTAAAAACCTAGATCCAGGTTATTTTCTATTTAAAAAAAAAAAAATCCTTTTCTCATGTAACTTAATTAATTACTAACTTCTTGAAACCAATTTAAGTCATATGGCATTAAGAGTAGTCTGTAGCAACTTTCATTATTAACCTAACTATTTGCATGAGAAATTAATAACAATTCATTGTTATAGTTCCAATCAGACGTACGATTCCTCAAATCATACATTTAATCTAGCAAGCATGGATGGCCAATCAACAAGAATTAATCATAATAACAATGAAAAACATATTCATTACAACAGTCCATGAAAGGTCTACAACATTAGCATAACTTCATAAACAATTGATCAATACCCTAAAACTAAAGTGTTTAGCCACTCATAGCTTTAGACAACATGTTCAAGACAATTTTCAGCATAAAAAGAGTGTAAAGAAAGGAAAACTCTATTGTAAAGAAGCCCTTGATTGAGGAGGAACCTCCAAGACTTCCTTGATCTTCACGTCGAGAACTCGAACGATGCCAAACTCTCTCTCAAACTCTTTTCTCTCTTCCTTGCAGCCAACTCACTCTTTTAGACTCTGTATTCTCTATTTAGGGTTGTTGAAAACTCCTCAATTTATAGAATTGGTAGCCCAAAATTCTTTACAAAAAATTAAGATTTTTCAAATTAGGAAGCGTCATTAAAGCCAAGCACCATAATGCTCTCGGGTAGAGTCGCGATGCTGCCCAAAAATAAAAGCCCAGTCTCAAGTGCAGCACCTGGTGCTGCAATGCTCCTACCGCAGCCCAGCTACGCCCATTAGCAACAACGTGACACTCAAAGACATCCCAATTTTTAATGCTCTCGGGTCTATAGCGCAGTGACACTCTCATTTGCCATGCCTTGTTTTTTTATTTTCTTGAATTTTCTTATTTTTTTCCCTCAATTTTGGCTCGGTTTGGTCTTTTTAGCCTTTGACACTTAATTTTTGCCATATAACTTGAAAACCACCAGCAAATACGTGAAATCTCATAAAACCATCCCTAAATTAAGAGAATAGAAAGCAGTGCTTTTCACACATCCAAGCAAGCTTGCTTTTGGCCGCTTGAAAACTTGGTTTTATCACACTCAATAGTGTTATCTTATTTCCACAATAAGTCATCTATTATGCAAACATGAATCTCATCATGGGCAATCAACATCAAAAGCACACAACCAACTATTCCCATCATCTTTAAAAGTTCAAATTTTTTTTCAAAATTTCATTACTATGCATATAGTCATTGAAACATCACAATCATGCATAACAGGATAAGAAAACACACATAAAAGTATGAGTAACACCTCCCACCCCTAACTTAGAATCATGCATTTTCCTCAATGCATAAGAGAATAGAACCAAGAAAGAACAAGCATGGGAGCAAGTGGGGAACCACCAAGCATGCTGGGTGGAAAGAGTACTTTTTGTGATAAACCAGGATCCTGAAACCGATAAAGCATATGAGTGACTTTATGATTTTTGAAAACAAAAGGAAGAAGTTAATCTAAAAAGGAAAAAATAAAGAAAGCAATAAAATTGGGTTGCCTCCCAATAAGTGCTTGTTTTAAGGTCTTTTAGCTAGACCAAACCACTTGATCTTTCAATGAATGCAAGGTTCTCAATTCGGCGTTCTTCATCACCGATGTAGTGATTTAATCTTTGACCATTCACTTTGAAGGTTGTTCCATTATTACCTTGCAACTCCATTGCTCCACTGAGCTTTTGTTCCTTTCGTCTCGAAGGCTGGTTTAGTAAGAGTGAAAGTCCTTCTAACTATCCGGTGCATTAAAGTGGCATGTCTCACTCTGAGCCAACAATGAATGAAGGGTTAGTAGAGAAAGTTAGTGTTCCATACTCAGCTGACCAAGCAAAACTTTAGCTAAGCTAATAGCTATTATTGTGGGATATCTCAAAAAGTCTTGTTTGTGGCCTTCATTTTCTTTTGGTTAATCCTATGAATCATTAATTGAATCGGCAATAGGTAACAGGCTTTATCTGGGTTAATTCCTTTCTTCCTACCCGAACCAGCATTGGATTAATTCCTTTGATGCTTGCTCGGAGGGAGGTCGACTCAATATCGAGAGACTCAGCCACTGAGGACCTTATGCACCATTATGTCTCCATCTCTCGAGTCAACCTCAATCCCTGGCAGTTATTGTTTGGTCTGGAGTGCCATCCCTCTTTCTGGATGACGAAGCCTTGTCACACCCCTCCCAGGCTACCCTACCCAACCCGAGAAGAGATGTGAAGACAGCAAGTATCACCTTTTTTGTGATATTCACTGCCTAATTGTACCTGAATAACCTGTGAGACTATAACAAACATATTCGCTTACAAATCCAAAAGCATAAAGACCTCTATTATTACAATTAAACTTTCAACATATTCACAACATATTTGCACAATAACCCGTCTCACATCCCAACTATTAAGTAATGAGGTCTACATGCCACCTATACAAGGTTATATACACGTACAACAACTCAAATGTGTCTATTTCCTGATATCTCGAAGCTTAGGCAAGGCGAGCTGGAGTAGGCTAAGCACCAGGAACGTCCTCGCTACCTGGGAGGAAAAGAAAACATGGAAAGCGTGAGCTAAAAGCCCCGTGAGTGACTAATTTTGTAAAACCATCTTTTGTTCGAAAACAGGCATGTTACAATCATTATAACACCATATACGTAAACGTGATTCAAATAATCATTTCTGTTAAATCATAATTTTCAACAACGTAATCAAATCACATATGTTCATGCCAGAATGATCGTACACGAAATCAGTTAGTTCTTAAAATTTTCCCTTAGTTAGGGCAGAGCAAGACTCAACGCACCTGACGTAAAAAACATCCTTAGTTGAGGCAGAGTAAAACTCAACGCACTCAACGTCGATAACAACCTTAGTTGGGGTGGAGCAAGACTCAACACATCCAACGCCACAACCTCTATGTGCACATAGGAATATCGCGGGTTGCCGAAGTACCTTCTACGTGTCCTTCAGTACTGGGTCTCGGGAAACTCACATGCCTTCTCATGTCCTTCAGCATTGAGCCTCCTCTAAAACATTTCAGAAACCAATATTTTACGTAAATAGTTCACATGAAAGTCTTTCATGAAAAATCAGATATTTCATGATAAATAACATTTCACAACATGCATTTCAACATTTTATAGAAAACGGATAAAACATGCCTTGTGAACAATATCATCAAACATCATGCTTTTCAAGAAAACAGTTCATCTCAAAGCCATATCTCATAAGAAAACCAAATTAAACATTTTCAATAAAGTTCATTTTCAAAGAAAGAAAAGTGTCACTCACAACTTGTCCTTAGGCCTTGAGCGGATTATGTGCCTTTCCGAGCTCTTCTTGGCCTGTAAATACACATTCCTCACGTTACGCTTTCCTTAAACTTCCTTTACATGATCGTTAAATATGCATACTTAAACTCTAATCATGATTCATCACCGAGACTCCCTTTTTTTTCCCAAGTAAACATAATAAGCGAGATTCTATGTCACTAGCGAAATTACCAGCGAGATTTCACCTTACTAGCGAGATTACTAGCGAAATTACACAATAGGTACACGGCACTAGCGACACCAGAATAAGTGAGAGTAGCGAGATTACTTGAGGAGCGACACCTAGCGAGAGTCAACGAGATTTTTGAGACAAAAAGCTCTTCTGCACTACCAGCGAGATTTGTCTCGCTACTCACTCTCCAATTCTTAGTGACACCAGCTTCCTAGCGACACCCAACAGCAGAGTTTCCTCCTTTTCTTTTTGCTCTCACTTCTGTCAGTTAAAAGTCATATTTCCAGCCAAATTTAGAACTTCTTTCCTTCTACAAACTTGTAGAGAAATATATTTTCTAGCTTATCTCAAATTTTCGTGGCTTAACTCGTCCTTGTTCATTAGATATTGCAAGATTTCTCTGCGCTACTCCAGATTGCACAGAAATTCCGTATCAATAACTTCCAGCTAAAGGTTTACATGTTTCTATTCCATTTCAACTCAGGAATCCTTCATAAAAGTTGTTCAAAATTGAGCTAACTTACTAACCTTAAAATTTCAGCCTAAAATTCAACCTCTTCAGCTTGATATTCACTAAACACCGAACCTAGTTTAAACTATGTGATAACATGAAGCTTATGTTTCAGCTTCAGTTTTACCATGAAACCGTCCAAAACCTTGCACGAATTTTCCCTAGAACTCTTCTTCAATCTCTCCATGATGTGCAGCTGAAAGATAGCATAGAAATGAGTTTGGAAATGAAGAGAAATAAGTTGGCAAGTTTTCCCCTTCAATAAAAATAATAACCGACTTCTCTCCCCTTTCTTATCTTCTCTTCTTTTTTTTTTTTTTTAATTTCCTTTTTTGTCTTCTTTCCCCTTTGTTTTCCTCTTTCTTCTTCTTCTTCTTTTTTTTTTTTTTTTAATACTTTTATTTAATTTACAAAATGAGATTATTAACATTAATTCGCTTTAAGCTTTTGAACGGGCTTACAAATTAGGTGCTTACAAGCCTTGTGTGCCAACATTTAAGATAGTTGGTGGATCGGGAATCTAACCCAGTGAAGAAAATGCCTATGACTAAGTCAGGCGGACTAGCGCACCAAGCAAGAAAATGGTGGATTGACTGGCAAACTCGTGCAATCAACCAAAAGAGCCTTCGCCTTAGTACGCTAGCTTTGGTTGCTAAGCAAGTGCTTCGGGCACTATAGTAGGACATGGATTGATCATTACGAGAATTGACTCCTCCATAATGTAATAGAAGAGTCACTGTCTTTTTCCCTCGGTTTTCCCTCTTCTCGACCAGACGAAGGAGATATGAATCATATTCAGGCGGGCCAATCCCTTACCTTGTGTTCTCTCCAAGTCGGGTCGGAGGCAAAGATTGGTGAAGTTCATCATTCAGTGGTGGGGTGTTCATAAAAAAGAAGACGTCGCCAAACGAGTGGCAGATTTAGATGGAATCTCACTTTGATGCTAGGAATGTTGATACGGGGAGGAGATGGTCGAGTTTGTCAAGTACAATTATGATCAAAACAGCATGTGTTGTGATGGATAAATCCATGGAAAAAGTAGGGTTGAGACGACTTCGTTAGCATATTTCTAATTACCATTTAAGTATGCGTTCATGTTATAAACTCGAAATTAAGAACGCATCTCCCGATGCTTTGATGCCACATTTATCTTATCTCTAAGACGCATGATGGGTTCTTCTTACAAAAGATCAACTTTATCTCCGAAGCCAATTATTTTCTTGTTTAATGACAAATGTTAATCACTTACTCTCTCAAGTAGTTGATCATACTCACTTAAACCTATTTGTTCGATAGATTCATGCAAGGTTTTTAGCATACATTTAAATAAGATGAAAGCAACTTAAGTAAAACTTAGAAAATACTAGCTTTATTCACTCAACCCATTAAGAAATTTAATCATCCATGGTGTAAGATGTTGAAGATGACAAGAGATGGAAGTATGGAATCAATCAAACTTATATTAAAGAAGTATGCAAGTCTTTTGGTTGACATAATCATAATACAAGTAAAAAAGGTGAAAATGATAGGAAAATGAAAATAATGGCAATGTCTTGCTTCTTGGAGATTTGAGATGATGGTTGTTTGATACAATTTGTACAGAGGAAATGAATGGATTCTCACTCTCTCAGAGGCAACTCTGAACTTTCACTCAGAATCTTCTCACAAGAGAGCTCGAGGTAGAAGGTAGTGATAAAGGTGAGAGAGATTTGAGCAGAATTTTCACCCACCTTTCTCTCTGTTTTCAATATGAATTTCCTTGGGCTATTTATAGGCATCCAAAAAGGTGATCTCATGATTGTTTGTTAACTTTGCATTTAATTTCATGTCTTGCTACGTAGACTTCATCGCGCCATCGATTCATTGGTCTTGTCAAATCAATAATCCACTTGCACATAGACACGACAACCACTGCCCATGCGTCTAACGATTCTTTTTCTTCTCCACATTGGGTTCTTCGATGCATTGCTTATTGAAACGATGTAGACTTAGTGATTCTAGCAGCATCTCTTTCTTGTCCTTTGCATTTTTGGCATATCCTGTGTTCAAAATATATAAAACTCATAATTTCTAGGATAAAAGATTTTTTAAGCATCATGAACGTAAAGTTATTCATATTCCACTATTTTATTCTCAAATTCATGTGTTCAACTCCTAAATTACTCTAATTATTCCAAATAAAGAGTACAAATCAAAGGACTCAGGCCACTTTCACCTAGGCAAATCAAAGGACGAGCACTCATAGGCAGGAGTCCATTACTCACTCAGAATTGAGATCAAGTTACAAATGGAAATCTTGTGAAATATTAATCTCTTGAGTCAATGTGTTATAATAAGATTAATTATTTTGTGGTCCAGTGTTATATTAACTCTTTGTATAGGATACCCCTAATTGGATGTCTCCATGTGAATGATTAAGATCAAATCATTTGTAACAATTACAAAGTGGATCGTATCCATAGTGTTACTACTATAAGGCACCCAACCTTATTCATATACTATAGACCCTTTAGGTTATTAATTGAACATGATCCACCTTGATGTCAACTACATACTGTTCAAGTCTCGTGAAATAGCCTTAGATTTTAATGGATAATTTCATTGGCACATTATCTTAAATGGCAAAATTGCTGAAAATATTTACAACTAATAGCAAAATGCACAGTCTATCTGCGATAGATCATGATAGATTGTGATAGACTACTATTTGTGTCTATCATAACACAAATAATAGTCTATCATGATCTATCGCGGTCTATTGCAGATAGACAGTGAAATTTTGCTATATTTGTAAATATTTTGGTTCCTTTTGCTATATTTGAAAAAAGCCCTAATTCATTGTTGCATATTTAATAATTAAATTAATTTCTATATTAAATAATTAATTAACTACGGAGTTTTAGGGCACAAATTCCAATGGCTATACCATGAGTGTTTTGGTCTTTTCTCCTCCTTAAAGCTTTGGATGTTGATTAAGCTCTCAAAAGCTCCAAAATTAACCACAAATTGTCCATAATGCTTCAAAAGCACATAATATTCGAGTTTCTACAAATGTAATATTTAGCTCATTAATATTGGTGAACAAAATTAGAGACACTAAAGATAACTCATTTAGGGATCACCTAAATAACTTGTTATCACAACTTATCAATGGACTCCTAAGCGTAATTGGAATCATTCTGATAGATTTGTGGGCATCATATGGATTTTTTAGCCTTTGTGCATAGATTGATTGGTTTTTGTGTAATATTTTCAAATCCTATTTGCAATATGCTATATTCTCTCAACTAATTTGGACCAAATTACTCTATGTACAATTCATTTGTGATATCATGTTAGTATTTATCTTAGTATTTAGTTGAATCCAGATCAAAAAATTAGAACATTGAACTTAAAGCTTCAAAACATCGTGGTTAAAAGGTATTTCTAAGTAGACAAGGGCATGCATAAGAAAGAAAGGTTCTTTTATCGTTTCTCGAGTATGATAGTGGTGTCTAGTTGATAACTTGTAGAAATATAAATTATTGTAGCTTCCTTTTAGAATAAAAGAGAAATAATTGGAGGATCATGCGTTAGTTTTGAGTTAGATTCGTTAATAAATTCTTCTTTGCGTTTTACATATTTGATTTGATGAAGATATTTGTTTTGAAGTAGTTTGTCTCTAAAACGCATGATTTAGTGTAGGAAAGCATGATTCAACATTGGCATAGTTTGATACCAAAACGTAAAACAACAACGTATTAGACATAAATCTTGGGATATCAGATAGCTGAAGATTGACCGCGTAATCTGCGGCAAAGCGAGCGTTCATAAATTTAGCCATGAATCACGCAATCAAGCAAGAATGATGCAAGGCATCAAATTAGCCGGTGATGACGCGAATTGATAATTTGTAGAAATACAAGTTATTATAATCTTTCTTTTAGAAAAATAGAGTTTAAATAGAGAATAATGCGGTAGTTTGAGTTAAATTCTATTGATAAATCTTCCTATGCGTTTTACTCTTGTAAATTGATGAAGATAATTGTTTTGAAGTTTTTTTGAATCTAAAACGCATACTTTAACGCAGGAACCCAAGCTATCCATGGACGCATATCAACCAGAGACGCAAGGCAGAGGTGAATGAGATAAGAATCTTGAGAGATTGTCGGGAGATTGATATGTTTGATCTGCAACGAAAGTGGTGGATCTAAATTAAACCGAAAATCACACAATTAGGCGAGATAGACGCATGACAGTAACCTTCAATTACGCAGATCTGCTCGCGATTGCAATGCAACATCTATAAAAGGGCAGATCTGAAGGTTGAAAAGGGGTTGAATCTCTTGGAAGAATTCCTAAGTGACAACAGAGTCCTTTCCAGACGACAACCGGAGACAAACAGCTCGAAAGAGAAGAGTCTTCCCTCCACCTGACCACTTCACAACAGAAACACGCTTCCACACCGACGAGCTCAAGACATTGAGAAGCCATTTCATGCTTTCTATCTATTGCTTACTTGTGTTTTAGTTATAGACAAGAAATTGTATTCTCTGAAACTCTTATTTCATTCATCAATCTAAATATCTTTCATGGCTATTCATTTCTTACCACTTCCCTGTTGGGTTGTATGTCCTAAAACTCGTACTTTTTGTAAATAGGTGAATTTTAGTACATATGAAATTATTCAAGTGAATTAATTATTTATTAAACTCTAAATCCAATTAAACTACGAAGCCTTGGTTACTCTCATGAGTACATGGACTTTATTTAGAGACATAAATAGGATCAAGTTCGAGTAAGTAGCCTCAATAGTCTATAGTACATGGATCAGGTTGGGTACCTCTTCCTGGAGACACTATTGAATACAGCCCGCTTCATGATTATTACAAATGTTGTAAAGTGTTATTAATGAAGTGATCCTGATTTGCTCATGTAGAGACATGTGAGTGGGGGTATTTTACATAATGAAATAATGTAAAATAATCACTGTTACGTACTAACACCGTTTACGATTAACACTGATTTATTTCACTTATCGATGACTTAGATAACTTGATCTGAATCTTGAGCTATCTATGAACTCCTGTTTGTTCAAAATTATCCCTTGATCTGCATAGGTGAGAGTAAGCTCAATAGCGTTGCTCAACATTCCTTCCATTTCAGGGATAAGACCGGGTAGATAGTTGGGGACATAGAATTTGCAAGACGGAATTCACTCCTATCCAACTTAGGGATAGAAGAGAGGTTGTTCTCTTAAATGTTGTTCCCAGGACTTGAACAAGGGGCCCCATCCTCTCACTGGCCCGAGAGGGAATGAATTTAGTGATTAGATCCTAAATTAATTGTTCATTAGAGGGACAATGGTACTTAAAGAGAAAAGATGTAACTCAAAGGTAAATCGGTATTTCACCTAGCTGAAGTTATGAACAACCAGTGAAGGATTGACTTATCGATGACGATTATATCAAATGGACACAAATATATCTACAGTGAGGAGAGTGCAGCTACGGGCTTTAGTGGAGTGTCCCGTTAGTTAACGAATGTTGGTTAACTAGGTCAAAGAGTTTGGCCGGTTAATCACGGATTGTTGGAGCTCATGATCTGTAGGTCCATTAGGTCCCTCTACTATCTCATAAATGGACTAAAATCTTAGATAATGTGGTGAATAAGTTTGAACCGTTCAAATCTTGGCTTAAGGAATGAAAGTTAGATATATATATATACGATATATCGATGTTTAATTACGAATTAAACGTACAAATAAAGTTAATTATAATATTTAAATATGATTTAAATATTAATCATATGAATAGGGATTCATATCGGTTTTTTAGAAAAATAGGGACAAGTGGGAAAAATAATATTATTTTATTATTTAATATTAAAATAATAGTTAATTAATTAAATATTAAATTATTTTTTAATTATTTAATTATTTTTTTTTAAAATTAAAAATCAATTTTAATTCAATTTTAGAAATTCATTGAAAATTGATTTTAAAATTGATTTTTGAAGATTGGATTTTCCCATTAACTAAGCTAGGAGCTTGGTTGTCTTCTTCACAATTAACCAACAAATTAACCATTTTGTGTTGTCAAATTTTGATGCAATTGGATTGCATGTTATTCTTTAATAAATAGAGATGATTTTGACATAAAAATGGTTAAGAATTTTGTGAAATTAATGGTTAATTTTGCAAAATTTCATCCATTGTTCATCTTCTTCCCAACCTTCATTCTTTCTCAAATTCACCACAAATTTGGATTCCACCATCCAATCTAAGCCTAGAGAATAGTAAAGAAGACTCTTGTGGTGGTCTACAACCAAATGGCGCTGAAATTCATCAAGAATTGAAGGAGAATTTGGAGCTTCAAGGATAAGTGTTCTTGAAACTTTGGTTTTTCTTCTTAATTGCATGTTTAATCCTCTAAATTAAGCATCTTAGAGTGAAAATTGATCAAACTAACTTCCGCTACATGCTCATTTCTCCATCATTCCTATTTGCTGTTCACCATCCATTAGTGACTAATTCTCTTAAGGGTCACAGGTTGTGTTATCATCTAAATAAGAACTTTAGTTTTTATTTATTTCATCTTGTCAATTGTACTAGTAACTTAATGCTTGTATCCATCTAGCTAATCGATATAAGTAGTAATAATCAGACTACTTGAGAGAGTAAGTGATTGTGAAACTCAATTGACAAGGCTAAGAAGTGTTATCTAGACATAGGAATAATCTTGGCATCAAACATTCTTCTATGCGTTATAGACATATGGGCATAGCGTCTAACAACCGAGAGAAGAGTCGCTGGAATGAAATAGATTTACCTATGCGTTTCTGAATTTAGATGATGACCAACCCAAGCCCTGTTTTTACCATTCATACAATTCAATTAGTTGGATTTTGCTATGTCACATACCTCTCCATTCAATCACCTTAGGATAGTTCTACGGCTTTGTAGTTAGTCAAACGCATCACCTCTTTTTACTTTTCTTAAACGCATGACTCAAATAATCCACGAATTCTAGAATCTGCATAATCCCTATGTTTGACCTCGAACTCATTGAGACAACCTCATTCTTTGCTTATACTTGGGTGAAGAATAGGAAAACTTGATAGATTAGTAAGACATAAAACCAGTAGCAACAAGTTTTTGTCAATACGAATCTGCCAACGTTACAACGCAGCTTCTTTATAAACGATAGTAGAGTTCTTTCCAGAAGGCAATCGGAGACAAAATACTCGAGAGAGCAATCTCCTTCCGACCATCCATATCACAGCAGCAATTATTACGCATCCACCATCGAAGGACTTAAGAGATTGATCAACCACCAACGATTTCATGCTTTCTATACATTTCTTTACTATCTTGTATTTTCATAGTGTATTAAGAAATTGTACTCATTGAGATACTTGTTCCATTCCAATAATCTAAATATCCTCCATGTTTTCCATCTCTATATTTGTTGTCGCTTGTTTGTTATTCACCATGAGTAGCTAAATCTCTTAAGGGTTAGGGGGAAAGTTATTCTCGGTTTAAGAAACAACAATTAAATTATACCATCTTTCTTTATGTGCTTGAATCTATTGCTTGTTTCCATTTAGCTAATTGAGATAAGTAACAATAATTAACTACTTGAAAGAGTAAGTGATTGTGGAACTCATAATGCAAGACTAAGAAGTGCTTCTAGATATAGAAGCAACCGTATGGTTTAACAATACTCTTCCATGCATCATAGACATATGAACGTGCAATATTCCACTGAGAGGTGCAGGTTGTGAGTTGAGAATATGGAATAATTGACTCTGCGTTTTTTAAAATAGATAATAACAGCCCCCTAACCCTGCTTTTCCTCATTCATTACATACACACTCTTGTTGATCTTTGCTGAACACATTATTTCCCACTATCACCAAACTTTAGTTAGACATTTTACAGTTTTCTTAGGTAAAGGGATTACACTCCACAACATTTTTATACAAACAAACCATCATAATTAGAGAAAGTTTCAAATCTGCATAAGTCTCTGCATTCGACCTCGGACTCACCGAGAAACCTAATTTGTGCTTATACTTGGGTTAAATTAGGAAAACTTGATCAAATAATAACGCATGCATTGTAGCTTAAGATAAACAACACTAGTCTTCATAACCTATAGCCTTTGCTCTGGGGATACTACTTTTGATTAGAATGGGTAAGTGAAATTATTTTAATATGCATTATTATAATTTTCTATTTTTTTAATGCATTTCTTTCATTCATATCTATATATTATTTTATTATTATTATTATTTATTAATATTAATTAATTGAGATGTTAGGGTTATTTTCAAATATAGCAAAGTGAGCCAAAATATTTTTAAATATAGCAAAATGTAAAGTCTATTACTTATAAACACTGATAAACTACTGGAAAAGCACATACAATTTGCTTTATTTGCCTTTGAGTCAGGGATTTTTTTTTGGATTTTATGTGTTTGCTAGTGGTTTTAAGGTAATTATTGTTAAATTAAGTGCTAAAGGCCGAAAGAACTAAACTGAGGCAAAACCGGACGAAAAACATAAGAACAAGCAATAAAACCCTGAAAATAGGGCAGTGCAATCGAGAGCGTGATTGCGCTGCCCTCGATACTCTCGACTTGCGAGCACCAAAAATTTGTGATTGCAAGAGTGTCGCATCATTGAGAAGAAGCGTTGCTGCGCTTGGGGATAGGGTTCAATGACGGTCAGCATCGTGACGCTACCTTATAGCATCGTTACGCTGTCCCTTTTATGACGGATAGCGTCGTTGTGCTCTCCAAGAGTGCAGCACTGCCAACTTTCCTATTTTGAAAAATCTACAAATTTGGAAAAGATTTTGGGCAACCACTTTTATAAATTGAGGGGTTTTTGGCAACCCTAAAAGAAGACTCATAAGAAAAAAAGGGAGAGGGAAAGAAAAAGCCTAAAAGTGTGAATTTGCTATAAAAAATAGAGGAAAGTGTTGGAGAAGAGTTGAAGACCGTTCGAGATCCCGAGGTTCCGACCAAGTGGAGATTGAAGAAATTCAACGCCGGGAAGCAATTCAAGAGTCTTTCTTCCTAAGTTTTTATTTCCCTTTTACTTTTATGCTTGAGAACTCATACGAAAGTATGTATTTGATGGCTATGCGTGGCTAAACTCATAGTTTTAGGGTGTTGGATTGTTTAATTATGGATTTAAGTTAATGATTTAGTGTTTTTCATGGATAATGTTGAATGATATGTTTTTCAATGCTATTGTGCCTTATTCTCTATTGATTGATCATCAATAATTATTAGGTTCGATGAATGATTGAGTGGTTGTATGTCTAATTAGATCTATGACATTGAATCTCTACTAATCTTTCATGAAAATAGCTAGGTTACTAGAGAAAGTTGGTTATAATTATTCTTAATGCTATGCCTTTTAATTTGGTTTCAAAAGATTAGTAATCAATTAAGTTGCTTATGAAAGGGTTGTTTTTTAGAGAAAATAATTCGAATAGCAGTTTCTAGACTTAAACATATTGTTTGCACATAATTCCATGAAAACCTAAAACATTACTTAATGAAGTAATTAATGACATCAACACCCTAAAACACTCTTGTCCCTTGAATTCTCATGTGCTTTTATTTTCTTTGTCTTCAAAATACAAAATCCAAACTCGGTTTTGTTTGTTTAGACAAAATCAATCTAATTCTTCAATAGATAGGTGAATATATGAAGTTTAGTCTCCAGTGGATACGATACTCGATCTTGATCGTTTTATACTATAACTTGACCCATGCACTTGCGATTTTCGCGCATCATGTTTTTGGCGTCATTGTTGGGCATTGAAGTAACGATATTATCGTCTAATATTTAAAAAATTGATAGATTTTAATCTATGGTGTATTTTACTTTATTTTTTTCTTTTTCTAACACTGTCTTGTTGTGCTTTGGTGTATGCCTCGAGATAATTCTAATTTTATTCCATTTGATCCCAAGATTGGTAGCACTTACCGGAAGAATCTTAGAGCTCAAGCAAATCAAACTGGTGAGATGGCAAAAGAAGTAGCATCAAAAGCAATTCAAGACTATTTCCAACCATGTCTTCAGACGAACTAACCTGGAATAGTAAACATGCCAATAAATGTCAACAACTTCGAACATAAAAAAAACCGTGGTTGATCCAAATGGTACAAGAACTTGCTTATAGAGGACGTTCCATCGAGGGCTCTCACAAACACCTTCGATCTTTTTCGGAGACATGCTGGATGGTAAAGATGAATGAGATTTCTAATGATGCCATTAAATTAAGACTTTTTTTCTTTCTCTTTATAGGACCAGTTGAAGGATTGGCTAAAGACATACCGTTGGAGCGCATAACCACATGAGAATCACTAGCTCAAGCTTTCTTGAACAAATATTTTCCATGTGCAAAATCACAAAGACTGAGGACAGAGATTGACACATTCCGTCAACTTGAAGATGTGCAACTCTATAAAGCTTGGGAATGGTACAAGGATCTTTTGAGGAGATGCCGACAACATGGTTACTCGGATTGATTGCAAATCCAATTCTTCCATAATTGGTTAACAAGCAACACCAAATCTATCTTGGATGGCACCGCTGGAGGATCCATATTCTCCAAAACCGCCCAAGAAGCCTACACAATACTTGAGGACTTGGCCAATACAGTTGACCTTGTGAAAAATCATCTTCAACCATGTTCACCGAAGGGTATGAAATGGATGAGGTAAGCTCTCTAAAAGCTCAATTGGCTTCTCTTACTAATGCTTTGTCTAAATTGTCTTAAGGAGGCCAAGGCCAAGCCCATCATCCATAGCTTCCCTTACAAGTCAAGAAGAGAAAAGTGAGTTCGATATGGTCAACTATGTAGATAGAGGACAATATCGAGACCAAAAACAATTTTCAACTCACTACCATCCCAACTTGAGGAATCATGAAAACTTTTCATATGCTAACAACAAGAATGTGTTGCAAGCATCTAAAGGCTTCAATGGTACGGGAAATGCAAAGACATCATCTTTGGAAGACTTAATAATTGATTTTGTCAAAGAATCAAGATCAAGGACTACCACGTTGGAGAACTAGGTAGAAGCCATTACCAACACCATGCAAACCCAAGGCAGAGCAATTCAAAGCTTGGAGGTTCAAATTAGTCAAATTGAAACCTCCCTCTACACAATGAAAAAAGGAAAATTTTTAAGTTGTCCGGAAAAGAATCCTAAGGAGGAGTGTAGTGCCATAACCCTTAGAAGTGGCAAAGAGTTGAACAAGCCTATGATGATTAATGATGAACCTTCACAAGAGGAAACTGAGGCCACCATGGAGGATGCACCAACAAGAGAAGATAGTGCACCTAAGGAAAAGGAAAAATCTAAGTCTAATACAGGGAGTACTTCTGATTCTCTTCCTTTTGTCCCTAATACTTTACCTTTTCCTCAAAGATTTCTAAAGAAAAAGGTTGATGCTCATTTTTTAAATTCATAGATATATTCAAAAAGTTGCAAATTAATATTCCATTTGTAGAGGCATTAGAACAAATGCTTAAGTATGCCAAATTTATGAAGGATGTTTTGTCTAGGAAGAAGAAGTATGAGGATTATGAAATTGTAGCATTAACCGAAGAGTGTACTGCGGTACTACAAAGAAAATTGCCTCAAAAGTTGAAAGATCCAAGGAGTTTCTCCATTCATTGTTATTTAGGCAACAACTCGTGACTAAAGCACTTTGTGATCTTTGAGCTTCTATTAACTTAATACTTTTGTCTTTGTTTCGAAAGCTCGATGGTGGAGAGGTGCAACCAACTACCATATCCTTGCAAATGGCGGATCAATCATTTGCTCGTCCCTATGGCATTGTGGAGGTCATATTAGTTAAAGTGGACAAATTTATCTCCCGGCAGATTTTGTCATACTAGACATAGAAGAAGATGCTGAAATTCCCAAATTCTTGGGAGATCTTTCTTGGACACCGGAAGGGCCCTCATCAATGTACAAGATGGAAACCTTACATTTCGACTTAATGATGAGGTGGTAACATTCAACATTTACAAAGCCCTTAAGTATCCGAATGTGGTAAGTCATGAGCAACATGTACCAAGTAAGACGATAACATCCTTTCCTTCTTCTAGTAATGGCTCTTTGCATGTTGATCATTGTTTGAGTGGTAAGACTAGTGGCATGAATGGTATATTTGATGCTAAACTAAAATTTAGGGAATTAGAAGATCATAAGAAGCATGTTTCTAGTTTGGTAAATGTTCCTAGTTCTTGCATGCCTCTAAAATATAAAATGGAGTATGAAAACGTCATGGAGAAGCATGTTAATGACGATATGGCTATTCCAATGAAATCCCATAAATATGATTCTTTAATGTTCATTGATTATGCTAGGAAAGGTGATGTAGAAATTGACAATGTTTTAACTAGCAAGATAATGTGAATGATTATTTTTGTGAGTGCCAGCGTGAGCAAAAACTAAAGATTCAAGGTGGTTCGAAGCATGGAATTGAGAAACCACCTTAGGATCCGGCTTGACTTGGAGCCACACATATGCCTCTAATTATTTTTTAGGAAATTGGTGTAAAGTAATCATCCCGCCAAGCCTTTTGGTGGACTCCCACATGCTCCCAGGCTTGTATCTCTATGCTTTATTCTTTTATGCATTGAGAACAACGCAATCATTCTAAGTTTGTGTGAGGCGTACTTCGTACTTTGGTGTGATTTTCCTGCTATGCATACTAATTTATTTTCAATGATTATATTTATGCTAATTGAATTTTGGAAACTTTTTAATCTTTTTTCGATTTGAAATTTAGAAGATGATGGGAATATTTCATAGTTGTGTGCTCTTGATGTTGATTGGCCATGATGAGACTTGAATACGCATAATGAACGACTTATTGTGGAAATAGGATAACATCATCTTCAATTTTTTCTATTTAAGTTCCTCTTGAAGTCTCCCATATTCTTAAGCAGTAATCACTTTAATGTAGAAACTTTAACTTAGAAAGGCATTAAGTTGAGTGTATTTGGTTGTCATTCCGAAAGGTCCCATCAGTTAGAGTGTTGAAATACATGATGGTTTGTAATGTTAGACTAAGGAAGAAGAAAAGATTATTTTTGCCTTTGAAAAATTGCGCCAAAAAATGTATGAGCTTTACATGCCTACCTTCTGCACCATTTAAAGTATATGTTAAACTTTTAATGTCTATGTATGGATGGGGTAAAAAGAGCTCCCTTTGTTGTGATCAGTAAGGATGTCTGGGAATTAACTAGGTATGAGTCCCTACAATGAATATGTGAAAGCTAGTGCTCCTAGGTAAAAGAATGCAAGTTTAAGCACACTACGAAAAAAATATTGAAATAGTAAAGCACCTTAGTGAACATATTACTTGCTTGAAATGTGTGAATTTTTTAAGATTGGTACATGAGCTAGAGTAGAGGGAAAACTATAGAAGCTCACTTAAGTCCTAATTTGAGTTCTTTTTTTTTTTAATTAAAGGAGGCTTGCACACACACACATGGCAGATGATAAGATTTGGCCTTGAATGATCTTAATAATATAGATATGCATGAATGTTTCTACTTGAGCTCTTAATATGTTATTCTCTGAGGCATGAATCAATAGCACACTTATTTTGAATTTTCCAATAGTTTTATTTCATATTTGCTCATGACTAGCAAATCTCTAAGTTTGGGGTAGTGCTTTATTTTCCTTTGAGTAAAGGATGTTTTTTATTGGATTTAATGTGTTTGTCAGTGGTTTTCAGGTAATCATGGTGAAATTAAGTGTTAAAGGCCAAAAGAACCAAACCGAGCCAAAACCAGACGAAAACCAAAAGAAGAAGCAACAAAACCCTGAAAGTAGGGCAGCCCAGTCGAGAGCATAGCTACATTGCCCTCTGCGCTCTCGACCCAAGAGCACCAAAAGTTGGTGATTGCAAGAGCGTCACAGTGCTATGTTATAAGTGTCGCTGAGCTGTGCTTGGGGTTAGGCTTTAATGTCAGCCAATGTCGTGATGCTGCCTTATAGTATCGATGCGTTGTTCCTTTTATGATGGGCAGCGTCATTATGCTCTCCAAGAACACAACGACACTAGCTTTCCTATTTTGAAAAATCTACAAATTTGTAAAAGATTCTGGGTGGCCACATCTATAAATTGAGGAGTTTTCAGCAACCATAGAGGAAGACTCATAGGAAGAAAATGGGGAGGAAAAAAAAAGAGCCTAAAAGTGTGAGTTTGCTATCAAAAATAGAGGAAAGTATTGGAGAAGAGTTGAAAACTGTTCGAGATCCCGATATGTCGACCAAGTGGAGATTGAAGGAATTCAAGAGTCTTTCTTCCTTAGTTTTTCTTTCCCTTTTACTTTTATGCTTGACAACTCATATGAAAGTATGTATTTGATGCTTATGCGTGGCTAAACTCATAGTTTTAGGTTGTTGGATGTTTTAATTATAGATTTAAGTTAATGATTTAGTGTTTTTCATGGATAATGTTCAATGATATGTTTTTCAATGCTATGGTGTTTTATTCTCTATTGATTGATCATCAATAATTGTTAGCCTAGAAGTATGATTGAGTGGTTGTATATCTAATTGGATCTTTGGCGTTGAATCATTACTAATTTTTCATGAAAATAGCTAGGTTATTAGAGAAAGTTTATTATGACTATTCTTAATGCGATGCCTCTTGATTTGGTTTCAAGAGATTAGTAATAAATTAAGTTGCTTAAGAAAGGGTTTTTTTTTAGAGAAAATAATTCGGATAGTAGTCTCTAGACTTAAACATATTGTTTGTACATAATTCCATGAAAACCTAAAGCATGACTTAATGAAGTAATTAATGACATCAACACCCTAGAAGACTCTTATCCCTTGAATTTTCATGTGCTTTTATTTTCTTTGTTTTCAAACTACAATGTCCAAAATCAGTTTCGATTCCTTAGATAAAATCAATCCAATTCTTAAATAAATAGGTGAATATATCAAGTTCAGTCTCCAATGGATACGATACTCAGCCTTGATTGTTTTACACTATACCTTGACCTATGCACTTGTGGTTTTTGCACATTAACTACTATCAACTATATATCACAATCTATTAGTGATAGACACTGATAGATGTCTATCAGGGATCGTTTGTTTTGCGAGCATCCTACATTACCACAAAGTGGATTGAAAAACACCTAAAAAGTGCTTTATTTGCCCTTGATTTAGGAGTGTTTTTATTGGATTTAATGTGTTTGCTAGTGGTTTTCAGGTAATTAAGGAGAAATAAGTGTCCAAGGCCGAATGAACCAAACCGAGCCAAAACCGAGTGAAAAACGGAAGAAATATATAAAAGCCCTAAAAATAGGGCAGCGCAGCCGAGAGCGTCGCTGCGATGCCCTCTACGCTCCAAACCCGAGAGCTTAAACTTTGGGACAACAGGAGAGCACAATGATGCTTCGACTAAATTTCCTAAAGCGTAGCTATGGTCTCTTAGAGCACAGCTACACTGCCTTTCCAAAAATAAAAAACTCTGCAATTTTGGAAAGTTCTTTTTGAGCAAGCATCTAATTTTCTATAAATTGAGAGGTCCTAAGCCGACTTCTACATCAAAAATTGGAGAATTAGAGACCTAGAATGAAGGTTTAGTGCAAGATATGGAGATTTCATGATGTCGGAAGGTTCGAGGATCGTTGGAAGGCCAAATCCATCCTGGAAACAAATTTGGAAGCCAGATAACTTTTCTTTTTTTTCTTTATTCTTGATTTATTTGTTGTATCTTGTTGTTCTAATGTTGGTTTTGTCTATGGAAGCCATGTTAGGCTAAGCTTCTCATAGTTTTAAGAGTAGATGAATGTTAATTTGCATTTATGCTTTCTAGGATGATTGTTCTTAATGCTTTTAAATGTTTGATCGACATTTGAATGATTCTATGATTTAGATCTTGCTTGGAATAATATGTTTAAGTTAGATCATGCATGCTAGACTATTGTTTGAAAACACAGAAAGTAGTTGGATAACAGTAGAAATTGTTGATGAAGGTTCTTAATGCTTTGCTTAGTCAGTCACCTAGTTTCAAGATATTAGTAATTAGGGTTTAAGTAAAAGAAAGATTGCTTTTGAAAGATTCAATCCGGATAAAAGACTTCTAGATCTAGGTGTTGTGTTAATTACTTCAAGAGTCAAGCAATTGTGTTTAATGATACATTTAATGAAATCTATTCCCTAAAACGACTTCCTTGAGGACGATACTCAACCTTACAAGCTGTTTTGAGTATATTATAACTTGACCCATACACTTACGGTAACACCAAGTTTTGGTATATCTTGGACATTTGGATTACCATGATTGCTTTATGGTATTGTAAGATGCCCTGGCATCTAGAGATTCTCGGGCATGCTAGGATGCCCTTACGGAGGGCATTTCAAAAGTTTTGGATGCCTTCCTAAAGCATGGATTTTCTAGATTCCTGTGTTGAGGCATGCCCATTTTACATTTTTGTCCTTTTTTAATTTTACGTATATATATATTAATCTTCATTTGCATTATATAATTAAAATAAATACTATCAACCATATATAACATTCTTTTTTTTGTTATATCATAATTCTTAATAATTTTTAGCAAGATATTCAAATTTAAATTTAAATTAATATTAATTTTATAGAAAATCCTAAATAATATATCATTTTATGGAGAAAAATAACATATAAAAATAATATTAAATTGTATTAATTAATTTAAAAAGAAATTCAAATTGATAAAAACAAATATGTTATATAAGTTCAAATTATATCAAATTAATTATCAATTAATAAATAGTCATAAGGGCATGTTGAAGGAGAAATTTTGGACTAATCACAAATTGACATGTCATTTCTCAAGTTAATGACAAAATTACAAATAATTGAATTTGGGACCAATTCAAAATTGACATGTGCCCCAAATTGAAATTGAGGACATAAATGGACAAATTCCAATGAAGCCACGTGTTTTTGTCTTGACCGTTGGATAAAATAAAATAATTTGGTCCAATTTGATATTATTGTTTGGGCTAAAATCCAATTGAGTTCTAAAATAAACCTAATTTAGCCCAAAGGCCAATGAAGACACAAATTGACTTTGTTGGGCCCAAAGGCCAGGTCCATGGACCAACCAAGCCCAAGTCCACAAAGTCCACTTGAAAACTCTATAAATAGAAGAGTTCTTTTCGTTTGTGAAATTTAGAAAATTCTACACTTCATATAGTCTACAGAGAATTCTCTCTACAGTCAGAAGACTTTTAACTCTACAAGCTGAACCAGACTTGAAGACTGAAGTTCTTTGGAACACATACATTCTTCCAAGACTCCAACTTCAAGAACAACCATGCGTTCAACTTCCATACATCAAATGTATGCATTCAACTGAGAGAGAATCAAATGATCAAGTACTAGAGATCAAACCACATCCGCATCAAATCTACATCAACTTAAGTTCAACTCCACGAAACAAGTTTCTCAGGAAACCACGTGCAAACAAATTTCGAACATTAAGACACTTCTGAGTAGAATTCCTACGAAATAAACATAGTTATCAAAATATTCCCATATATCTGCAAAAATATTTCTACAAAACAAACATGGTAATCGAAAGATTCTGAACATTTATAATTCTATATATCTATAATTTCGGGCATCTAAGATTTGAGTTATCTACATTCCCAAAAAACAAACTGCCCCTTATCAATGCCTATCGTTGTTTAACCCCTAGCACAACAAGCACTCTAAGAGGTTCAGAAAAGAAAGAGCCTGAAAATGAGGAAAGATTGATGAAAGCTAAGTAACTTCAACAAATCTGACTATCCTTCTTCCTACTCCTTCTATTTCTACATTAACTCTGTAGGTGTTGTCATTTCGAAATGTCTGCTTCAACCATAGTTTTAGCTACCAAAAAGCTAAGTTGGCTTGACGAGCACGGATGAGAGAAAATGAGAGCAATAAAACAACAAATCTCTCACTTAAGGCTTTCATTGTAAGGGGGCAAAGAGAAGCGCTTTTGCTAATGAGAAAGCGAACGGTTAATGCGAATTAAGGTTCAATACTTAGTTGAACATTAGCAAAGCATCATTCTCATAGTGAGGCGCTTCGAGTTAGGGAAGCACTATAGTAGCGTTGAAGCAATATCCATACTATGACTAGTAATGCGATACAAGTCATTCCTAAAATACAATAGAAAAATAATATAAACAGAAACAAGGAAAATGTTTTTCATAATGAAAGCTGATCGCTCCAACTTCTGATCGCTCCAAGAAAGAATCACATCCTGATGTTATGTCTGTCATGATGGCTGATGTAACAGCAGAGGCAACCATGGCAGAGATAGAGAGAAAAATAGATCTCCTAATGAAAGCTATCGGGGAGCAAGATCACGAGATCGCTGCCTTAAGAGAGCAGATGCAGGCTCGAAAAACTGTCGAGTCAAGCCAAACGCCTGCTACCAAGGCCAATGACAAAGGGAAAACTTTGTTGCAGGAAAATCGGTTGCAACAATCCACCTATGTAGCCTCTTTGTCGGTTCAACAACTACAAGATATAATCATAAACTCCATCAGAGCCCAGTATGAAGGACCATCTCAAGATTCTTTTATGTAGTCTAAACCATAAACTAAAAGAATAGACAACTTAAAAATGCTTGTTGGGTATCAACCATCGAAGTTCCAGTAGTTCGATGGAAAGGGCAACCTAAAGCAACATGTTGCTCATTTTGCTAAAACTTGTGAAAATGCAGGAACTAGAGGAGACCTGCTAGTCAAGCAATTCGTTCAGACCTTAAAAGGAAACACTTTCAACTGATACATTGATCTAGAGCCGAAGGTGATGACAGTTGGGAACAACTAGAAAGAGAGTTCCTAAACCACTTTTACAACACTAGGCATATCGTCAGCATGATGGAGTTGACAAGCGCCAAGCAGCAGAAGGGAGAGCCAATCATCGACTATATCAATCGATGGAGAGCTTTAAGTCTTGACTGCAATGACCGACTCACCGAACTATCTGTGATGGAGATGTGCACCCAGGGTATGCATTGGAAACTCCTCTACATCCTACAAGGAATCAAACCCTGCACATTTAAAGAGTTGGCGACCCAGGTCCATAATATGGAGCTGAGCATTGCCAACAGGGGAACAAAAAATTTCTTGGTCCCTGAGGTAAAGAAAGATAAGAAGGAAGCCAAAGGCACTAGAAATATTCTGAAGAGTGCCACAAAAGAATCTATGGTCATTAGTGCGACCCCGGGGGAATTTTTATCCAAAGAAAAAGAAATAAAATCCGAAAGGAAACATGATGGAGATGAGAGACATCGCCTAACCTTAAAAGAAAAACAGGAAAAAGTTTATCCATTTCCTAACTCTGATGTTGCAAACATGCTAGAGCAACTGTTAGAAAAACTTATTCAACTACCAGAATGCAAGCGGCTAGAGCAATTAGGAAAAATCAATGATCCCAACTATTGCAAATATCATCGGGTCGTTAGCCACCTAGTTGAATAGTGTTTTGTGCTGAAGGAGTTGATTTTAAGGTTGGCTCGTGAAAAGAAAATAGAGCTAGATCTTGATGAAGTAGCTTAAACAAATCATGCTGCAGTGACGATGGCTTCAAATATCCCGCCATCGACAATGTATTATTATCAAAGAGAAATCTTTATACAATTTGGGATCTCGGTTCCAACAAGATATTCTAATGACAGACTCCTAAAGTAAAAATGAGCTTGTTAAAGATGACGATGAAGGATGGATCCGTGTGACTTGTTGAAAGAAGAGAAAGCTGAGTTCCACCCAAAAGAAGTTGTGCTTCTGTCGAAATTAAAGAAAAGGGAGCAAGACTCAGAAAAAGAAAGAAAAAGGAAGGTAAAGAAGTTGAAGTCTATTAAGGAAGAGGACGAGGACTCCTCTCAACCTCGACAACCAATAACTTTGGCAAAATTTCTCCTTAGAAACTTCCATGAGAACTATTTGAAGGAAAGCATTGGAGGTTGCTGCATGTCATGCTGTCAGTGCAACATAGAGAGAAGATATTCCTACAAGTTTATTGAAGATGGTGATAGAACCAAAAGACTTACCATCAGTCAACATAGATGACTTGTTGTCACTCCCTTAGGCAGCTAAGAGTGCCGTCAATGACGCATTGCTAAACTCAAATGCATCTAATGACTCGGCTTCGATGGTGCGTGCATGTGCCTCTTGTTGCATGTCCATAAGTTTTTCAGATGAAGACTTGCTGTTGGGATCAAAGCCTCACAACAGACCTTTGTTTGTCTTAGGATACATGCGATAGTAGAGAGTTAGTCAGATTCTCAATGATAATGGATCAGCTGTTAACATAATGCCTAAGTCAACCATGAAATTATTAGCCATCTCAATGGAAGAACTTTCAAATAGCAAGTTGGTGATTTAGGGCTTCAACCAAGGCGGTCAACGAACGATCGATGTGATACACTTGGAACTCATTATTGGGGACCTGAAGGCCAACACATTGTTCCATGTCATACACTCGAGGACCACGTCCAAGTTGTTACTAGGGCGTCCTTGGATTCATGGAAATAGAGTGATAACTTCTACACTACATCAGTGCTTCAAGTTTTATTAGGAGAGCATAAGAAATTTGAAGCAGGCTCCAATCCATTCTTCGAAGCTGAGTCTCACTTCGCAGATGCAAAATTTTACTTGAAAAGTGATAACGTCGGTGAAGTAATGCCTGCAGAGATTCCTCTGATAAAAGAAGGGGATAAATTCAAGTCAAGGCCACAAGTAGAAGCGAGAAAAGAGTCAAGTGAAGTAAATACTTGATGCGCACTTTCTGTGTTTACCGCAAGTGTACGGGTCAATTTATAATATAAGATGGTGAAGTCCGAATATCGTTCCACTGAGGATTCAATTGTGAAGGTTTAAGTTACTTAGCTATTCTAGAATGGAATCAATTTTATTTGAGGATTCGATTTTGAGTTGTGATTTAAGAAAGACTTAAAAAGAAAAGCAAGTAAATAAGAAATATAAGAATCAAAGATAGTTCTAGAGTAATGAATCCTTGTTTACTCCATTATGCAATAATCTAGTGTTCATGGATTTTATTGTAATTCATATGCTTAAATCTAGAAACATAAATCCAAGTTATTTTCTCTCAAAAACAACTTTTTCTCATGCAACTCGATTGATTACTAATTCGTTGAAATCAATATAAATTACATGGCATTAAGAGTAGTCTTTAGCAACTTTCGTTGTTAACCTAACTATTCTCATGATAGATGATAAGCACTTGAAAAGTGCTTTCTATCCTCTCAAATTAAGGGAATTTATATTAGATTTCACTTGTTTGCTAGTGGTTTTCAGGTTAAAATGAGGAAAATTAGAAGAAAAGACCAAAAGATCAAAACCGAGCAAGAATACGGTGAAAACAACAAGAAAAACTAAAGATGGCAAAAATTGGGGAAGCGCCGGGGCGCTAAAACCCGAGAGCAGGGTCTGTGCAACACAGTCGCAGCATTGTGATGCTCTTCAACAGTGTCGTGGCGCTCTCTTTCCTTAAATGGCAGCACCGCGGCGCCAATTTCCTTATTTGAAAAAAATGTATTTTTGGAAAGTTTTCTTGGGTGAAATGCTTTATAAATTTAAGGGGTTTCTAGCGGCCTTAATAATCAATCAAAGCACGAAATTACAGACCTAAAGAGCCACAAGAAGGAAAGAATTGAGTAAGAGTTCATGAAGGAGTTCAAAGAGTGAGTTAGTTGCAAGGAAGAGGAAAAGAGTTCGAGATAGTCGAGGTGCCGTTCGAGTTTCGACATGAGAGCCAAGGAGATCGTGACGGTGCTACCTCAATCAAAGCCTCTTTTCAGTAGAGTTTCTCTTTCTTTACACTCTTTCTTTGTTTATATTGTTTGAACATGTTGCTTCAAGCTATGAGTGGCTAAACTCTTTAGTTTTATGGTCTTGATGATTTGTTTATGAATTCATGTTGCTATTGTAGACTTTCATGGTTTTGTTGGAATGATTATGCTTTTCATTGTTATTGTATTTAATTCTTGTGGATTGGCCATCTTCACATGTCAGATTAGATGTATGATTGAGAGATTGTATGTTTAACTTGATCTATAACAATGAATTGTTGTTAATCTATCAATAGAGTAGTTAGGTTGACAATAAAAGTTGTTAAAGATTATTCTTAATGCCATGTAATTTGTATTGGTTTCAAGAGATTAGTAATCAATCAAGTTGCATGAGAAATGGTTATTTTTTAGAGAAAATAACTTGGAATTAAGTTTCTAGACTTAGGCATATGAATTACAATAAAATCCATGAAATCTATAATATTGCATGATGAAAAGAAGTAAGACGCATAGACTTCTATTATAGGATATTTTCAAGTGTTGGAAAGTAGAAGGTTGTGAAGTAGACATAAAAACCATGGTGAACGCATGCTAATTCATCTAAAGAGAAAAATAGTTAAATATAAGGCAAATGTTAAAAGAATAACCTTGGAAATAATCAAGGAATGACTAAGGATAGAAAGTTGGTCATGGACACAGGATGAAAGTAAACGCAATAGGACCAACGCCTAAGGAAGAGCTTGAGAAGGATTTGTTGTCGTTGATACTTAGTGGTATTGTGTAGGCATTGGATTGTAATAGCGCGGCTATACGTGGAGGGTGATCACGAATGGTTGTAGTGAGTTGAAGTAGTCACCGCGTCGACGGGAGAAGAAATGTATCTGGCCTATCATGCGTTGAAATCCCTATGCGTTGAGACAGTTATCTCTACGTGTCAAAGACGGTAGTATAGTTGTTTAAGAGCTAGACAAGTGAGTAGGGAAGCTCAAACCTTAGAGGAAACTCAATAAACGCATGAGGACGTCGTACGGATTGAATGGCTGACTATTTGAAATATTAGACAAATAAGATAAGTTATAAAGGCCAGGTGGCTTCATATAAACTTGACACCTTAAAATAAGGATGTGTGAATAAGGTATGTTAAGTGTTTCATGCAAGGCGACACTTGGACTAATGCATGATTAGTCAGACATGCAGAGCAACCTGTAGCAACCAAGTGGTAAAAGGAGAAGGAAAGATGAACGGCGAGCCGCTATAAAAAGGACTCTGAGGGGGAAAGTAAGGACTAATGACTTTGGAGTAAGAAATCTTGAGAAAAGGGAAGGAAGAAGGTATTCTTGATAAATTTAATCATCCAATAATAAAGGAAGATGTCTTTCCTCGAGGTCGGCCTTGCGTCGAGAACAACATTATGTTCAAGGTGAACGCCGCGTCCAAAATTGGATGATGCGTTCAAGTTAGGCTTTACGTCCAAGAGAGGTCACGCATCCGGAAAAGGGAAAGAGTTAGGAAGCACCTTGAGTTAATCATCAACCTTGCGTTTTAAAGGCAGGGTTGCATCCAATCAAACTGATAGAAGAACGTCAATCTTGCGTTCCAAAATTAGAACGCTGCGTTCAACTGAGCTACCAAAGGGTGGAAGCAGTTACCTTGTGGGTTAAAAGCTGAAGCCTTGCATTTAAGAAGCTCGGGAAAACAAGGATTTGAAAGAAAAAGGAAAAAAATCCTTAAGAGATTTGTGAGTGACTCTTTCCTTTCTTCGAAAATCAATTTTATTAAAAATGTTGCTACGTGATACGGCTTTGAGATGATTGTTTCTGTGAAAAGCATAATGTTTGAATATATTGTTCAAAAGGCATGTTTTATTGGATTGTTTTATGATAACGAAAGGCATGTTGCAAAATATTGTTTATCAAGGAATATTCTATTTTCTGCAAAAGATTTAGATAAACTATTTATGTAAATTGATAGATAAAAATATTTTAGAGGAGGCTCAATACTAATAAGGCATGTGAGTTTCCCCGGGACCTAGTACTCAAGGACATGAGAAGGTACTTAGGCAACCCGCCATATTCCTATGTGCACATAGAGGTTATATGCTGGTGTGTTAAGTCTTGCTCCGCATCGAGCCTAGTTCGTTTTCGACGGTGGAGTGTTGAGTTTTGCTCCACTTCAACTAAGGGAAAAATATTGCAACTAAACTGTTTTCTTACAATCTGTTGAAAATCATGTACGAGTTGATAATGATTTTATATGTTTTAGAACGGATTCACGAGATTGGCAAGGTTTTGCGAAAGAACTGTTTTAGTTGAACTCTCGTGTTAAATCCTTGTTTTATATGTATTGTCTTGGCAAGCCTCTGTTCGAACTAAAGATAGTTTTTACAAAATCAGTCACTCAAGGAACTTTTAGCTCACGCTTTCCTATTGTATTTTATTTTTCAGGTAGCAAGCGAATTCGGGATGCTTTGCCTACACAGAAACCTCGTCTAGGCTGTTTTTGGCGGAAACGGTTGGACAGTGAACCTTACAGAGGAGTCAAGATTACTGTCTTCACATCTCTTCTCAGGTTAAAGGAGGAAAATCCGGGAAGGGGTGTGACATTAAACTTCATAATTGGATTTCCAGTGGAACGATATTCGAACTTCACCATCTTATATTATAACTTGACCCGTACACTTGCGATTAACACTCAAATTGCGCATCAATAAATTAACAACAATTCATTGTTATAGATCTACTTAGACATACAATCTCTCAACCATACATCTAACCTAACCTAACATTCAAGGATAGCCAATCAATAAGAATTAAGCACAATAACAATGAAAAGCATATTCATTACAACAAAACCATGAAGAGACTACAATATCAACATAACCTCATAAACAATTCATCAAAATCCTAACACTAAAGAGCTTAGCCACTCATAACTTCAAGCAACATGTTCACAAACAAATTAAGCATAGAAAGAGTGTAAAGAAAGGGAAACTCTACTAGGAAGAAGCCCTTGATTGATGAGTAATCGTCAAAATTTTCTTCAATCTTCACATCGGGAACTTGAACCACACCAAACTCTCTCTTTCGAACTCTTCTCTCTTCCTCGCAGCCAACTCACTCTTTGGGGCTCTTTTGGTGTGTTTTTTGTTTGATTTATTGATGTGTAGATTGGTCATTAGGGCTGCTGGAAACCCTCCAATTTATAGAGTTGGTCGCCCAAATTTCTTTCCAAAAATATAGATTCTTCAAATTAGGAAAGATGGCATGCGGCGCTGACCGACATTGAAAGGTGGTGCCGTGGCGTTGTGCGTCATGGAAACCTACCCTCGGCGTCGTACCGCAATGTTGCGACAATGGCGTTGCGTTGAGGCAGAAGTTGCTCTCGGGAAAAAACGCCGCGGCGTTGCTCTATTTTTGGTAGATTTGTGTTTTTCTTCTCTTTTTCACTGGATTTTGGCTCGGTTTTGATCTTTTACTTTCAATTCTTTTCGTTATTTTGACCTGAAAACCACTAGCAAACAAGTGAAATCTAATATAAACTCTATTAATTTGAGAGAATAGAAAGCACTTTTCAAGTGCTTTTCACCACCTTAAACTTTGAGATTCGGTAGTCTCGAGCAAAAAGTAAAATCAAATAAAGGGAGTTTAAATGAAGAAGTGTGCAATCGATTCATGTCTCAAAAAATAGCATTTAAGAGCTTAAATGGAAACATGTAAGCATATCCATATTGTTATAATCATTCAAAATTTTTCTATCTCCCATGTGTGTGTGCAAGCCACATTCAATTTAAAATGCTAAAACTAAAATTGGGACTTAAGAGAGCTTCCTTAGTTTTCCCCTACTCTAGGTCATGCACCAAACTTCAAGCATCCACAGATTTCAAGTGAGTAATGAGCACACTAAGGTGCCATTCAATCTTACTTTTTTTCATGGACCCTAAACTTGCATTCTTTTACCTAGGGGTACTAGATTTCACACATTCACTGTAGGGACTCATACCTAGTCAATTCCCAGGCGTCCTTACTAATCACAGCAAAGGCAGCTCTTTTTACACCAATCCATGCATACTCATTACAAATTTAATAATTAACAGGATAGACATGTAAAGCTCATACATACATACATACATACATACATACATACATACATACATATATATATATATATATATATATATATATATATATTTTAGGGTACACTTCTTTTTTCTCAGAGGCATGTATATTCTTTTCTTTTTCCTTAGTCTAAAATTACAAACTATCATGCATTTCTACTCTCTAACCGATGGGGCAATTCGGAGTGACAACCAAATACACCCAACTTCATCCTTTTTTTCAGTTAAAGATTCTAAATTAAAGTGGCTATGTGCTCAGGAATATGGGAGATTTTAAGAGGGACTTAAATGAATTTAACTCAAGATAATGTTATTCTATTTCCACAATAAGTCATCTATCATGCAAATTCGAATCACATCATGGGCAATCAACATCAAAGCACACAACCATAAAAAACATTCCCATTAACTTTAAAAGCTCCAAAATTTTCAAAATTTCATTAACATGCATATGATCATTAAAATCTCACAAACATGCATAGCAGGATAAGAAAACGCACAAAAGTACGAGTGACACCTCCCACCCCAAACTTAGAATTATGCATTGCCCCCAGTGTATAAGAGCATCAAACAAAGAAAGAACAAGCCTGGGAGCAAGCGGGAAGCCACCAAACAAGCTTGGTGTAAGGAGTACTTTTTGTGATAAACCAAGATCCTGAAAAATAATAAAACATATGAGTGACTCTATGATTATTGAAAATAAAAGTAAAAAGAAACATAAAGAAAGCAATAAAATTGGGTTGCCTCCCAACAAGTGCTTGGTTTAACATCTTCTAACTAGGTAGGGCTCACGAGTTACAGCGGATCCCAAGGTGGTTTCTTCATTTCATGTGTTGGATCGCCTTGAACTTTTAGTTTTCCCACATTGACACTCACAAACATATTCATGAACATTTAATGGATTGGTCAACAATTCATTGTCAAGTTGAACATCATCTTTTCTAATGTAGTCAAGTATCATTAAGGAGTCATCATTATGAAGTTTTATTGGACTCACCACTTCATTTTTAACATGCTTCTCCATGATTTGTTCATAATTCATTTTAGGTTTTGGAGGCATGCAAGAAGAACTAGGAGGATTATGACTACTAGAAACATGCTTCATTGGGTTTTCTAATTTAACATCAAGCATGCTATTAGTCTTACTATTCAAAAGAGGATCTCATGCATCGAGTTCTTACTAGAAAAGAGGGGCGATGTTACCTTTGTGCTTGGCTCATGATGCTTATACCTTTTTACATCCGGATGCTTAAGAGCTTTATAGATGTTGAATGTTACCTCCTCATCGTTAAGGCAGAATGTGAGCTTTCCATCTTGCACATCGATGAGGGCCCTTACAGTGGCCAAGAAAGGTCTCCCAAGAATTATGGAGACTTCGGCATCTTCCTCCATGTCTAGTATTACAAAATACGCCGGGAAGATAAACTTGCCTACCTTGAACAAGACATCCTCCACGATGCTGTAAGGATGAAGAAATTATCGATCGGCCAAGAGCAAAGATATAGTAGTTGGTTGCACCTCTTCACCATTGAGCTTCCTAAACATGGATAAAGGCATTAAGTTAATAGAAGCTCTAAAATCACAAAGCGCTTTAGTAATTGAATTATTGCCTAAATGGAGGGATAGAGAAACTCCCTGGATCTTTTAATTTTGGAGGCAATTTTCTTTGTAATGTCTCGCTACATTCTTCGGTTAGTGCAACCGTTACGTAATCTTCATACCTCTTCTTCTTAGACAACACCTCATTCATGAACTTGGCATACTTAGGCATTTGTTCTAATGCCTCTACAAAGGGAAGATTAATTTCCAACATTTTAAATATGTCTAAGAATTTAGAAAATTGAGCATCAATCTTTTTCTTTTGAAATCTTTGAGGAAAAGGTAAAGTGTAAGGGATAAAAGAAGTAGAGTTAGAAGTACTCCCTATGTTGGACTTTGATTTCTCCTTTTCATTGGATGCACTCTCTTTTTGCATTGGAGCATCTTCTATGATGGTTTCATCCTCTTCTTCTGGAGGCTCATCATCATCTATCATGATTTCCTTGTTCAACTCCTTGCCACTCCTTAGGGTTATGGCATTGCATTCCTCCCTGGGGTTCTTCTCCGGACAACTTGGAAATTTACCTTTTTGCATTGTGTGGAGAGATGTAGCCATTTGACTAAGTTGAACCTCCAAGTTTTGAATTGACTTACCTTGGCTTTGAATGTTGCTTGCAATAGCTTGTACCAAATTCTCCAATGTGGTCATCCTCGATCTTGACTCTTTGACAAAGTCAAGCATTATGTCCTCCAATGATGATGTATTTGCATTCCCCACTCCATTGAATCCTTGAGGTGCTTGCAACACATTCTTGTTGTTGGCATATGAGAAGTTCTCATTATTCCTCAAGTTGGGATGATAGTGAGTTGGGAGTTGTTATTGGCCTCAGTATTGTCCTCTATCCACATAATTGGCTACCTCGAACTCACTTGGCTCTTGTTGATTTGCCATGGCCGCAATGGAAGCTATGGATGGTAGACTTGTTTGGGCTTGGCTTCCTTGAAATAATTTAGATAAAGTATTAGTGAGAGAAGCCAATTGAGCTTTTAGAGAATTTACCTCATCCACCTCATACTGTCTGGTGGCTTTTGGGATAATTGGAGAAGACCGTTCACATGGCCAACTGTACGATGTAGTGGCCAAGTCTTCTAGTATGGTATAGACCTCTTGAGCATTCTTGGAGAAAATTTACCCTTCGACAGTTGCATCTAGAATGGATTTGGTTGAGCTTGATAATCCATTGTACAAGAATTGAATTTGCAAGCAATCCGAGTAGCCATGCTGAGCGCACCTCCTCAAGAGATCCTTGTACCTCTCTCAAGCCTCATATAGTTGTTCATCCTTAAGTTGGTGGAATGTTCCAATCTTCGTTCTTAACATTTGAGATTTAGCCAGTGGAAAGTATTTGGTCAAGAAAGCTTGAGCTAAAATCTCCCATGTAATGATACTATCCGGAGGTATGGTTTCCAACCAATCCTTTGCTAGGTCCTGTAAAGAGAAAGGAAAAAGTCTTAGTTTAATTGCATCATAGAAACATCATTCATCTTTACCGTCCCGCATATCTCTAAGAAGAACCGTAAGTACTTGTGAGGATCTTTGTTGGTTCTTCCTTTAAAGGCTAGCTCTCTAGCCATTTGGATCAAACCCGATTTCAACTCAAAGTTGTTGACATTGATGGGCACATTCATAATGTTGGGTTGATTTGCCGGTAATGTCTGTTGGAAGTTATCCTTAATTGCCTTTGGTATCTCCTCTGCCATCTCCTCGGCTTGATTGTGTTAAGCCCTTAGATTTCTTCTATAAGTCCTATCAATCTCAGGATCAAGAGAGAGAATGTTGGTATTATCACTAGGCATAAACAGACAAAAATTATCAACCAAACAATAATATAAACCTCAAATTAACTATCAATTCTAATGAATATTAAATAACAAAAACTGTTCTTTGGATCCCAAGTAACAGCGCCAAAAACTTGATGCTCACTTTCTGTGTTTACCGCAAGTGTACGGTCAAGTTATAATATAAGACAGTGAAGTTCGAATTTCATTCTATTGAGGATCCAATTGTGAAGGTTTAAGTTACTTAGCTATTCTAGAATTGAATCAATTTTATTTGATGATTCTATCTTAAGTTGTGATTTAAGAAAGACTTAAAAAGAAAAGCAAGTAAATAAGAAACACAAGAGTCAAAGAGAGTTCTAGGATCCTTGTTTACTCCATTATGTAATATTTTAGGGTTCATGGATTTTATTGTAATTATAGGCTTAAGTCTAGAAACATAAATCCAAGTTATTTTCTCTCAAAAACAACCTTTTCTCATGCAACTCAATTGATTACTAATTTTTTAAAATCAATACAAATTACATGTCATTAAGAGTAATCTTTAGTAACTTTCATTGTTAACCTAACTATTCTCATGATAGATTGACAACAATTCATTGTTATAGATCTACTTAGACATACAATCCCTCAACCATACATCTAATCTAACATTCAAGGATGGTCAATCAACAAGAATTAAGCACAATAACAATGAAAAGCATATTCATTACAACAAAACCATGAAGAATCTACAATATCAACATAACTTCACCAAAAATTTATCAAAACCCTAAAACTAAAACATTTAGCCACTCATAGCTTCAAGCAACATGTTCACAAAAAAATTAAGCATAGAAAGAGCGTAAAGAATGAAAAACTCTACTAGGAACAAGCCCTTGATTGAGGAGCAATTGTTAAGATGTCCTTCGGTCTTCACGTTGGAAACTCGAACGACACCAAACTCTCTCTTCTCTCTTCTTTACAGCCAAGTCACTCTTTAGGACTCTTTTGGTGTATTTTTTCTCTGATTTCTTGATGTGTAAATTGGTCATTGAGGCTGCTGGAAACCCTCCAATTTATAGAGTTGGCCACCTAACATTCTTTCCAAAAATATAGATTCTTCAAATTAGGAAAGATGGTGCCCTAGCGCTGGTCAATGACGTCGTGGCACTGACCCGACACTGAAAGAGGGCGTCGCCGCACTATGCATCATCGAAACCTACCATCGGCGCGGTGCCGCAGCGTTGTGACAATGGTGTTGCACTGAGGCAGAAGCTGCTCTCAGAAGAAAGCGCAGCGGCGTTGCCTTATTTTTGGTTAATTTGTGTTTTTCTTCTCCTTTTCACTAGATTTTGGCTCAGTTTTGATCTTTTGACTTTCAATTCTTCTTTTCTTTATTTTGACCTGAAAACCACTAGTAAACAAATGAAATCTAATATAAACTCCCTTAATTTGAGAGAATAGAAAGCATTTTTCAAGCACTTTTCAATACTTTCAACTCTCAAAAGAGTGAAGCATCCACTAGCCTTGCGAAGACTAACACTTTGAGAGATGAGAAAGCTCCATGTCCTCTAATCTTGCACTATGTTCCTTCGTCGAGGCGCAAGAAGGGTGTGTCACCATTTACAGAATGCTCGAAAGTTGCCAATAGCAATCACGTAACCATTGAAGAAGTTGTCGATTCAAAGGAAACCAAGCAAAAAACATGTGTCTTTGATCGTATCAAACCTTCAACTACTTGATCTTCAGTTTTTCAAAGATTGGGTATGGCTAAGAAAAAGGAAGAAGATCGATGTTTAACATCTACCTCCACCCGAACTTCAGCCTTCAAAAGACTAAGCATCTACACATAAAAAAAAGATCGACTTTCAACATCTGCTTTTGATCATCTCAAATTGACAGGCGATCAACGTGAAAGAAAGATGAAAATCTTGGAAGCAAAATCACTTCATGAACAAAACAACGATGAGAAGATTCGCAGTCCTGTCCCTTTGCACATGAAGAGGAAGTTGTCTGTTGACGTAAACACTGAAGGTTCCTTGACGATGAAGCCAAAACTCATCATATTTATGAATCCTACAAATGAAGAGGATGATCAAAGCCATGATGAAATAAGAACTTTTGAAATTTAAATGTAGAAGCTTGTTATCGCAAGAGTAAACTGCATGATGCTCCTGGCTTGCATGAGCTTAAAAGGTGAATGGCACTAAAAAAAAAAAAATTGAACTATGTTTTGACTTGATCCCTATTCATTTCAAAGGGGTACGTAGGTAGCTTAAAGAAAACTTTAAGTTTAGTCCAGTAACAAAAAAAGAAAAAAAAAGTTGAGCTACGTTATGACTTGATCCCTATTCATTATAAACGGTACGTAGGCAGCTTGAAGGAAACTTTAAGTTCGGTCCAATAAAAAGGCAAAAAGAATCCTCTGAATTACGTTATGACATGATCCCTTTCTTCAAGGGTACATAAGTAACTTAAAGAAATTTAAGTTGAGTTCATAAAAAGGTTAAAAAAAACGGTGCCACAACCACTTGGCTGCGAAACTATAAAATAGGTGCTATTCATCTCCATTAAACAATGACATTCCAAATTGAATATGCTCATCTCTACTAGGAAAAACATGACCAATTGAATATGTCCATCCCTCGTAAGAAGAAAGAAGCTCTAGGTGGGCATTGTTTGGTGCATCTTCACTTCATCTCCAAATTGTCAATGCAGCTTCGCTCCATCTCCAAAATGCTGGTGCAACTTTGCTCCATCTCCAGAATGTTGGTGCAGCTCTGCCTCCTCTCCAAAATATTGGCGCAATTTCACTTCATCTCTAAAATGTTGGTGCAACTCTGCCTCCTTTACTAAATATTGGTGCGACTTTGTTTCATCTCCAAAATGTTGGTGCAACTCCGCCTCTTCTCCAAAATGTTGGCGCAATTTTGCACTATTTTCAAAATGTTGGTGTAGCTTCACTCCATCTACATAAGGTTGGCGTATCTTTGCGACATTTTCAAAATGTTGGTGCATCTTCACTTCATCTCCAAACTATCGATGCAACTTCACTCCATCTGTAGAATGATGATTCAACTCAGTAAGCAACACGGGGGCGTATTGACGTAGTGTCAATCTATACCCGACGTGTCCTCTGACCTTTGGCATAGCAAGGAGCACGAGGCGTATTGACATAGTGCCAGTCTTTACCCAACGTGCCTTAGAACCTAGTGTAGTAAGGAACACAGAGGTGTATTGATGTAGTGCAAGTCTTTACCCGACATGCCTTAGGACCTAGCGCAATAAGGAACACGAGGGCGTATTGACGCAGTGCCAAGCTTTACCCAACGTGCCTTAGAACCCAACGCAGTAAGGAACACAGGGGCATATTGACATAGTGCCAAGCTTTACTCGACGTGCCTTAGGACTCTGTGCAGTAAGGAACATAGGGACGTATTAACGTAGTACCAATCTTTACACAACGTGCCTTAGGACCCAGCGCAGTAAGGAATACAGGGGTGTATTGACGTAGTGTCAATCTTTACCCGACGTGTTTTAGAACCCAATGCAATAAGGAATACGAGAGCATATTGACATAGTGTCAATCTTTACCCAATGTACCTTAGGGCCCAGAGCTGCAAAGAGCACAAGGTGTATTGACGTAGTGCCAATCTATACCCGACATGTCCTCTGACCTCCAGCATAGCAAATAACTACATTCCAAACCTATAAAAAAACGACAAAAAAAAAAGAAGCAAATATAAGTGCAACATCGGTGGAAGTTCAAAATTAAAGAAAAAAAAAAGAAACAAAAAGAAACAAAAAGATAAATTTAAGAAAATAAAAAAAAGAAAAAAAAAAGAAAAAAACAAGGAAGAAAAAAAAAAAAAAAAAAAAAAAAAAAGAGCAAAAACGGGGGAAGTTCAAAATTAAAGAAAAAAAAAAGAAACAAAAAGAAACAAAAAGATAAATTTAAGAAAATAAAAAAAAGAAAAAAAAAAGAAAAAAACAAGGAAGAAAAAAAAAAAAAAAAAAAAAAAAAAAGAGCAAAAACGGGGGAAGTTCAAAATTAAAGAAAAAAAAAAGAAACAAAAAGAAACAAAAAGATAAATTTAAGAAAATAAACAAAAGAAAACAAACAGAAAAAAACGTGGAAGAAAGAAAAAAATAATAAAAAACAAAAGGAAAAAAAAAAGAAGAGAAAGAAGAAAAAAGGAAAAAAAATAGAAGAGAAAGACGTGAAAAGAGAAAGAAATAAAAGAAATAAAGGAAGAAGAAGGAAAAAACTCTAAGAGAAGGAAGAAGAATGTGAAAAAAAAGAGGAAGAATTGAATGACATTGATGTGTAGATGGAGCCTCTATTTATAAAAACCAATATTGGATTTAAATCCTAATTCAATTTAGATTTCCTATTGAAATCTTATTTCTTTGATAGATTTTGATGAGATTTTCTGGTCAAATTAATTTGTAGATTGGATCTTAAATGGATCTCAAATTAAAATTTGAAGCATAATTCAAATTACGGATTTTATCTAATTTGATAATATTTCAAATTAAAGTTTGGCCATATTCCAAAATTTATTCCAAATTTAAATTATCGCAATTTAGAGTTCTTTCCTCAAAGCCAAATTAAATTTGGGGATAGAGCTTCAAATTTACCTCAACTTAAAATTTGGCCGTATTTCAAATTTTATCCCAAGTTTAAATTATCCAAATTTAGAATTCTTTCCTAAAAGCCAAATTAAAATGGGGATAGAGCCTCAAATTTACCTCAAGTTAAAATTTGGCCATATTTCAAATTTTATCCCAAATTTAAACTATCCAAATTTAGAATTCTTTCTTCAAAGCCAAATTAGATCGGGAATAGAATCTCAAATTTATCTCGAATTAAAATTTGGCCATATTTCAAAATTTATCTCAAATTTTAATCAAACCTATGTACTAAATTCATAGTTTGATTAATGACACATTGAATAAAGTCAAACTCAAGGACATATAACTTGTATTTTGATTCCAGCTTTATCTTTTTCGGGATTCATTCACTTATACATGTGCATAAATCTCGAAAAGGGGACATTTGATGAAGGATAAATTTTGGACCAATCACAAATTGACATGTCATTTCTCAAATTAATGACAAAATTACAAATAATTGAATTTGGGACCAATTAAAAGTTGCCATGTGCCCCAAATTGAAATTGAGGACATAAATTGACAAATTCCGATGATGCTACGTGTTTATGTCTTGACTGTTGGATTAAATAAAATAATTCGGTCCAATTTGATATTATTATTTGGACTAAAATCCAATTGAGTCCTAAAATAAACCTAACTTGGTCTAAAGACCAATGAATACCGAAATCGAATTTGTTGGGCCCAAGGGCCATGTCCATGGACCAACCAAGCCCAAGCCCATAAAGCCCACCTGAGAACTCTATAAATAGAAGAGTTCTCTTTGTTTGTGGGGTTCAAAAAATTCTACACTTCAGAGAGTCTAGAGAGAATTCTCCATATAGTCAGAAGACTCCTAACTCCGGAAGCTGAACCAAACTTAAAGACTGAAGTTCTTTGGAACACATACATTCTTCTAAGACTCCAAGTTCAAGAACAATCATGCACTCGACTTCCATAAATCAAGTGTACCCATTCAACTGAGAGAGAATTTAGAGGATCAAGAACTAGAGATCGAACCACATCTGCATCAAATCTACATCAACTTAAGTTCAACTCCACGAAACAAGTTTCTCAGGAAACCTCGTGCGAACAAATTCCGAACATTAAGACATTTTTTATTTGAATTCCTATGAAACAAACATAGTTATCAAAATATTCCCAGATATCTGCAAAAATCCTTTTACAAAACAAACATGGTAATCGAAAGATTCCAAACATTTATAATTCTATATATCCATAATTTCAGGCATCTAAGATTTGGGTTATCTACATTCTCAAAAAAAAAAAAAAATAACTGCTCTTTATCAATGTCTATCATTGTTTAACCCTTAGCACAACAAGCAGTCCAAGAGGTTCAGCAAAGAGAGAGTCTGAAAATGAGGAAAGATTGATGAAAGCTAAATAACTTCGTCAAATCTGACTATCCTTCTTCCTACTCCTTTTATTTCTATTAACTCCGTAGATACTGTCATTTCGAAATGTCTACTTCAACCACAATTTTAGCTACCAAAAAGCTAAGTTGGCTTGACGAGCGAAGATGTGTGGAAGCTAGAGCAATAAAACAACAAATCTCTCACTTAAGGCTTTCATTGTAAGGGGCAAAAAGAAGCGCTTTTGCTAATGAGAAAGCGAATGGTTAGTGCGAATTAAGTTTCAAGACTTAGTTGAGCATTAGCAAAGAGTCATTCTCATAGTGAGGTGCTTCGCGTTAGGGAAGCACTGTAGTACGCTGAAGCAATATCCATACTCTGACTAGTAATGTGGTACAAGTCATTCCCGAAATATGGTAGAAAAAGAATATAAACAAAAACAAGGAAAAAGTTTTTCATAATTTTTTGATTCAACAAGAATCTGGTTTTTCTTTTTCTTTCTTTTACGAACTTGTTGTTGATAAATCCTCAGATTTAGAAATTTATTTCAGACAACTGAACCTTCTCAAACGGTTTCTTTTTAAAAACGAAAATATTTGTTGACATTTTGCTATATTTTAGCAGTTTTGCCATTTTAAACATTTATCCTAGATGTAATATCAATGTATTTCATATTTATATAAATGTTAAATTACAAGTTTAGTCTCTGAATTTTTAAAATTATGTCTAATAAGTCACATATATATGAATTTTAAATTTGTAGTTAATTGGTTTCAGACATATTCAAAAAATTAAAATTTTAATTATTTTATTGGATAAAAATTTTAATGGAACAGTTGCAAATATATCAATCAGGTTCAAAGTATCTGCACATATAACACAATGAAAAACAATTACAAATATAGCAAAATTTAGATTTTGCTTTCAAAGTCTATCAGTGATAGACCATATTAACAGTAAGGTTTATTAGTAATAGACCATATCACTGATAGAATATCACTGATAGAAAGTTATCAATGATAGAGTCTATCATTAATAGATTTTGGTATATTTGAATTTCTTTTTAAATGTTGGTATACACTTAATTATTATCCATAAAAGTGTCATCCATTGCAATTTTTTTAATTTTGTATCTAATTGAGCCTTAAAATTTCAATTTAGTAAATAATAGATGTTATATTGATTTTTTCAAAAGAAAAATATAAAATAGTACCTATTAAACACAAAGTTAGATTTTATATATGAATAATAATTAATTTTTAATGTTTGAATATATGTAGATATATATGTAAGAAACATTGGTATAAACTTGAAATTATAAGAGTCTATCAAATGCACCCTAAAAAATTTAAGGACCTATTATACACATTTTAAAGTCTAAAGATGATATATAGACACAAATTTAGTATTATGTACCTAGGTTAAACTTATAGTCTTATAATATGAAGTTGTTTAAACAATGATGTTCTGGACCTGCCACTACTTGCAATGTTCAAGAAGATTAGTATGGTTCTTGGTATCAATATATGACCAAGTGAATGCTTTTTAATTTGATATGACCAGGTGAACGCTTTTTAATTTTTAATTGTTTCTGAGAGCAGATTGAATTGGAGGGAAAAGGAAATGGCCAAAGAAGGGACATGTGAAAGGTAGAGAGAGAAATTAGAGAGAGTAGGAAGATATATGATCGTAGTTGCAATTATACCTTTAAACTTTCAAATTTAAAAATTGAGCCCTTAATATTATCTAAATGTTAAAATTATATTAGACCCTTTAACTTACATAATTGTCTAAATTGTAATAATTGTTTAATTTTGAGGGTTCAATTTTTATCATTTTTCGGTTTGATTTTTACAATTATTGTAAGTTGGAGAGCTCAATTTTAATACTTTTAGAAGTTTGGGGTCCAATTGTTACTATTAAAAGTTTTAAGGATATAATTACAACTATGATTTTTTAAGTTTGTCCTTAATTTTTATACTTCAAAATTTAGGGTATAATTTTTATATTATTTAAAATTTTAATTTAATATTTGCCATCAAAAGTTTAGGATATGCAATTGTTACATCTGAAGTGATTTTTGCAATTTCCCAATTATTTTTCACCATATCTTTCCAACGGAAAGTTTGCATTATATTCGTCAATTTCACAAGTGGAATGGCAGGTGAATGACCATATGTCCCGTTCCCTCTCTGTTTTGGGGTTTATTCACATTATGATGGCTTTAGTTTTGTGTTCATGAATATATTCAACCGTCAGCTGTATTTTTAGCGAAGAGATTAACCCTTTTTTTTTTTTTTTTTTTTT
>QLSR01000119.1:2971964-2982694 GCA_031780015.1 Citrullus colocynthis | reverse complement strand
GAAGAGATTAACCTTTTTTTTTTTTTTTTTTTTTCATTTGAAACCATTATCATTATTATTTTTTAGTTGTATGTTGTTTCATCTTTTTTCCTAATTTCTAAGTAAGTTCTTGTTTCCTTATGAACTTTCTTCCAATTCTAATATCACACTTACTATAGTAACCTGTAATGATAAAGATATAATGTTCCACCGCCTATTATTTATTTATATATATTATAGCGTAATGCGATTGTTACACTTGCAATATAGGTTAGAACTAAACTATGCTTAATTAAGTTAGATGCAAGTGAATGATGACAAATATTTATTATTTTGAATGATGCATTATTTATCCACTTAAGGAAAAGTATCAAGAAAGCTACTGCTAAAATAATTTACATGGAGGGAGGTGACAGAGGAGTGTATATTAGGCTTTCTTCAACAAGATTTTGGCGGAAAGTGAGGGACATGAATGCATGCTTTATCAGAAGTTGACACCCATTTATTGCTCCACATGTTTCGTTCCGTACTAAATATATAGCCTGAGAGCTTCAAAGTTTATCTAAATTAAACATCTTCAAATCCTTGAATTTTTATACAAAGTCAATCACAAACAAAAGTGTGGGGCACCCAAATGCATGAAAAGCACGGAGAATTTGACATATAGAGAATATAATAATGGTAAAGCCCACACCCCATTGTTAACATTTAACACAGATGCCGTGTGTCCATTCCATTCTTCAAATTAATGGAAATCCCATATTATAAATGATTTCCCATTTTCAAATTGATGGATGTTAATGCTCAAGTTAGGCATTGACTTTGCACTTTTAAATACTAGAAATATAATAACAATAATAAAAAATGGCCCTTTTTAAATGCTTTTACTTTCGTAGGAAAGAAAGATATTGGTTGGTAGGTATATTGATATCATGTCATGTCCTGTCTAGTGTTGTATATAATGCATAGTCATGCCAACCTGAGGGAAAAGATCCTTGGAAAGTTTGGAACATCACCTAGTGGACAATACTATATGCCCACGATTGTCTTCTCTCTCATCTTACTCATCTACTTAAATTTAGTGAAGTGACGTCAAAAATTGTAATTCTACTTTATTTGGTTCGTTTTGAAGGAGGAATTTTTATAAGTATTGGGTCAATTTTCTAATGTTTTTGTGAGTGGAGGAAAAAGTGATATGTTAAGCGTTGCATTGAAGGATCATCTGACGCGTCAATTTAATTTTATAGCTTTAGATTAATGTTAATTATTTAATTGAGTGATGCAACAAATTTGATCTAACTCACTTAATTATAAAAACTTCTATAGAATTCTTTACTAGTAAAGAGGTCTGGATTGACTATATTTTGTTTAAGAATGGTTGGAGTGGTGTTGCTCCAGTTTGAAGGTTGTCTCAGATAATGTCCAACTAGATGTTTCTAAAAAATGTTGTTCCTACAAGATTATTTTTTCTTTGTTTGAACTTTCACTATCTCTGGATATTTTCCTTTCGTTGTACTAATATTGTTTAGGGTGTGAGTATTTAAGAGCAAATTATTGTCTTCCTAGGGTTGTGATAACTTGTAGAAATACAAGTTATCACAACCTTTCTCTTAGAAAAATAGAGATTAAATAGAGAATCATGCGATAGTTTGTGTTGAATTCTATTGATAAATCTTCCTATGTGTTCTACTCTTGTAAATTGATAAAGATAATTATTTTATAGCTTTTTGAGCCTAAAACGCATGTTTTAACGCAATAACGCAAGCGACCTGTGGATGCGCTGACAACCGCTCAACGCAGGATGTTGCGTTAGTAACATATGGATGCGTTGACATAAGTGAACGCATGAACCCAAGTTCTCCATGGACGCATAACGACCAGAAACACAAGGCAACGGAAAATCAGATCAGAATCTTGAGAGATTGTCGGAAAGATTGACATGCATGATCTGTAGCTAAAGTGGTGGATCTAAATTGAACCGAGAATTACGCAATTAGGCGAGATAGACGCACGACATCAATTGTGCCTCCAATCACACAGATTTGCCACTGATTACAAACGTACCTCTATAAAAGGATAGACCAGCAAGCTGAAAAAGAGTTGTTGATTCTCGGAATAATTCCTAAGTGACAGCAGAGTTCTCTCCAGAAGACAACCGGAGACGAATAGCTCGAGAGAGAAGAATCTTTCCTCCGCCTTACCACTTCATAGCAAAATTTCACGCTTCCATTTCGACAACTCAAGACATTGAAACGCCTTCCTGCTTTCTATCTTTCTCTAGCTTTGATTTTAGATTTGTTATCAAGACATTGAACTGTGTAAAATTGTATTTAGTTCATTAATCTACAATTCTTCCATATCTATCCATTTCTCTACACTTTCTGCTTGTTACTTTGAATCCATGAGTAGCTAATATTTCAAGGGTCACGGGTTGCATTAACATCTAAATAAGAACCATAGTGTAACTATTGCATCTTGTCAATTGTAATCGTAGTCTGATGCTTATGTCCATTTAGCTAATCGATATAAGTAGTAATAATCAGACTACTCGAGAGAGTAAGTGATTGTGGAACTCAATTGACAAGGCCAAGAAGTGTTACCTGTCTATAGGAATAGCCTTGGTACTTAAAACTTTCCTATGCGGTATAGACATATAATGCATAGCGGTTGACAACTGAGAGAAGAGTCGCAAGTATGAATAGACTATCACTATGCTTTCTGATTTTAGATGTTAACCAACCCGAACCCTGTTTTTACCCATTCATTTAATGCACGTAGCTAACTTTGTTGTGTCGCATACCTGACCATCTACCACTTTTTAATCTAGTGTACATATTATCGCTTTCTTTAGTTAAATGCATCCCATGTTAAATATTTTTTGTTACCACTCCAACTCAAATAATCCAACGAATTTTAGAATCTGCGTAGTCCCTGTGTTCGACCTCGAGCTCACCGAGAAAACCTCATTCTTTGCTTATACTTGGGTAAATGATAGGAAAACTTGACAGATCACTAACGCATAATATTAAGCATGTTAAATGCATAATATGTTGAAAGCATAGTAGTAAGCTTAATAATAGATAAATGCAACAACAAGTTTTTGCACTTTAAATCTGCAAACGCAACAAGTTTTTGGCGCCGTTGCCAGGGACTTTAGATCTGTTGCACAACAGGTTGTCGTTTTGAATTGAGAGAATTACATTCTAATTTTTATTGGGGACAAATAACGTGTTCTCTATTATTCGAAAGTTTGTGAAGCATGAAATGAAAATACTGTTGAGACGTATTGTATTCTATGTTCAAAGGCTGGACTGGTGTTGTTGTGCATGCAATGCTGAAGTACAAAACTTGTTACTGCGTTTATTGATTATAATTAAGCTTCCTATGCGTTTATCATTCTATGCATCTTGCTTATGCTTAATATTATGCGTTTGTTATCTGTCAAGTTTTCCTATCCTTTACCCAAGTATAAGCAAAGGACTAGGTTTTCTCGGTGAGTCCAAGGTCGAACACAGGGATTATGTTGATTCTATGTTTAAGTGGATTATATGCTGTGTAGGGGTAACCAAGAATAATTTGCGAGAGATGTTTGTTTCTAATTTAAAGAAAGCAATAATATGTACACTAAACTAAAATGTGGAAGATGAAAAAGCATGCGACACAGTAAAGTTAGCTAGGTGAATTTAATGAATGGGTAAAAACAGGGTTCGAGTTGGTTAACATCTAACATCAGAAACGCATGGTGATTGTCTACTTATACTTGCGACTCTTCTCCCGGTTGTCAGCCGCTATGCGTTATATGTCTATAATGCATAGGAGAGTGTTAAGTGCCAAGGTTGTTCCTATGTCTAGGCAACACTACTTAGCCTTGTCAATTGATTTCCACAATTACTTACTTTCTCGAGCAGTCTAATTATTACTACTTATATCGATTAGCTAAATGGACATAAGCATCGGATTAAGATTACAATTGACAAGATCCAATAGTTACACTATGGTTCTTATTTAGATGCTAATGCAACCCTTAACCCTTGATGGATTAGTTACTCATGGATTCAAAGTAAAAAGCGGAAATTGTAGAGAAATGAGTAGACATGGAAGAAATGTAGATTGATGAACGGATTACAACTTTAGATAGCTCAATGTCTTGACACAAATCTAAAATCAAACTAGAAAACAAGATAGAAAGCAAGAAAAGGGCGTCAATGTCTTTAGTCGCCGGAATGGAAGCGTGAGGATCTGCTGTGAAGTGGTCAGCGGAGGGAAGACTCTTCTCTCTCGAGCTATTCGTCTCCGATTATATTCTGGAGAGAACTCTGCTGTCACTCAGGAATTCTTCCGAGAATGAACGATAACCTTTCATCTTGCAGAGCTACCTTTTTATAGATGATGCGTTCGCAATCAATGGCAAATCTGCTTGATTGGCGGCGAGATTGATATCATGCGTCCATCTCGCCTGATTGCATAATTTTTGGGTCAATTAAGATCCACCACTTTAGCCACAGATCATGTTCGTCAATCATCCGACAATCTCTCAAGATTCTGATCTGATTATCCGCTACCTTGCATTGATGGTTGTTTATGGGTCCATGGATAGTTTGGCCGATATCGACGCGTCGTAGGTTGCTAACGCATAGTCTTGACGTTGAGTAGTTGTTCGCGTTTCGTTCAGACCATGCGTCCATGAGGAACAGATTGTTAACGCGTAGTCCTGCGTTAAGAAGTCATCAACGCACCGTTTGCATTCCTGCGTTAAAACATGCGTTTTAGGCTCAAAAAGTGGTAAAACCATTATCTTCATAAAAATACAAGAGTATAACGTAAAGGAAGATTTATTAATAAAAATCAACATAAACTGCCACATGCTTCTCTATTTATTCTCTATTTATCTAAGAAAAAGGCTATCATAACTTGTATTTCTACAAGTTATCAGGTGTTGAGAAGATCGTACTATCTTTAGGGGGAGGCTAACACCTTATTACTTGAGAAAGGATTCTCATCCTTAGGGGGATTGTTGCCTTTTCTAATGGTGGAATGTTAATCAAATTTAATGTTATGGCGTGCTTAGAATTTACTTTAATTAAGCACAAGTTTTCCCTAATTAGATCCAAGTTTAAACCTAATTAAGGCATCTTGGTGAGCACCAAGGTTGAACATGACGACTTTTGTATTCATTAATTAGAGTTTAATCAAAATGAGGAAATGATTTAAAAAAAAAAAAAATCTATATAGAAGTGAACGGTAAGAAGAACAAAATGATCAGCAAGAGAGAAAGATGGAAGGAATGAAATGCATTGAAAATAGAGATGGTGTTCGAATTTGTGCCCTAAAGCCGCATAAATGACCAGTGAATTAATTTAATTTTTAAATATACAATATTAAATTTCATTAACTGTAAAAATCCAAGGTTATTATATATAGTCCTGAACAGTATGTAGTTAACATACAAGGTGGATCATGTTCAAGAAACAACCTAAAGGTCTATAGTCACTACAAGAACTTTTGTGTCACACCCCCTCTCAGGTACCCTAACCTAAAAGAAAGTGTGAGGACAGCGGACACTGACCCTCTTATGGCATCCACTGTCAACCTTATACCTTGACCAATACCTAATAAGCAGATTCATACAAAGATTAAACAACATACTCTTACTAGGGTTAAGCTATCATACAAACATCGATTTACACTCAAAACCAAAGATTTACATAGGTTCATCAACATCGCCCTTAACCCTCTATATGTACAACATAAAAGTAAGTTCAACTATTTACAATGCTCAAAATTCTCAAACGCTGACGGTGGTAGGCCCAAACGAGTTGCGGTGTAGGCTAAGCACCTCGGACTCGCTCGCTACCTGGAAAACAGGAAAAAGAAAAAACAAAGGAAGTATGAGCTAGGATGCCCAGTGAGTGACATATCTAGTAAAAACCTTCCTCAAAACTAGGAAGTTAATCAAACCGGAGTTACTCTATTATAATACGTGAATAACAACACTTCAGAGTCAAATAAGATATGATCATCACAGAAAAAGATTCACAGAAATTCTGTTTATTTCAAAAAAAAATTCCTTAGTTGAGGCGGAGCAGTGCTCAAAGCTACTCAACGTCCAAAACATCTTTAGTTGGGGCGGAGTAGTCTCGACACACCCAACGTCAAAAATCCCTAGCTGTGTGGAGTAATCTCAACACAACAGCGTTTATAATACCTCTATGTGCACATAGATATCATATCCTGAGTTACCTGAATACCTTCTTCGAGTTCTTCAATACTGGGTCCCATACATGAGATTTAGGCCACCCACATGCCTTCTCCGAGTCCTTCAGCATTGGGAACCATTTCTATATCCCGACAACCCATATGCCTTCTCCGTGTCATTCAGCATTGGGAGCCGTCTCAAAACATTATTCAAAACCAATATGCTTTGAAAATAGCATAATAAAAGTTCACGAGTTTATAACATTTCCAAATCTTCTCAAACTCATTAATAATCATCAATGCTTTTTCATGAAATCATAAGCTATTAAATAGCATGCCTTTTATAATACTCGTTCAACAACTAGCATGCTTTAAATGATTTCCAATGCAAAACATATAATACGCACGTATATGAAAATACATACTTTTCTTTTCAAGCAAATCATTATCACCGCACATTACAACTCATGAAAAGCATAAACATATATACATGTTTCCAAACATAATCGTATTTCATGAAAACTTGGTTTAAAGTAAGCTCATTTTAAAATAAAATTGTCACTCACTACTTGTCCTAGGCTCTTAGTGGGTTATACGCCCTTCCTAGCTCCTCTCGGCTTGAAATAATACGTTCCCTTCGTTAGATTTCCTTGAAATTCCTTTTTACATAAGAAACAAGCCTTAGATATGCATAATATTTATCCCTGAGACCAAACTACATAAAGAAAACCATCATCGAGACTATATTCCATGAAAAATGCTCAACCGAGGCTATACTTCATTTAACAGTTCTTTAATAATCAAGATTTAAACCATTAGCGAGACTGAATTAGCAAAACAAGCCAAAACCAGCAGTACCAGCGAGACTAAGGACGAGCAAGACTAGTGAGAGCCACAAACCAGAGAGATTTGTGAGATAGTTTTGACCAACGAGACTAGTCTCGCTCTCGCTCGTTCACACTTCCAGCACTGTCTATCCTTTCCAGCGAGACTTGCTTCTTTCTGCTGCTATTCTCATTACTGCCCGAACTTCTAGCTATTAAAAGTCACATTTCCAGCCCGAATTATAACTTCTTTCCTTCTACAAACTTGTAGAGGAATATGTTTTCTAGCTTATCTCAAAATTTCAGAACTTAACTTCTCTTCGTTTGACAGATATTTCTAATTTACATCGCTCTACTCGAGATCACTCGAGAAATTTGTATCAGTCGGTTCCACCTAAAATTTAACATGTTTTCCTTCATATTCAGCTCAACCATCCTTCACAAGAGTTGTTATAAATTGAGTTAACTTACTAACCTTAAAATTTTAGCTTCAAACTCTAACTCTTCCGCTATATTCACTAAACACCAAACCTTGTTCAAACTACACGATAGCAAACGAAGCTTCTGTTTTAGTTTCTACACCACGAAACCGACCAACACCCTACACGAATTTGCCCTAGGTCTCTTCTTCTACCTCCCCTCGATGTGCAGTTGAAAGATAGAATCAGTTTGAGTTGGAGAAATGATAGAAACCAATCGGCAACCTCACCACTTTACAATAACCCACCGACTTCCTTGTCCACTATTATTTCTTTTTCTTTTATTCTTTCTCTTTTTTTTCTTTCTTTCTTTTTTTTTTTTTAAATTTCCTTTTCTTTCCTTTCCCTTTCTCACTCTCCCCATTTTTTCTTTTTTCTTTTTCTTTTATTCTTTCTCTTTTTTTTTTTTTATTTGTTAAATGTGTGTAGGAAGTACCAGGGGGGAGTAATTTGTTTTTTTTTTTGCATGGGCAGAGACAAAATGTAAACCCTACTTTCATGTGTAAGTGTTAAACGTGGGGACGTAGTACCAGAGGGGACTAAATTGTTTTTCTCTTGTAGATTGAAGGAAGAAGTGGAGGAAGTCGGACGGAATTCTTGGTAAGTTGAATGTTTACGTCATTAAGGAGGAACCCGAGCTGAAATTTATCTTGATTATTAAATGTGGCGTAAAAACGGATTAAATAAATATTTAGTTATTTATTTATTTAAATTAAAAGGAAGAAAAAAGAAGAAAAAGAAAGGCAGGAAAGGGAAAAAAGAAAGGAAAGAAAAGGAAATTTAAAAAAAAAAAGAAAGAAAGAAAAAAAAGAGAAAAAAAAAATTATTTTTGGTGAAAAATAACGATAAAAAAAAAAAAAGGGTTTAAATTTTTTCTCTGCCCAAGAAAAAAAAAAAAAAAAAAAATGTCGATAGATCTTCAAAAATGTGTTGGTAAAGCTTCTATCAACATTTTTTTCCGTGGGCAGGCAACATCGGCAGAAGGCCGTGGATAGAGCTTTTGCCCATTTTTGACATTGCGTCAATAGAAATGCCCACGCAATGAAACACGTGGGTAGAAATAGTCTTTCTGCCCACGTTACAAACGTCAACAGAAATTGATTTATGGCCACGCATCAACATTCATGAGCAAAAATCGCATTTCTGCCCACGTTTTATTAGCGGACAGAAATCAACATTCATGGGCAAAACTTTATTTTTGCCCATGCATAATACATCGGTAGATAGTGTTTTATGTCTACACACAGGTAAACGTGGCCAAAAGCTTCATTTTTGCCATGCACAGAACATCATCATAGCTTTATAACTGCCAATACATTTATTATTATTATATTATATGCTCAGGGATCAATATTTAAAATAAAAATAATTTCAATTTCCTCTAACAAAATATGTTCAACATCATAACAAGTTTAGACAATGTATTCAACCCCTAATTCCTTAACCATATAAAATTTGAAAACTATTCTTAGTGTTTGTTTCCTGAGCTATTAGCTTTCATTTTGACTATACAAAATGAACAAAATAATATTAAAAAAAAATGCTTCAATTGGTTGGTTGGTCTTTACAAAAAATGCTTTGCTTGGTCAGTTGGTTTTCGCAAAAAATGACATTTCTGGCCTTCTTCAAAATATATAGACCTGAAAAGCATAATATTAAAGTCCAATAAGTATAACATGCTCAAACTTAATAAAGCAAATTCATTTGCATGACTTTCAAGTGACATATGCTATATAGAAAGTGTCTAAATAGTTTATATGAGTCAACTTGATTCCTTGGTCTTTGCTAAAGGCACCTAAGCTGATAGACTTCATCACACCAACAAGACAAAGTTCAGAGTGAAGATTGAGCATGGTGTGTGCATGAGGAATCCCATACATCGTTCAAAATAGCGAAAATAGTAAAGGTCCCAAATTAGAAAGTGAATTCATCATAACAACCTACCAAAATGTCTAAGTTTGACTTTCAAACTCATAACCAACCTAAAATGTGTCTAAGTGTCACTTTCACCCTCAAAACAACGTGAAAAGGTCCTAAAAAATGTCCAACAGACTTGTTAACTCCCAAATGAATCTAAATAATTATGAAGTGTCTTTTTTATATTCAAAACCAACTAAAAAGTACCTAAAAAATGTCTAATTGACACTTGAAGTTCCAAAACAACTTCAAAATGCCTAAGTGTGACTTTCAAACGCAAAATCAACCTAAAAAGTGTCAACGTGACACTTTCACCCTCAAAACAACTTAAAAAGTTTCCAAAAAATGTCCAAGAAACTTGTTAACTCCCATAACATCCTAAATAGTTCTTAAGTGTCTTTTTTATATCCAAAACCAACTAAAAAGTACCTAAAAAGTGGCTAAATGACACTTTAACTCGCAAACCACTTCAAAATGGCTAAGTGTGACTTTCAAACTCAAAACCAACCTAAAAAGTGTCTAAGTGACACTTTCATCGTCAAAACAAGTTAAAAAGTTCCTAAAAAGTATTCAAGAGACTTGTTGACTCACAAAACAACCTAAATAGTTTTTAAGTATCTTTATATATTCAAGACCAACTAAAAAGTATCTAAAAAGTGTCTAAATGACATTTTAAATCCCAAAACAACTTCAAAATACCTTAAGTTCCTAAAAAGTGTCAAAGAGAATTTTGTGCCATGTTGATTAACAAAAAAGTTACACTTGAAAGTCTTATTTGTCCACAAACAAGTTGGAGAAAAACAAAGTAAAGTAAGCAAATAATTAATGAGAAACAATCCATCTGATAAGCACACACACAAAAACAAACAAAAGATATACTTATAACAGACATTTCATCGAACACCTAATGGGCTTCCAAGTGTCTAAATGAACCAACCTAAAAAGAACCTAAAGAGTGTCTAAGTGTTCTTTTGAGCTACAAAACCAACTAAAAAGTACTAAAAAGTGTCTAAATGACACTTTTAACTCCGTAAACAACTCAAACTCAAAACCAACCTGAAAGATCAACACTAATCATTCTCATTACAATTTCATTCCAAACATTCACATGAGAATTATAATATTTGGTAAGTCTCATAATGCAAAGTCTACTACCTTAAAACTTGTGTTCCAAAACAACAACCAAACTTCTTTCTCTTACAAAACCATTGGATTAAGTCAAGACAAAAGATATGCCTAAACTTATAATTTACCCAACCAAATAATAGGTTCCAGTCTTCTCACACCACCAATATTGAAGTAAAAGACAACTCTAGATCCAAAAAAAAAAAAAAAA
>QLSR01000119.1:2862039-2971660 GCA_031780015.1 Citrullus colocynthis | reverse complement strand
AAAAAAAAAAAAAAAAAAAAAAAAAAAAAAAAAAAAGAAAAAAACCCAATAAACAACTTTAGATCACTATGGAAGACAACTTTAGATAAAAAAAAAAAATACTCAATAAACAACTCACCCATGAGCGATAATTGACGACAGACACGAGCAGTAAGCGATGGCGAGTAGGAGAAGCAATGGACGGTGGCATGAGCAGTGCAAGCGAGCAAAAGCGAAAATCTCTTTTCTCGTGCAGCAGCGGTTTGCGTGGGTCAACGACAGCAGAGCAAGTCTCTCGTGCTTGCATGTGTTATGTGGAGAGAAGAAAGAAAATGAAAAAAGAAAAAATGGGGAGAGTGAGAAAGGGAAAGGAAAGAAAAGGGAAGGAAAATTTGGGTAAAAATGAAACTGGGTATAGTTTTAAGAAAATATGGGAAAAATAAAATATGAGATTTAAAAACTTTGTGGCCACGTAAATTGCGTGGGGAGAAACCAAAAATTTATACCCACGCTTCTTACGTGGGGAGAAACTAAATTAAGCATCGGCAAAAATCAATCTTAATGATTTTCACTAATACCACATAGCTTTTTGCCCACACATATAGTTTCCTTAGTAGAAATGATGTTATGCCCACACATTGAAAATTCGTTGGCAGAAATTAAAAGTTCTTGTAGTGAGTATATGGATAATGTTAGGTGCTTTTTCCTAGTGACTCTATGGATATGACCCACTTTGTAATAGTTACAGATGGTTTGATCCAAACTGTTCATATGGAAACATAACTTCACAAGATGGAATTCACTTCTTCGTAGATAGGGTAAATAGATGGGTAGTTTCTTTAAGTGTTGATTTCGGATCTTAAACAAGAGACCTCACCTTCTTACTGGCCTGAAAGGGACTTAGTTTATGGTTAGACCATAAACAAACTTTTCATTAGAGGAGTCAGTGGTACTTAAGGAAAATATGTAATTACAGGGGTGAAACGGACATTTTTGACACTACTGTAATTATGAATAACTCGTGAAGGTCAACTTGCTTATACTATTATATCCATGGACACAACTTCTCCTACCGTGCATAAGTGTTCAACTATGGGTCTATAGTGGTTTGTCTTGTAGTTAATGAATGAACATTAATTTATTTAAAGAGTTTAATTAATTAATCTTGGAACATTGGAGCTTAAAATCTATAGGTCCATAACATCCCCTTACTAGCTCACCACGAACCAATAAGGATCAACTATATTGAAATTTTTTTTTGCAATGTTCAAATTTATGAGGGAAAATATTAATTGTATTGGGTACAATTATTTATTATAAAATTTATTTGAATTAGATTCAAATTATAACTTTATAATATGAAGAATTAATTTATTTGAATATGATTCAAATAATTAATTATTTGGATGAAATCCATATAAATAAATAGAGGGAGAATTAACTAATTATTTTGAATTGGATTCAAATAATTAATTATTTAATTTGGATAGGATTCAAATTAAAGATTTTGCAGAAGATAAATATTTAAATATGATTTAAATATTTGAAACCATTTACTATGAGATATTATTGGGTAGATATTTATTAATACTAGATATTAAGGCTCTCTTCAAATATAGAAAAGGAACCAAAATATTTACAGATATAGCAAAATTTCACTGTCTATCTGCGATAGACCACCATAGATCGTGATAGACTACTATCTGTGTCTATCGATAGATACTAGTCTATCACTATCTATCACCGATAGACGATATATTTTGCTATTAATTGTAAGTATTTTCAGCAGTTTTGCCATTTAAGATAATTTTCCTAGATATTATTGAATATTTAATTTAAAATCTCTACAAAGGAGTTATCCTAAAAGGATTAGGAGTAACCCATAGAGTTCTATAAATAGGACCTTTGAGAGCCCTTAGAGAACACATTGATTTAAGGAGAAGATTTTGCTGCAATCATGGATCAGTAGACTCAACATTTTCTTCTAGCTTTTGTACTTTTAATACTTTCAAGAAATCAAATAATTCGATCGCACACTTTCTTCGAGATTCAAATCCCTTCATATGGATGCATCGAAGATGAAAAGAGCAACACAAGATTAGTTAGTTCATGCGGTGATTTGCAATACAAAATCAAATAGGGTTGAGAAGATTCATCAACATTTCTTCAAGTTTATATAATAAGCATCCATTCATGCTTTTAACTTAATCAACACAAGGTAACAACTTCTCACTATTTAAGCTATATTAGTCTTATCTCTAAGATGTATGCTTAAGGTAAACTAGTGCAATGTTATCTTTATCTCTAAAGCTACTACTTCTTATTCAATGATTTTCACAGCCACTTACTCTCTCAAGCAGTTAACTATTACTACTTAAATCAATTGATCAAATGGATTCCAGCAACAAAAACTATGCACACATTGAACATGATGAACTTTTACTTATGCAAAACTTGTTAGAATGTTTAACTACTCTTCCCAACCCATTAAGAATTTAGCTATCATTCCAGAGAAAAGTAAGCTCATAGATATGTAAGAAATGATAGAATTCATGCTTTGTATTAAAATGTGGTGCAAAAAAATGTATTTGTCTTGATATAAAAATGTTTTTAAACACAAAGAACAATGGATGGACGAATTTTATTGAGCAGTCGGGCGTCTCTTGTTTTCTTAAACTTGTGCTCTAAACTTGCTTCACTCGTGTTGTTGATGAATGGTGAACTTGCTTCACTAGCTTCTCCCATCTACTTGGAATTCAATAATTTCTTCTCAAGCTCCAATAGAAGATAAGAAACCATAGAATTTGAAAAGATGACTCTCTCTATAATTTTTCTAAACATTCCGAACCTCTCAAATGTGTGAACTTACGCTATTTATAGATTCATTGAATGTTCGTCAAAGCTCTTTTTCTAATGATTGTCTGACACACTTTGCATTTAATTTCATGCTCTGCTTTTTTCTCTCAATTAAGATGATATTTTTTATGCTCGTTTTTCTTATGCGCACAAAATTGTTTTTCGCATTTAAATAAAACACTTCTTTTTCTTTTCACTTAGCATAATATTACCAACTATCATGAAAGACACTCTCCAACTGGTGGGGTCTTTCGAGGTGACAATTAGATAAACTCACATCAATTCCTTATTTAGTTAACATTTCTAAATTAAAGCGACTATGTGCTCAAAATATGGGAGACTCCAAGAAGGACTTAAATAGATCAACCTCAAGATAATGTTATCCTATTTCCACAATGAGTCATTCATCATGCATATTCAAGTCTCATCATAGTCAATTGATGCAAGTTACAAGTGCATGGGTCAAGTTATAATATAAGATGGTCAACGTCCGAATATCATCCAATTAAGAGTTCAAATTATTTATCTTTTCTAGAGTTGAGTCAGTTTTATTTGAGGATTCGACTTCAACTTTGGTTTGAGAAAATAATAGAAAAAAAGCAAGTAAAGTTGAAAATCAAGACTCAAAAAGAGTTATAGGGTATTAAATCCTTGTTTAGTCCATTATGCAAAATTCAAAAGTTCATGGAATTAATTATAAATCATATGTTTAAGTCTAAGAACATAAATTCGGGTTATCTTCCATAAAAAACAACATTTTCTCATGCAACTTAATTGATTACTAATTTCTTGAAACCGAATTAAATCACACGGCATTAAGATTAGTCTTTAGCAATTTTCATTATTTAACTATTTCCATGAGAGATCAATAATGATTCATTGTTATAGATCTGATTAGACATACAATTCATCAAATTAAATATTTAACCTTTCAAACATTGATGGCCAATCAACAAGAATGTTGCACAATAACAATGAAAAGCATAATCTTTACAACAATCCATGAAGAGTGTACAATATTAGCATAACTTCAAAAATATATCATCAATACCCTAAAACTAAAGAGTTTAGGCACTCATAGCTTTAGACAACATGTTCAAAACAATTTTTAGCATAGAAAGAGTGTAAAGAAAGGAAAACTCTACTGTTAACAAGCCTTTGATCGAGGAGGAACCGTTAAGACTTCCTCGATCTTCACGTTGGAAACTCGAACGGGCACCAAACTCTCTCTCAAACATTTTTCTCTCTTCCTTACAGCCAACTCACACTTTGAAGCTCTCTATTTCGTGATTAAAGTTGCTAGGAACCTCACAATTACTCTTGGCCGCCCAAAATCCTTTCCAAATTTGTAGATTTTTTAAAAATAGGAAAGTTAGCATTGTTGCATCTTGGAGAGGGTAGTGATGCTGTTCGTCATAAAAGCGCAACATAGCGACACTCTGAAGTAGTGTCATGATGCTGTCCGTCATTGATGTCTAACATCGAGCGCAGTACCGTAGTGCAGTGATGCTTTCAGCATAGTGTAGTGACGCTCCTTCAAGGTTATGCGACGCTCTCGCACTTCCAATTTTTTATGCTCTCCGGTCGAGAGCGCCGAGGGCAACGGAACGATGCTCTCAGATTCGCTGCCTTGCTTCCAAGGATTTCTTGCATCTTCTTATGTTTTTTGCTAGGTTTGGTCTTTTTGGACGTTGACACTTATTTTTGCTATAATTAGCTGAAAACTACTAGCAAATGCATGAAATCTAATAAAAACATCCATAATTTAAAAAGACAAAAAAGCACCTTTTGAGTGCTTTTCACCATCCCAAACTTAGAAATTTGTTAGTCCTGAGCATAGAAAAGAATAAATTATAGGGAATTAAAAGATAAGTGTACTAACGACTCATGTTTTAGAGAATAGCATTTAAGAGCTCAAGTAGAAACATTCAAGTATATCTATATCGTTATAAACATTCAAGACCAAATCTTGTCATCTCCTATGTGTGTGTGTACAAGCCTCCTTTAACTCAAAATGCTAAAACTTTAGGACTTAAGAGAGCTTCTCTAGTTTTCCCCCTACTCTAACTCATGCACCAATCTTCAAGAATCCATACATTTCAAGAGAGTAATATGCTCACTAAGGTGCAATATAATTGTTCTTTAAGGGCCCTAAACTTGCATTTTTTTTTTACCTAGGAGTACTAACTTTCACACATTCATTGTAGGGACTCATACCTAGTTAATTCTGAGGCGTTCTTACTGATAACAACAAAGGTAGCTCTTTTTACCCCCATCCATGCATACACATTACAAGTTTAACATTTTGAATGGTATAAAGATTAGCAGTAAAGCTTGTACATTTTTGTGCGCACTTTTTCAAAGGCATAAATACTATTTTCTTCTTCCTTAGTTTAACATCACAAACCATCATGCATTTCAACTTTCTAACTGGTGGGGCCTTTCGAAGTGAAAACCAAATACACTCAACTTAATCCCTTCCTGAGTTAAAGTTTCTAAATTAAAGTGGCTATGTGCTCAAGAATATGGGAGACTTTAAGAGAGACTTAAAATGAATTTAACTCAAGATAATGCTATCCTATTTCCTACAATAAGTCATCCATGATGCATATTCAAGTCTTATCATAGGCAATTAACATCAAAAGCACACAACCATAAAATATTCCCATCACCTTTTAAAGTGCAAATCAAAAAGAAAATTTCAAAATTTTCCTTTGAAACCTCACAAACATGTATAATAGGATAAGAAAACACACAAAAGTACGAGTTACACCTCCCACCCCAAACTTAGAAACATGCATTGTCTCAATGCATAAAAGAATAGAGCAAAGGAAAAATAAGCCTGGGAGCACGCGGGAAGCTACCAAACAAGCTGGTGAAAAAAGTATTTTTTGTGATAAATCACGATCCAAAAAATAAGAAAGCATATGAGTGACTCCATTATTCTTTGAAAAGAAAATAAAGAAGTTAATCTGAAAAACAAAGAAAAGAATAAAATTAGGTTGCCTCCCAATGAGAGCTTGCTTTAAGGTCTCTAGCTAGACCAAACCACTTGATTATTTGTCAAAGACAGGTTCTTAATTCAGCCTTCCTCATCACTGATGTAGTGCTTCAATCTTTTACCATTCACTTTGAAAGTTGTGCTTTCATTGCCTTGCAACTCCACGACTCCATGTGGGGACACCTTCACAATGACAAAGGGTCCCCACCAACGTGTCCATAGCTTACCTGAAAACAAATGTAAACGTGAACTGAAGAGTAAAACTCTTTGTCCAAGTAGAAAGGTCTGTGGAGTGATCTTCTTATTGTGCCATCTAGTTGTGCGCTCTTTGTAAAATTTAGCAATCTCATAAGCTTAAGCACGGAACTCCTTCATCTCATTAGGTTCCAAGAGGCATTTCTCACTAGCCTATTCAAGTTCCATGTTCAGCTTCTTGATGGCCCAATGAGCTCTATGCTCAAGATCTACTGGTAAGTGACAAGCCTTTCCAAACACCAACTTGTACTGTGAAGTACCAATTGAGGTTTTGAACGTTGTACAATAGGCTCACAGTGCATCATCGAGCTTAAGAGCTCAATCCCTTCTGTTTATCTTAACAGTCTTCTCCAGAATCTGCTTGTTTTCCCTGTTAGACAACTCAACAAGACCATTAGTTTGAGGATGATAAGTTGTAGCAATCTTATGATTAACACCGTACTTATGTATCATAGCTTCAAACAATTTATTGCAAAAGTGAGAACCCTTATCACTAATAAAATAGCTCTGGTGTGCCAAAACGTGTGAATATGTTCATATGCAAGAATTTTAAAGTAGTGTGGATACCATTTGTCCTAGTAGCTATAACTTCTACCCATTTAGACACATAATCAACTGTAACTAGAATATATAGATAGCCATCAGAAGAAGCAAGAAAAGGCCCTATAAGTCAAAACCCCAAACATCAAAGAGCTCCACCTCCAAGATAGGTTTCATGGGAAGCTCATGTTGTTTAGAAATATTGCCAGTATGTTGGCACCTATCACATAATCTAACAAAGGTATAATAGTCCTTAAAAAGAGAGGGCCAATAAAAACCTGACTGAAGTACTTTAGATGCAATCTTTGGTGGGTCCAAAGTGACCTCCATAGAGAGAAGCATGGCAAGAGCTTAGAATACTTACCACATTTTCTTGAGGCATACACCTCCTTAACATGTTATCAGCACAAACCTTGTATAGAAGTGGGTCTTCCCAATGGTAAGATTTGACATTATGCAAAAACCTCTGAGTGTTCATGTTAGGTGGTAAATGACCTCTTGCAAGATAGTTAACAATTTCAGCAAACCAAGATAGATTATCTTTTACGTGATACAGTTGTTCATCAGAGAACATTTTAACAATGGGAGAGCAAGAGTTATCATTCTCATTCTCAAGCCTAAATAAATGGTCTGCAACCACATTTTCACAACCTTTTCTATCCTTTATCTCAAAGTCAAATTTCTGTAATAACAAAATCTATCTCATCAATCTAGGCTTTGCATCTTTCTTTGCAAAAGAATATTTCAAAGTAGCATGGTCAGTATGCACTACAATCTTAGAGCCAAGTAAGTAAGGTCTAAATTTATCAATGGCAAACACAACAACTAGTAGTTCTTTTATAGTAGTGGTACATTTTTATTGAGTACTATCAAGAGTCCTACTAGCATAATAAATTGCCCCTAAACATGTTATCTCTATATTGGCCTAAGATAGCAACTAAGATATATAGTTACTAGCATCACACATAATCTCAAAAGATTGACTCCATTTAGGAGCAACAATAATAGGCGCAGAAATCAATCTTTCTTTCAAAGTGTTATTAGCTAGAAGACATGCACTATTGAATACAAATTTATCTTTCTTTTCTAACAAGTTACTCAAGAGCTTTGCAATTTTAGAAAAGTCTTTAATGAATCTCCTATAAAACTTGACATGCCCTAGGAAGCTTCTGACTCCCTTCACATTAATGGGAGGTGGTAATTGTTCAATGGCAAAAATCTTTCCACCTTCAATCCCTTTTGTGAAACTATGTGCCCTAGAAGAATGCATTCCTTTATCATAAAATGGCATTTCCCCAATTCAACATAAGGTTAGCATCCTGGTACCTCTGCAAAACAAGTTTAAGATTAGCTAGACAAGAATCAAAGGAGCACCCAAAAATAGAAAAATCATCCATAAAAGCCTCCCTTATGTCCTCAATGAGCCCCTGAAAAATAGACATCATACAACGTTGGAACATAATAGGCGCATTACAGAAACCAATGGGCATTCTCCTAAAAATGTGGTATTTTCTTGATCCTCAAGAGCAATGACAATTTGGTTGTATCCAGAATATCCATCCAGGAAGCAACAATGAGAATAACTTGCAAGCCTGTCAAGCATTTGATCTACAAAAGGAAGAGGAAAATGATCTTTTTTAGTGGCCTTATTCAACTTCCTTTAATCAAGCACACACGCCATCCTGTCACAGTTCTTATGGAGATTAATTCATCTTTCTCATTTTTTACAACAGTCATTCCACCTTTCTTGGGTACCACTTGAATAGGACTTACCCATGAATTATCAGAGATGACATAAATAATACCTGCATATTCAAAAGCTTAAGTCTAGAAACATAAATTTGGGTAACCTAACTATTTCCATGAGGGATTAATAACGATTCATTGTTATAGATCCGATTAGACATGCAATTCATCAAATTAAATATCTAACCTATCAAACATTGATGTTTAAATTAGATCATTCATGTTAGACTATCATTTAAAAACATAGAAATTAGTTGGATAATAGTAGAGATTGTTGATGAATGGTTTTAATACTTTGCTTAATGACCTAGTTTCAAGACATTAGTAATTAGGGTTTAAGTGAAAGAAAAGATTGCTTTCAAAAGATTCAATCTGAATAAAAGACTTCTAGATCTAGGTGTTGTGTTAATTACTCCAAGAGTCAAACAATTGTGTTTGATAATACCTTTGCTGAAATCTATTCCCTAAAATGTCTCTTAGTTGATAATTTCCATAATTTGATCACTTTTAATTGCTTTCTTAGATTAGTTTATCTTAAGCATCATTACAATTAAGTCGCTTAAATAAATTGGAAGAATCTTCGAATAGCTAAAAGAATAATCAAACCAATTCCCTAAAGACGATACTCGACTTTTCAAGTCGTTATATCAATATTATAACTTGACTTAGCTTGCACAGTTGTGGTAATATCAAGTTGTAACATATCAAAGCTTCGACTCATCCATTGGATTTTGTTATGACAACAGTTTGATGTTGAGATTCTGGATCTCAAGGGAACTAAAATAACGTAGCCAACCACCTATTCCAACTTGAAAATGAAGAAATCCACAAAAACCAATGTGAGATCAACACATGATTCCCTAGTGAAACCTTGTTAAAAGTGGGAGATTTTACACCTTGGTACATAGATATAGGGAGATACTTGGTGTGGAAACAGATGCTTGAAGAGTTCAACACGCATAAAAAAAATAAGAAGAAGCTCAGTACAAGTTCTATTATTGGGATGAACTCTATCTATATAAGCGTGGACCAGGCCACATATTTCTCCAATGTGTACTAGAAATTGATTTTCAACGCATACTATCACAATGCAATGAATCACCGTATGGAGAGCATTTTGTTGGCCAAAGAATTGACGCTAAGGTACTTCAATGTGGATATTTTGTTGGCCAAAAAACTCACTCATATTTCTCTCAAATTCCGACAAGTTTCACAGCATCTTTCAACCTTCAACCATCATCAATGGAGCCATCTCAATCCCAACCTCAACCTCAGAGCATTGAAATTGAAGTCGCCGACACCAATGCTGTTTCCACTAGATAAAATGACCAAAGTTTCGTGCCTCTGCCGCTTGTCATATTCAAGGCCCTTTTACCTTTCCAATTCATAATTTTCAATTTGATTATATTGTGGTTCCTAATCATTATAATTAAAATGCGAACTTATATCAAGAAAATCAATCAACTTGAAGAATAAATTGAAGTTAAAAGAAAAAGAAAATCGTCGGAGCAAAAACATTCCTAATTTGATTAGATTATGGATTTCTAATTTGAATAAATTATGGATTCCTAATTTACTTAGATTATAGAGTTGCCATTATAATTAAACATATTTTCTTCATTTAAAAGGGAGATGTGATAATTCCTAACCTAATTTGATTTTGGATTCCTACACTCATATACATTCCTTAACTGAATTAAAGAACTATAAAAAGGCATCTCCTTTTTTCATTCCAAGGGGAGACCAGAAAAAGTCTCCTTTGATTTCTGCTCAATTTATGAAGCTAATGGACTTCATGTTGGGAACGAGTGTGATGTCATGCTTTGTTTAGAATTCTTTCTTTCCCCTTTTTAATTTAGACGTTCTCTTGTTAGATTTCGTTGATGAATCATTCTTTTATAAGGTAATATTGTGGGACAGAACTCAACTTTTAGAGTTTTAATGTAATGCTGGGATGTTTTGCTTATATTTGCACCTTGCTTCAAGTTACCTTATCCAAACTTAAGATATAATCTGAGGTAATAATCATCGTTTAAAATATAAATTCAAGTTTCGTAGACTGATGTAAACATGAGTAGTTTAAAAAATTTGACAGAGAGTTATCACATATAGAATATCATAAATATACTTATGCAAACATAAACAAATATTGTAAATCGATGTAAAACGTGAACAATTCAAAGTTTGAGAATTATTACATAAATAAAATCATGAGCATTGTCTTGCAAATGCAAACATGAACTCACAAAAACCTTCATTAAACCTGTACCCAAACGTGGTCATACTGTAAACGGAGGAACTCGATGTATATAGGAGAGCAACATGGTCATTGTGTACATCGAGAAAGCTCCAGATGCATAGCAGAGCAATCGTGGTCATACTACTCATTGAGTAATCTCAAGGTTAGCATTGCAAACATGGTCATAGGTGCGCGCAGAGTAGCCCCCAAAAGACGAAGTACTCTGATACACGTTTTTCCAACGCCTATGTGCGTGCCGAAGTGGGTCCCAAATACCTCATGTATATCATGACTACACTACGGAAACACATTCACGTCAGTATAGCGGAAAATCACCATGGATACAACGTTCTAGTAGTTTGAAAACCACTTCAAACTTAAATATAAAACTTGTCACTTCCGAAATTCTTATTTCAATATAATTTGTAAATCATTCTAAAACCATGATTTTCATCAACATTTGATAAATTCAAACTTTCGCTTGAAATACATTTTCTCTAAAATATTTCGAGACAGTAAATCAGGCTAAAAACATGCTTTTACTTCAACATGTTGATAATTATTTTCAAGAATCACGAAATAATCTTGTAAAATATTCTTAATATAAAACCATGAAATTCATAAACCTTCACTAAAAACTACATGTCAATACTCTTAAACCACATATATTCATAAATTACGTTAAATTCCAAAATATTTAGCTAAATAATATAACATTTTGTAAAATACAACCACAGAACTACCGTCGAACATTAGCCCTTCACCATAATAATTCACCTATTTTTAGTACCTCACTCCATCTTCCTCTCTCCCTATTTCTAAACCCCCAAACCATCGTTACTCTGTTTTTCATCTCACCCATACTCTTCTTTTCAATTTGGTTTTTATTATTTATTTATTTTCCTTTCACTCTCAACCTGCCCAACTTTACTTCACTTAACCCACCAATTTATTGAGGAAAAATACAAAATTCAAAATTCAAAAGCATTCTTCCTTTCTAAACACCACCAAAATCTTCACTTTCTCTTTCTAATAATAAGAAAGGACTAACTTACTAAGTACTTGTACATTTCTTCATTCTTCCTAATTATCCTTCTACTAGTTGCAATTCCAACACATTCATCCAAAACCAACCACCTTCCACACCCTTCCAAATTAACTACATCTCATAAACAAAGAGAAAAACCCACATAAAACTAGAAATTCTCGTTACTTCTTTAGACAAACACCCAAAAGTGCAAAAGAATTAGATTTTAGAACAATAAAATCCCTGATAACTTAAAAGAACTTACCAATTTTTCCTCCAAACTAGACTTATTCAAGCTTGATTCAAGTTTAATAAATAAACTACAAGTACTTCTTCCTTTTTTTTTTTTTTTTTTTTTTTTTTTTTTTCACTTCAACTTTCCTTTCCCCATCATCTTTCTTCAACTTCTTATCCCTACTCACAAAATCTCTTTTCTTTTCTTCCTTTTCCTAAAATTAAGCCACATATCTAGGGATGGCAACGGGTCGGGGCGGGGTGGGTGGGGTGTAAGACCCTAACTCAGAATTCTTAAGATGGCTAGTAAGAGAAGAAGTAAGACTAGTTGAACGCATAATATTAGGAAAAGAATGGATATTCCACTAAGAGCGAGAGGGAAGAATTGAAGGCATAGTTTGGAGATTAGTTAAAAATTTAGATGTATTTTTTTAGTATAGTCCGGTTAATGCATAGATGGTAAAGCGTTAGAGTGTGGTGCTTTAATTTGGAAGGAATTTGATATTGAATTTGGAAAAGGGAAACAAGAATTAGGAAAAAGAGGAAACGCATGGCTCACACTTAGTCTTGGAAATTAACAAGTTATGGGATTAGCTTTGGAAGGCGTTAAGCTAGAAAGAAAAGAGAAGCCGAGGAACCTTAAGGCGTGAGCAGCATGCGTTGAAGGTCTATTATAAGTTAGTAAGGATTTTGGTGTTGATAAGGAAGTTTATGCTCAAAGACAAGGACATTTAGTGTTTAAGATAACCAAGGGTCGTTAAGGCTATCTATTGAGGAGCTCAATTCCATGGTAAATGGAAATATAACTTTGTTTTCGGGTAAACGCATAGGTTGTAATTCAAGAGTTTAAAAGGGAAGAAAGTTGGACGCATGGTACGATGCGGTAAGGTACAAACGCATAGTAGTACGCGTTTGGGACATTGACGCCTAGTAATATACGGTGAAGAAACGGTTTCAAAGGTATTATGGCGGAAGGTAAAAGAAGTAAGTAATGAAGCTAAAACCCTAAAGGAAATTTAGTGGACGCATAAGGGCAATAGGATTGAATGAATAGTTGTATATTAGAATATGTTGGGCATATGCGACAAGCTTATAAAGGCTAAGTGGCTTCATATAAACCTAACACCTTATAAGCAGTAGGTGTTAAAAAGGCATGTTAAGTATTGCATGCAAAGTGATGCTTGGATAAATACATGGTCGGTTAAATTGCAACGTGACATGTGGAAACAAGTGGCAGAAAGGGAGGAGAAGTAGTATGATCAGCCCTCTACTCCAAGCTATAAATAGGACCTCGAGAGAAAAGGAGTGACTGATGATGCTGAAGTAAGAATTCTTGAGAGAAAGGAGGAATCCTTGTGTCCATAATAAAGTCTATGGCCAAGGAAGAAGATATTCTTGACAACTTAGCTATATCTTGTGTTAAAGAATTGTCTTGCGTTTAAAATGGTTAGCCTTCCGATTAAGTTTCAAGATGAACGATGCGTCTAAGTGGGACCTTATGCGGTCGACGCATCCAAAAAGAGAAGTAAGGAAGAGTTGGGATGCACCTCGTGTTAGCTATCAACCTTGCGTCTAAGGGCAGGGTTGCAACCAACCGAGCTGCCAGAGTAATATAAGGCCTTGCGTTCCAGGAATAGAACGCTGCGTCCAAGAAGCTCGAGAAAAGGGAATTAGCGGGATAGAGGAGAAACTATCCTTAAAGTGTTCTATGAGCGACACCTTTCTTTCTTCGAAATTATTTATTTTGAAGTGTTACTCTAATTTCATTATGAACTATGATTTGATGAAAAATAATTATTTGAAAAACACAGTACATGAATATTTTTAGTTCACAAGGCATGTCTTATTGTTTTGAAAAGCATGTTGTAAAATGTAATTTGTCGAGGAATATCTTATTTCTTCATGAAAGATTTGTATATGAACTGTTTGGTATAAAGTATTGCTTTCCTTAAAGGAAAATGTTTTAGAGGAGGCTCAATGTTGAGGGACATGAGAAGGCATGTGAGTTTCCCCGGGACCCAGTACTGAGGGACATGAGAAGGTACATGGGCAACCCGCCATATTCCTATGTGCACATAGAAGTTGATACTGCTGGTGCGTCGAGTCTTGCTACGCATCGAGCCAAGAATGATTTCGACGTTGGGTGTGTTGAGTTTTAATCCACCCCAACTAAGGATGTTTTCGACGTTGTGAGCGTTGAGTCTTGCTCCGCCTCAACTAAGGGAAATTGTTGAGAACAAACTGATTTAATGTACAACTACTCTGAAGTGAATTTATGGATTTGATTAAAAGTTGAAAGTATGATTTTATAGAAATGATGATTTGAACTAAGTATGTTGTGATATAATGACGATAACATGCCTGCTTTTGAAATAAAGATAGTTTTCACAAAATCCATCACTCACTGGGCGTTTAGCTCATCTTTTATATGTTTTCCATTTTCCAGGTAGCATGACAGTTCCCGTTGCCGATCGAAGTCGAGGTTTGTCAAAGTTAATGGTATTGCCGTCCTAGGAAATGCGGTTAAACGGGCTAAAAGGAAGTTTGACAGTGGAAGTCGATAATAGGGTCGATGATTGCTGTCGTCACGCTCCGTCTCGGGCTAAAATAGGGTAGTTCGGGAAGGGGTGTGACATGGGTCCTCGTCCCCGCCCCCGATGGGGGAATTGTCCCCCATCCCCACCCCCGTTCCCGCGAGAATTGAGAGCGAGCGAGAGTGCAGATTGAGAGAGAGAGTGAGAGCTAGTGATACTGAGGTCTGAGATAGTGAGAGCAAGACTAAGAGAGGCGATACTGAGAGAGAGCGAGAGCGACGGAGCGAGAGATAGAGATGGCAATCACAGTTACATTATAAATATATATATATAACTAGGATTGGGGTTGGGGATTAAACCTGTCCCCGCCCTGTCCCCGGATGGATACTTGGGGAATGTCCCCTGTTTGACTCCTGTTCTCAGTCAAATTGGGGATTCCCCGACCCGATCGGGTCGGAGCCCCGCAGGTTTTTTTGCCATCCCTACACATACCCAACCAACTCACAAACTCCCCACGTTTAATCTTCACAAAATCTTCAAAATTTTGTTGTGGTATTTGTTTTATATATTATTTTATTTTTCCTTACTACTTTTTTTTCTTTTAAGGAAAATGAAAATTTTACCTTTATAAATGTGAAATTTCTCCTTTTTGTTTTTTTGGAATTGCATTGGGTAGCAAATTTTGATTATATATTAGCATCCGTGTTATTAGATTTTAAAATATTGCAAATATGACAAAATTTGTTGAAAATAATATATATGGATAAAAATCATTTTATTTGATTTTTTCCTATTCCAAAAATACCCTAATCTCTTCAAACATATAAAATCGAGAGGAATTAGATCTCTGCCGCTTTCCATAAAGTGCTTATCAGAACTTTACAAGAAAAGTGACAGAAGCTAATTTCTTCCCAATAAATCCAAACTTATCAGAAAGGAAGGTCTTTGTTATTTTCTCGTAAAGTTTGTCATTAGAACATTATAGGAAAAGTCACAAAGGGCTCAACTTCTTCCCAACAAGTTTGAACTTACCAGGATTGAGGTCTCTGTTATTTTCCCATAAAGTTGGTCATCAGAACTTTACCGGAAAAGTCATAGAGAGAGTTTGTGATTGTCATTTGTTTGTTATTTGATTGCTAATCGATTGTCATTTGATTGCTATCCCTTTACTATTTGATACTTAGTGTTTATGATTTCTATTTGATTGCTATCTGGTTGCCATTTGATTTTTATCTGGTTGCTATTTGATTGCTATTTGGTTGCCATTTGATTTCTACCTGATTGCTATCTAGTTGTCACTTGATTTCTATCTAATTGCTATCTGGTTTGAACTTTACAAGTAGATTGTGAGTGAGGAAAGGAAATGAAGCGAGAGCGAAAATGAGAGCAAGAGAGTTGGTTGTGAGTTTCGCTCTTATTGCTCTTTCTCTCGTTTTCGCTTCATTTCTTCAGTCACAATCACTTTTATCTCGCTCACTCTCTCCCTTAATCTTGCTCTCTCACTCTCGCTCTCTTTTGCCCTTTCTCTCTCTTGCTCTGGCTCACCGGAGTTGGTCACGTCAAAGTACTTATCAGGTGATTGTCATTTGATTGTCATTTGATTGTTAATCGATTGTCATTTAATTGCTATCCATTTACTATTTGATACTTAGTGTTTGTTATTTCTCTCTGATTGCTATTTGATTGCTATCTGGTTGCCATTTGATTTTTATCTAATTGCTATTTGATTGCTATCTGGTTGCCATTTGATTTTTATCTGATTGTTATCTGGTTGCCATTTGATTTCTATCTAATTGCTATTTGATTGCTATCTGGTTGCCATTTGATTTATATCTAATTACTATTTGATTGCTATCTGGTTGTCATCTGATTTCTATCTGATTGCTATCTGATTGACATTGGATTTCTATCTAATTGCTATTTGATAACTATCTGGTTGTCATTTGATTTTTTATATAATTGCTATTTGATTGCTATTTGGTTGCCATTTGATTTTTATCTAATTGGTATTTGATTGCTATCTGGTTGCCATTTGATTTCTATCTAATTACTATTTGGTTGCTATCTGGTTGCCAGTTGATTTCTATCTAATTGTTATCTAGTTACCATTTGATTTCTATCTAATTACTATATAATTTGAACTTTGTAGGTTGAATGTGAGTGAGGAAAGAAAGTGAGAGCGAGAGAGTTGGTTGTGTCGAAGTCTCGCTCTTATCGCTCTCTCTCTCGCTCTCGCTACCTTTCCTCACTCACAATCACTCTTATCTTTCTCGCTCTCTCTCACTCTTGCTCTCTCACTCTCACTCTTGCTCTCTCTCACTCTTTTTCTCTCTCACTCTCACTCATCGGAGCTGGTCTCGTCAAAGTGCTTACTAGGAAGAAAATGTGGGATAGATCGCGATTGCCCAAAAACACCCATTCAAGCTTTTTTTAGAAATTTACTATAAATAGAAAAAACATCAAACTATTTATAAACATAGTAAATTTAACTTTCTATCTGGGATAGATCGCGATAGACCCAAATAGAAATCTATTCGTGTCTATCTAGTAAAGTGATATATGTCTATGTGGGTCTATCGTAGTCTATCACAGATAAAAAGTAAATTTTTGCTATATTTGTAGTTATTTTTAATAATTTTTCTATTTTTTAAAACATCCATTTTTTTATTTGAAAATATCTTTAACCTTCTCAGGTAAATATTCAAAGCGAACAACCTAATATATTTAAAATCTATCCAAATATTAGAAAACATAAAAGCGAGTCTTACAATTCTTAGCTGAATTAAGAGCCTTTTATATTTCAACAATTCATTCCTGTGTTTGTATGCTTAATGCTTTTAATCTCATGATCAAAGGTTAATTGTTTGTTTGATTTAATTTTAGCTTGAGAAAGTACAATTTAGATTTAGATTAGCACAACTTAGACAACACTTTCAATGATGCTAAAAGGAAGTCCAAAACATTTACTCAAATAACACATCTAGCTGTAACACATACTAAACATATCAATCAACTTTATTACAGCTAATAAATCCTGCAATGTTTAGTAAATGGATGTGTTACAACTAAACATTTTAGGATTGATTAGCTATAATAAAGTTGATTGATATGTTTAGTATGTGTTACAGCTAGAAGTGTTATTTGAGTAAATGGATGTGTTATTTCTCACCCTACTAATAACTTGTGTCTTATCAAGCTTCCTGACTTGAAAGCTTTCATTTTAGCGATAAGATATCGTCCTAAAAGAAGCCTTCAACCATCCTTAGTGGAAGAAAGCTATGATAGAAGAAATGGAGGCTCTAAAGAAGAACAACGTTTAGGAACTGAAACAAGAGGCAAACATATGGTTGGCTATGGATGGGTATATACCCTGAAACACAAAGTTGATGGCTCTATAAGAGGGCTTGTCTTTGGTGAAAGTTTTCACACAAACCTCCGCAAGGGGAAAATTTCATCTTTTCGCTTTTTCTTTGACCTAGATATTCGATTTGGCTCCAAATGTTTTGTTTTAGCTCGATTTCATCCAAAGTCTCATTTCTACCTCTGTCATGCTAGATGCCTATAAAATTATCATTTAAACACATTAAACGCACAATAAACTCCAATATAGCCGAGTAAGATGACACATCTACAATTTTATCACTACGTTATGAACAAATAATCTATCACATTAACCAAACATACATTATATATATAGATTCAATCAATAAGTAGAAACTTGAAAAGGCCTAAGAAATTTGTATACATTCAATGATGAATGTCAAAAAAATCCAGAAGATTAAGTCTGACCAACCTCCAAATCAGTGCTCGAGCCTAGTCAAACATTGAATCTTGGTCCTCAACCTTAAATGATTAGAGAGTTTTTAAAGGTAAAAGTCTTGAATTTTGGCCAAAATCAGAAAAAAATCAAAACTAAAAACTTTTAAAACCTTTAGACCCATGACCTAAATTAAGAGAAATGTAGTTATAGTCCTCGTGAGAGTGTATCAATGCTGGTAGTATTAGCCCTAGCACATCGCAGTGTTAAGCGACATTGCTCTTAATTTGCACCCAAGAACGTCACGACACTCTAGAGTAGCGTCAACATGCTAGGCCTTATTTCTTGTAGCATCATAGGTAGCATTGTGAAGCATTACAATCCTTTTAGGTAGGGGGTAACTTTATAATTTTTTCCAACCTGCTTCAAAAAATTTTATGTTGACCCCTGTTTGTTCTAAACGCTCTAAATTGCTCCTATGCATGATTCCCTAATAAATAAACTATTTAATTTGTTGGACCGAAGGTTGTTAAGGCCTTCAATTGATCAAATAACATTTATAATTGCCGAAATGAACTTCACCTACTGAATAGTCTTGGTAGTAAGATCGAGTCGAACCACATGGAGCCTAAGATAGAGTCTTTCTAAGCTAAATATGGCTTTGAAAAGCAGCAAATGGGGAATGGGGTTGGTTTGGTTTGATAGAAAATCTAATGCAGGAAAGTAAAGTGTAGAAATTAAGATAGATTGAGAGAAGGGAGAGCGATAGCATGAGATTACCTTCACTGATTAAGAGATCGTTGGGTTAGGTTATCTGTGGCAAGCTGTCCCACCCTATCCCGATCTACCCTCCTGTAGCCGAGATAGAGCGTGAGGACAGCAGTAATCGACCCTATTATCGACTTCTACTTTCAAACTTCCTTTAAGCTCGTTTAACCGCACCTCCTAGGACGGCAATACCTTTAACTTTTGACAAACCTCGACTTCGATCGACAACGGGAACTGTCATGCTACCTAGAAAATGGAAAACATATGAAAACATAAGCTAAACGCCCAGTGAGTGACTAGTTTTGTAAAACTATCTTTAATTCAATAGCAGGCATGTTATCATCATTATATCACAAAACTTAACTCAAATCATCGTTTCTATAAAATCATACTCTTCAACTGCTTAATCGAATCACATAAATACATACTTGAGTAATTGTACATAAATTCAGTTTGTTTTTAAAGATTTCCCTTAGTTGAGGCGGAGCAAGACTCAACGCTCTCAACGTCGAAAAACATCCTTAGTTGGGGTGGAGCAAAACTCAACACACCTAACGTCGAAATCATTCCTGGCTCGATGCGGAGCAAAAGTCGATGCACCAGCAATATCAACCTCTATGTGCACATAGGAATATGGCGGGTTTCTCATGTACCTTCTCATGTCCCTCAGTACAGGGTCCCGAGGAAACTCACGTGCCTTTTCAAGTCCATCAGCACTGAGCCGTCTCTTAAACATTTTCCTTTAAAGAAGCAACACTTTATACAAACAAATTGTAAGCAAATCATTCTTAAGATCACAGGACAACTATTATATCAGTAACATTTCATAAACATACTTTTCAATAACTTTAAGAACATGAAGTATGCTTCCTAAATCATTTGAACATAAAATTGTATTCCATTGGATAAAACCGAACTAACATATACAACAAAAATTGATTTTAAAGTAAGAAAAGTGTCACTCACAGAATGCTTTATGGATAGTTTTTCTTCTATCCCGCTATCTTCCTTTTCCTGAGCTTCTTAGACGTAGCGTTCTAATCCTGAACGCAAAGCTTCTTTTTTCTTTTTCTTTTTCTTTCTTTTTTTTTTTTTATATTACTCTGACAGCTCGGTTGGTCACAACCCTGCTCTTGGACGCAAAGTTGATAGCTAATGCGAGGTGTATCCCAACTCTTTCTTACTTCTCTTTTTGGATGCGTCGACCCTGCAAGGTCCAATTTGGACGCATCATTCACCTTGAAACTTAGACGCAAGGCTGACCCTTTTTAAACACAAGACAATTTCTTTAACACAAAATATAGCTAAGTTTTCTGGAATATCTTCTTCCTTGGCCGCAGACTTCTATTACGGGCACTAGAATTCCTTCTTTATCTCAAGAATTCCTACTTCAGCATCATCAGTCACTCATTTTCCCTCAATGTCCTCTTTATAGTTTTGGAGTAGAGGGCTGGTCATACTACTTCTCCCTTTTTGTCATCTGCTTGCCACATGTCAAGCTGCATGTTTAACCAATCATGCATTTATTCAAGCGTCACAATGCATGAAATACTTAACATACTTCAACACCTCCTGCTTATAAGATGTCAAGTTTATATAAAGCCACCTAGCCTTGTAAGCTTATCTTATACGTCTAACATATTCTAATATACAACTATTCATTCAATCATACTGCCCCTATGCGTTCACTGAATTTCCTTTTAAAATTTTAATTTCATTATTTATTTCCTTTGTCTTCCGCCATAATACCTTTGAATCCGTTTCTTCACCGTATATTACTAGGCGTCAATGTCCTAAACGCATACTACTATGCGTTTGTACCGTACCGCATCGTATCATGCGTCCAACTTCCTACCCTTTAAACTCTTGAATTACAACCCATGCGTTTACCTGAAATCAAAGTTATATTTCCATTTACCATAGAATTGAGCTCCTCAACGCATAGCTGGTAGCCGCCCTTCAACACACAGCAACCCTTCAATCGTGGTTACCTTAAATATTTGGTCTTTGGGCATAGACTTCTTTATCATCACCAAAGTCCTTACTAACACATAATGACCTCTAACGCATGCTGCTCCCTCCTTAAGTTTCCTCGGTTTCTCTTTTCTTTCTAGCTTAACACTCTCCAAAGCTAATCCCATAACTTGTTAATTCCCAAGACTAAGTGTGAACCACGTGTTTTCTCTTTTCCCAAAATTCTTATTTTCCTTTTTCAAAATTCAATACCAAATTCTCTCAAATTTTAGGTACCACACTTTAGCACTTTTACCATCTATGCATTAACCGAACTATATTAAAAAATATCCATTGTGTTCTTAATATTAGGCGTTCAACTAGTTTTCTTTTCTTCGTCTTTTACTGGCCATCTTAAGAATTCTGAGTTAGGGTCTTATACAAGCCTAATCGACTATCAAGTAATGTTGGACATAATCCATAAATTAACTATGTCGGTGTAACGCAAAGCCTAACTACTCAATTAATTGCATTAAGTTCTTAGATTGATTAAGACGTTGAGTTAAAGTAGCTTAGTCTAGATTAACGCCTTTTTATTTCTCAAGTTTCGTTATCTTCCGTTACTAATAACCGTAGTAAGGCTAAAAGTTGGATCACAACCATACTAAACCTAATTGCAACAAATATTAAGCATGCTTTCGCTATGAATCCCAACATACATAGCATATATGAATGGTTTACACTTTGATATGACTAATTTGTCACATTAATCAAACATCAATTGAACATGGATCCATTCAAAGAATAGAAAACAAGAAAGAATCATAAAAACTCATAAGAGTTCATCAAAATCTCATGAATCTATAGATAAATGCCCAAAAAACCTCAAAATCAACATTAATGCCTTTAGCAAGTCATTGAAGCTTGAATTTTGATGCCATAATCTTTGTTACAAGAAAGAATACAAAGAAATTTAATGGGTTTTGGCTCGCTTAAATTTTTCTCCTATGAACCCTAAAAGTAAAGAATATAAAAATTGCAACGTCGCTGTGACGCTATAGACCATTTTTTGCAGCATCGCACATAGTGCTGCAACGCGCCTGCACATGTCTTTTGCCTCAAGTGAGCCTAATGTCATGTGTTGTGTTGCCATACGTGCATTGTAAACCCTATATTCACTTGTACATACTAAATTTAAGTATATGGTATCGTAGTAGTCTTATTTGTTTCCTCTCTTGTAGATTGAAGGAAGAAGTGAAGGAAGTCAGAAGTATTTTTGGTAAGTTGAATTTTAAGTTATTACGAGGTAATCGAGCTAGAATGTACTTTGTTTATTAATTGGAAGTAAAAGCTAGATCTTAGAATTAAAAAAAAAAAAGAAAGAAAAGAGAAGCAGAAGATTTTAAGATTGGAAGGAGGAAAAAAAAAAAAGAGAAAAAAAAAATAGAGATAATGGAGGGATGTCGACAGAAAACTCATTCTTGGTTATAAGCAAAGTTGTCGACCCATTTATAATTTTCTAAGACCTAACCAACTCAAATTTTAGCTGAGTGTTGAGGGAAGGAAGAAGAAGATATCTAGGGCAAATTGGAGTAGAATTCTGGTGGGAATCGTTGTGCAACTCAAGCTGAAACAGAACGCTTGTCTACTATCGCAAAACCTGAACAAGTTCTGGTGTTTGGTGAATAGTGAACAGAAGAAATCAAGTTTGAAGCTGGAAATATGAGGTTAGTAAGCTAATTCAATTCTTACCAACTTTTGTGAAGGATAGTTGAATTGAATGTGAAGAGAAACGAGTTTAATTATAGGTGGAAGTTACTAATACAAAATTTTCAAGTGATCTGGAGCAAGGCGAAGTAAATTTGGATTATCGGACGAACGAAGAGAAGTTAAGCCCTGACATTTTGAGGTGAGCAAGAACACACATTTATCTACACATTTGTAGAAGGGAATAAGTTCTAATTCGAGCTGGAAATACAACTTTTAATAGTTAGAAGTGCGGACAGTAGCAGAGTGAAATAGTTTTTGCTAGAAAATCAGCGACACTAAAGCGTGACGGTGAGCAGCGAGATCAGTCTCGCTAGGTGTCGCTAATCGGTTTTTGTCTCACAAATCTCGCTGGTATCGTTACTCTCGCTAGTCTCGCTAGTCTTGTTAGTGCATATCTCGCTGATTTTTGCTTATTCTTGCTAGTGTTGCTAGAGCAAATCTCACTGGTTTGAACAAGTCTCGCAGTTCTATTATTTTGTTAGTAGTTGGTCTCGCTAGTGAGCTTTATCTTAATGCTTAAGACATATTTGCTACACTTTAACAGAAATTCTAAGGAATCTAACAAAGGAAATTAAACCATTTCAGGCCAAGAGAAGCTAGGAAAGTCGTATAATCCTTTAAAGGCTCAAGACAAGTTGTGAGTGACAATTTTATTTAAAATGAGCTTACTTTAAACAAAGTTTTCATGATATATGATTATATTTAGCAACCTGTTTATATGTTTATGTTTTCACGAGTTCTAAATGTGCTGTAACGAGTACTGGTTTGAAGAAAGCATGTGTTTTCATGTAAATGCATACTATGGTTTTGCATTTGTATTATTTGAAGCATGCTAGTGGTTACCGAGTCTTTACGAAAGGCATGTTAATTATAAGTCAATGATTTTAAGTAAGCCTGATGATTGTTAATGAATTTGTGTAAGTTTGAAATGTTTGAACTCGTGAATATTTATTATGTTTTTTCCAAAGCATGCTCCTTTTGAATATTGTTTCTGAAAAAGGCTCCCAATGCTGAAGGACTCAAAAAAGGCAATTGGATAGCCAGGATATAGGAACGGTTCTCAATGTTGAAGAACTCGGAGAAGGCATGTGGGTAACCTGAATATAGAGATAGCCCCCAATGCTAAAGGACTCGGAGAAGGCATGCGGGTGGCCTAAATCTCGTATATGGGATCCAGTACTAAAGGACTTGAGAAGGTATTCGGGTAACCCTGGATATGATATCTATGTGCACATAGAGGTATGATAGATGTTGTTGTGTTGAGAGTACTCCACACAGCTAAGGATATTCGACGTTGGGTATATCGAGATTACTCTGCCCCAACTAAGGATGTTTTTGACGTTGAGTAGCGTTGAGCTCTGCTCTGCCTCAACTAAGGAAATGTGTGAAAAATGTATTATATTTTCATGCTTTTAAGAAATGATACATATATGATTTGATAGCGCTACCTGAGCAGGATTTACCTGGACATGAAAATGATTTATGACTACTTATTTATTATTATAAATTAAATACAGTTCTAAATTGTTTCTGAGTTAACGAAAGGCTTTTACTAAATAGGTCACTCATTGGGCAACCTAGCTCATGTTTTTCCCTGTTTTTTGTTTTTCAGGTAGCGAGCGAGTCCGAGGTGCTTAGCTTACATAGCAACTCGTCTGGGCCCATCATCAGTGTCGAAAATTTTGAGCTTTGTAAATATTTGATCTTAAACATGTGTTGTACATATAGAGGATTAAGGGGTGGAAGTTAGTGAACTTATGTAAATTAAAGGTTGAGTGTAAATCAGTATTGTATATATATATATCTGCTTATTATGTTTATAGGAGCTCGAGCATTACATACATTTTAAATATTGATGTTCAATTATTGTATATATATATATGCTTATTAGATGGTTGGTTAAGTTGTAAGATCGACAATAGATGCCATAAGAGGGTCGTTGTTTGCTGTCCTCACATTTTCTCCTAGGTTCGAGGGTACCTGGGAGGGGGTGTGACATGCATTATGCCTCATGGGCGTTGTGGCCTCACAGGGTAGCATCGTAGCATCGACCCACGTTGCACCTTTGAGAATGGTGCCACGACACCTATCTTCCTTAGGGCATTTTTATCAATTCTCGTCCCTTAAAGTCTCAAATGCTTGATTTAGCGTCTAATTGCTCCAAATTAACCCTGAATAGCTTGTAATGCTTTGAAATGTATGTAATGCTCGAGTTCCTATAAACATAGACATTTAAGCGCGTTAACTATTATAAACAAGTGAAATTAGAGGTACTAAGATAGCTCGTTTAGAGAACTATCACAAACTCATAAAATATCATAAACTAACATGCTTTATCGGGTCTAAGATAGCTCTTTTATGGAGCTATCATACATGCCAACAACTATACTTACTATTCATATAAGATTTATTTTATTAGTTAATAAAGCAAGACGAAAGTTCCTCTCTTCACTTCGTTCCATCTCCGAGATGAAGAATCAATCAAATGATATAAATTTCCATCGGTTAATCTTTTGTTAGCATGTCACATTAAATTCTTCAAATGTATTGGACTGTCGAACAACATTTAAAATCATTGAATATGAAAAAAGTACCATACAACTTTACCAAACACTCTTCAATGTTTACACTCTCAACGAGTTCTTCTCCTTCTTCCACATTGAATCCTTATAGTCAGAATAATAGATGCATTAACATATTCTTTTCTATATAAAAGAAAAGAAGTAGCCGGTTTGGTACATCTATGAATATCCTCATACGTCATGCCTAAATTAACTAAAGTTTCCTATGTTTTATACGTAGATATAAGCAATTCATTAATTTTCGAGTATTATAGTTTGTGAGCAAATTACAAAAATCACTCTTGAAGTATAATAGTGGTAATAATTCAACTTTTAAACTATCAATTATAAAAATTAAACACTCAAACTTTGTTTGAAAGAGTAAAAATTGCACACCTAATTAAACTTTCAAGAGTACAAATTCAACCCCATGCCTTGTAACAATGGTCAAACTCTCACAAATGTGAAAATTAAATCTATATTTCTTCTTTCTCTCTCCACCTTCTACCTCTCTATCCTATATGGTTCCCAGTAGAGCCATATGCGCAAAGCAGCCATGCTCGAACTCCTTGCTGACCACCAGCTCGAGAAGCTCTAACTGATCTCGAGGTTTGAGAGAGCCACTGAACACCATATTCGAATTTCGAAGGCAGTTGTTCAAGAAGCAATTTCAACGACAATGTATAATGAAGCGATGAGATTTGATGAAGGGTGTCTAAAGTGATCCTAAATGGAGAACTACAAATCCCTCTAACGTTGGGCGCAACGACTGGGCAAAGATTTATCTGAATGAGATACTATGAAATTTGTTCGTTTTTCCAAGTTCTTGTTATCTCAACAGTGGGATGGAGAGGTTGAAGGTAGAAAGAGACAAACAAAAAAAAAAATATTGAGTAAAATGAATTCATTTTTCACATATATGGAGTTCTTTTTGTTTTTGTTTTTGGGATTTGACTAAAATCTCAGCTCTTATATTTAACAAAATATAAATTATTATAAGAAATTGAGAGAAAATGTACTTAATTTTCAAAAATAAAAAATAATAACGAAAGGGTTACCAAACACGAGGTCTGGAATTTGTAATTCACCTTGTTTTAAATTGTATTAAATTGTATGCACTCTTTCTAAAATGGAATAGAAACAAAAGAAATAGCCTTTGATCATCAAGGTGATCATTGTGTGTTCTGTTTCTCATCGCGTACTACAGTCGCAGTATTCATAATGGCATTGTCATCAAGGTCTTGAGGTTCATGATTGCTAGGTTAGGGTTTTCGGTCTTCACTATGGACACCATGAAGTTCAAATATATTTAATTTAACTTCATCTTGAAGTTCTACTTTCATTAACATCTAGAAAACAACACCAATATATTTGCAAGCTCACCAAGGATTGAACATGAAAAGTGAAGCTCGTCGAAGCTTCCAAGCCTGTAATCTTATGATTGGACCTTAAGGCATCATAATGGGTGTCCCTTGTTTCACATAACTGTCTCTGTACAATAACCAATAATTGATCATGTTCTAATTCAAAGTCATTGCATATCAAAAGGCGTGCTAACAAATTCGAATACATTTAGGTAAACATTTTTGCCAACCAATTTAAAGTTCTCAAGTATAGTACATTGAATATGTCACTCATCATTAATACATTCCAAGAAAAATAATAATTACATATATAACTTGAAGGGTTTTAAAACTATATGGATGAATAAAGTTAAAAGAAAAAAAAAAAAAAACAAATAAATAGACATAAACATTTAATTAAATGGTAATTGACATATATTCTTTTCTTAAGTTTAACTTTTCATATACTCCCCTTTTTGTATTAAAAGATAATAAGAAAAAGGAAAGAAGAAGAAAAAAGGTACTGTAATTAAAGATTTCTTTGTTCCAATTGGCTTAAGGTTGAAGGAAAAGTGGACCCTTTCTCGATATTGCTTCTGCTTTTACATCCGAGAAACTGAGCAATTTTAAGATTGTGTACATCTCATTTTAGGATCGTTAGACATATAATTGAATTGAAGAAAATCAAAGGTTATTTGTGCCAATTGTAGTTGGACACGTAATAATTCAAACAAAAGATAGCATTGATTTGTGTTCGTGGACACTATAGAAATGGGGTTGCTTCACTTTAGGATAACATCCACCAATAACTTTTAGCATTTTGGTAGACAACTTCTCTAGTCTCCACTTCAAATGGATGTTTTTGCCTTTAAATTTCTCTCTCATAACGCGGATTTTAAGCGCTTCAAATGTCCATATAAAACAACCCTAGATAACTTCTGAAAGAAAAAAAAAAAAAAAATCTTAAAACCCATTTCATTATTAAAGTGATTTTATTTTAAGATGTGTGTTTAGTTATATCTTCTTAAACGTTATGTCCATCACAACTTTATTTAGTCGTACCAAAGTGGTTATTTAAATGTTAAGGACATACTTGGCAGAGAATTTAAGATTTATTTTATGTTTTCAAATTCACTAAGTTCAGCAAATATGTGTTTAATAAACAATCTATATTTTGTTTCTAAAAATTATTTTCCGATTCTATTATCCAAATAGTGCAAATTCTGAAAATAATATCTCTATGCTTTCATTTATCCAAATTTTGAATTTAAAATTTTAAAATGCAGAATTACATTAAAAACAAATAAGAGTATTTAAAAATACAATATCTCATGTTATAAATTTAATTTATTTTTTAAATATAATATATATATATATATATATATATATATATATATATATATTATGTAATGTGTTATATATTATATAATATTACAAATTAATTAAATATTTTTAATTTAAATTATATTATAAATAAGTTAATAATAGTTTATTGCCAACTAAATATTAGTGAGTAACTACGAATAGTTTTATGATTTATTAAATATACACTATCAAACATACATTTTAAATAACTGTTTAAATTAGAATCTAATTTCTGAATCTATTACCAAACACATATCTAAAAATATAAAATACAACTTTGTTTCCATTGAATTTATTATTTTTAAATTTATATTTTCAAATCCTCTACCAAACAAACCAATAATTATTTCCTATATATTATATAGATATTAAAAGTTAGAAAGTGTATTATGAGATTCTAACTTTTGTACAATTTAATTTTCGAAACACAATATGTAATCTTGAAACTTAAATACATAATCCAACTTAACATATACACACATGAAACCACTAAAAATGTGATATTTTCCTCAGCTTAATTCTGAATTGTAGTGTTGTTTAATGCATTCATTCTATGATTTTATAGGTATCGAGTGATTGAGATGTTGAAATGACCATTGGAGGTGAAATGAGATTTAAACGGACCAAAATGGAGCTCTAAAAGCATCAAACGAGGGAAAGAGAAAAAATTACAAAATTGCCCCTAAGGCTAGCATAGTGGCATTAACCTTGCACTTGCTTTGCGTTGGTACCCGAGGAGTATGTGCACAGTAGTGTCACGGTGCCCCTATGCGCTACAACACTACGTTTTTTTCCAGAAGGCAACATTTCGTGGTAGCAGCGCGTGCGTGGTGCTACGTAATTTGACAGACAAAGTGCTAATGCATGCGTGACGGCGCCAGGATGAAAGTGAATTTCCTACAAATATTATGATTTTCGAATTAGGGTTTAACAGATCAATATTGTAAACTCCTACTCTGACTTTTGTCCATATTTTTCATGCCCAATTCAGTTTTACTTGTAATTTTAATTTATGCAACTCTTGGATTCATCTTGGCATGTTATGAGTGGCTAAGGTAATTCTTTCCTAGCTTAGGGTTAGACTTTGAACTCATGAAACTTGGTTGTAAGACTTATTATTTTAGTTTTGCTAATGAATTTTATTGATTCTTAACTGAGTTTATGTTTAGAAATCATATCAGGCTTGATCACCCTTTTATCTTTTCTTTGCTTTGTGAGAGAAAAATATGTCTATGCATGTCGTTGAAATTGCTTCTTTACACGACATGACTAATTGTTCAAGAATCGAGTCAATGAGTAGTTTAAACGTTCAGAAATAAAATCAATTAGTAATTTAGGTTAACCAAGTTACTAATTGTCAAGGCTAGATTCCCTAGAACTTAGTGTACATGATTAATTGATTAGGCTGCTATCGAAATTGGTTAATTGAGAATCTAAACTAATTAAGTAATTGATTAGTGCATTTTGAAATTTAGTTATTATCTTCAAAGCAAACGAGTCAAGAGTGAAATTAAAGCATGCAATTTTATATTTAGCGTTCGATAAACAACCAAGTGAATGAGTAAAATCCAAATTCCCTAAGCTAGGCCCTTTATCAAATCTAATACCCATTTTACATTAAGCTTTTACATTTATGCCATTTAATTTCGTTGCATTCAAAAACTCTAAAAGGAACCCACTTGTGACTGTCAAATTTCATTAATTTGCTAAAATATTTCAAGCTCGTAAGAGTCGTTTAAAAATTCATTTGTTTGGGTTCCGGCAAGCCTCAATCAAATTGGCACCGTGGCCGAGGAACCTTAGCAACTATGTTAGCCAATTGTTGAATTAGTGTGTTTGAGTTTTCTTTTGTGAATGACTCATTCTTTTGGAAGCTCTAGGCTTCAAGCTTTTGCAAATATTAATAAGGAGGAGTGCGACTCGTAAGAGAAAATAGAGAAAAGGTTGGAGGAGGAGAACCGAATTCCATTGGACTAGAAAGAATAAAAGGACATTCAAGAGCATCAAGAAGAATAGACCACTTGCAGCTTGTGATAAACATGGTGGAAGCCCTAGAGCATACATTGAGGTAGATGGCTGAGCTTGAAGAAGAATCGGTTCGAGTGTTAGACGAGAAGGAACAAGTGTTGAGAATCAAGGTGATTCCGTTGGTTAAGGTACTTTGGAGGAATTACGGTGTTGAAGAAGCTACTTGGAAAACCAAGGAGCAAACGATAAAGAAGTATCCACATCTTTTCTTGAGGAACTAGCCATTTACTGAATTCCGAGGACGAAATTTTTATAAGAAGGTGATAAATTGTAAACCCTACTTTCATTTCTAAGCATGTAACCTAAATACGTAATATCGTTGTGGACTTATTTGTTTTCTCTTGTTTAGATTTAAGAAAGAAGTGGAGGAAAGTCGAGAATACTACTAGTAAGTCTAATTCTAAATCCTTATGAGATATGTCAAGTTTGGGACTTATTTTGATAAGCTCATTGGAATATAAACGAAATAAGGAAATGTCACCATTTGAACCAAGGTGGAAAGATATTATTATGAATGTTGTTATTATTATTGAGGGTGCATTTAATTAATTGGGGAAAAGTAAATAAATAAATAAATAAATAAATTATATATATATATATAACATACTGAATTTAGTTTATGGATTAATGAGGATTTATTAAAAAAAAAAAAAAGAAGAAGAAGAAAATGGAGGAGTCGGTGGTGGAGGGGGGAAAAGGTTAAAAAAGAAAGTTGTTTCTCATCATTTCAGATTCTTGCCGACTTTCTATGCTTCTCCAAACTCCAACCGACTCAAGTTCATTAGTTAAGCATCAAAATGTGGAAGAAGAGGAAGATCAAGATCAATTTAGGGTAAAATTTTGAAGAAAATCTTGGTGGAAACTGATGCAAAGTCGAGACTAGTCTGTTGTTTGTGCAATTTGTGCAAGGTCTGGTATTTGGAGGATAGGGAGTTGTAGAGATTGAGTTTAAGGCTGAACATTTGAGGTTAGTGAGTTAATTCATTTCTTAACAACTTTTGGGAAGGATGATTGAGCTAAATGTGAAGAGAAACAGGTTTAATTATAGGTGGAAATGACTAGTGTGGATTTCTCGAGTGATCAGGAGCAAGGCGAAGTTAAATTGGAATATCTAACTAACGAAGAAGAGATAGACCTTGAAATTTGGAGGTAAGTTAGAAAACGTATTTCTCTATACATTTGTAGAAGAAAAGAAATGCTAATTCAGGCTGGAAATACTACTTTTAGCAGTTAAAAGCGAAGACAAAAGCTGTGTGAGACAGGTCTCGCTGGGAAAGAACAACAACACTAGGGGGTGGAGCAAGACAAATCTCGCTGTTGTCGCTAGTTGCTTTCTGTCTCACAAATCTCACTAGGTTTCGCTATGTCTCGCTGGTCTTGCTAGACAGGTAAAATCTTGTTGATCGATTGGTTTCGCTGGTACAAAATGGTTTGCAGCATTGGTCTTGCTAGTCTAGTCTCGCTGGTGGATTGAATCTTGTTCATTAGTGAATTTTATTATGAAGTTGGTCTCAGTGGTGAACAAACATCAATGTTTAAGACTAGCCTGCTATGTTAAAGGAAATTTTAAGGAAATCTAACAAAGGAAGATGTACCATTTCACGCCGAGAGGAGCTAGGAAATGCATATAATCCTTAAAGGGCCCGGGACAAGTCGTGAGTGACAATTTTATTCAAAATGAGAATACTTTATACGAAGTTTTCATGTTATATACAATTGTTTGGAAACATGTTCTTTTGTTTATGCTTTTCACGGGTTTTAAATGTGCTATGTTTACTATTTGCTTGAAGTAAGAATGTTTTTCCATGTAAATGCATATTATAGTTTTGCATTGGAAATATTTGAAGCGTGCTAGTAATTAACCAAGCTTACAAAAGGCATGCTATTTATTAATCTATGGTTTTATTGAAGCATAATGATTGTTACTGGATTTGTGAAAGTTTGAGATGTTACAAACTCGTGAATTTTAATTTTGTTATTTTCAAAGCATGTTGCTTTTGAATTATGTTTTTGAAAAGGCTTTCAATGCTGAAGGACTCGGAGAAGGCATGTGAGTAACCTGAGTATAGAGATAGCCCCCAATACTGAAGGACGCGGAGAAGACATGTGGGTGGCCTAAATCTCGTATATGAGACTGATATTGAAGGACTCGAGAAGGTGTACGGGCAACCCAGGATATGATATCTATGTGCACATAGAGGTATGATTGACGTTGTTGTGTTGAGATTACTCCACACAGCTAAGGATATTCGATGTTGAGTGTATCGAGTTACTCCACCCCAACTAAGGACGTTTTCGACATTGAGCAGCGTTGAGCTCCACTCCGCCTCAAGTGAGGAAAATGTTTCTGAATATGTTGTTTTTTTTTTCATGGCTTTTCGGAAATGGAACATATATGGTTTAATAACATTATTTGAGCATGATTTGCCTGGACATGGAAACGAATTATTTACTATTTATTAATTATCATATCTTGAACAGGTTTTGATTTATTTCTGAGCTCGAAAAGATTTTTTGAGACTGGTCACTCATTGGGCAACCTAGCTCATGTTTTTCCTGTTTTTTTGTTTTCCAGGTAGCGAGTGAGTCTGTGGTGCTTATCCTACACAGCAACTCGTCTAGGCCTACCACTAGTGTCTCTGAACTCTAAATATTGTAAATATTTGATCTTAAACATGTGTTGTACATATAAAGGGTTAACGAGTGGGAATTAGTGAACTTATGGAACTCTTAAGATTGAATATAAGTGAGAATTTGTATGATAGCTTAACCCTGGTTGGATATTGATGGTCTAGTATGATTTATAACTACTTATTAGGTGTTTGGTCATGGTAAAAGGTTGAACAGGTTGACAGTAGATGCCGTAAAAGAGTATGTGTCTGCTGTCCTTATGTTTTCTCCTAGGTTAGAGGGTACTTAAGAGGGGGTGTGACACGAGTAGTGTAAAAGAGGACCCTCAGAAACACTTGAAGGAATTTCATGTGGTTTTTGATGGTATGAGGCCCCACAGAGTGGTAGAAGAGCAACTCAACCTATGAGTGTCACACCCCCTCCTAGATACCCTTCTAACCTAGGAGAAAGTGTGAGGACAGCAGACACTAACCCTCTTACGGCATCCATTGCCAACCATATACCTTGACCATCACCTAATAAGCAATTTATACACAATGATTGAACTTCATACTTAAACTAGGGTTAAGTTATCATACAGACATTGATTTTCACTCAAACCATATACTCACATAAGTTCCTCAACATCGCCCTTAACCCTCCATATGTACAACACCATCTAGACACTGATGGTGGGCTCAGACGAGTTGCTGTGTAGGCTAAGCACCCCGGACTCAGTCGCTACCTGAAAAATAGAAAAACAAGGAAAACATGAGCTAGGTTGCCCAATGATGAGTGACTTGTTTTATAAAAACTTCCCTTTAGCTTGGAAACTAATCATAGTGTAAATATTATAAAACCATGAGTATAATAAACATCGATTCAAAGTTATACCTAATGCAAAACCTGCTCACATACCATTGTCAAATCATATATGTTCTTTTCAGGAAAAGATACTCAGAAATTTGGTTTATTTCAAACCATTTCCCTTAGTTGAGGCGGTGCGGAGCTCAACGCTACTCAATATCGAAAACATCCTTAGTTGGGGCAGAGTAATCTCAACACTCCCAACGTCGTAAATCCTTAGCTATGTGGAGTAATCTCAACACAACAGCGTTCATCATTCCTCTATGTGCACATAGGAATTATAATCTGGGTTGCCCATATGCCTTCTCTCCATCCTTCAGTATTGGGGTCCCATATCAAAACTTCAATATAATCCGGGCTGCCCATATGCCTTCTCTTCGTCCTTCAGCTTTGGGGTCCCATATATGAGGTTCAGGCCACCCACATGCCTTCTTCGAGTCCTTCAGCATTGGGGGCTATCTCTATACTCAGGTTACCCACATGCCTCATTCGAGTCCTTTAGCATTGGGAGCCTTTTCGCAAATATCATTAAAAAACAACATGTTTTGGAAATAACATAATATAAATACACGAGTTTTTAACATTTTAAATCTTCACAATTTCCTTCACAAACTTCAATGCTTTCCATAAATGCATAAATGAACAACAACATGCTTTTCATTAAACTCATTAAACAACAAGAATGCTTCAAATGATTTTCAATGTAAAACATATAATATGCACGTTAAAACTCGTGAGATCACAGACATATAAACATGTTTACAAACATAAACTTTTCAGCAATATCACCTTGTTTAAAGTAAACACATTTTAAATAAATTGTCACTCACAGAGAAAGTAATCGCTTAAGGGAAATTCCCTTTCCTCCCTTCTAATTCTGCCTCCTCCGAGCTTCCTGGACGCAGGGTTGATAGTTAGAAATGCAAAACAACTGATTTTTCCCTCTGATAGCTAGGTTTGGAAGCAATCTTGCACTTTGGACACCTGGTAGATGACTTGGATGCAAGGTGCAGTCTTCTAACAAGGATTTAGCTCCTCTAGCTTCACCCCTTGTACGCAAGGATCTACCTTGGACGCAGGATGTGGTTCTTAGACGCAGGGCAGCTAATTCCCTTATTTTGGCAACATTGATGGACGCAAAGTAACTTCCCTAGGTACCAGACAACTGTTGGATGTAAGGTAACTTCCTTAAGCACCAGACAACTGTTGGACGCAAGGTAATTTCCCTAGGCACCAGACAACTGTTGGACACAAGGTAGCTAGAAAAACAATCTCTCTTGGACGCAGACTACCTTTATGGACGCAAGGGTTGGTCTTTTCAGCTTTTTTTCTCATGTCTCTCAAGAAACTCAGACTTATGGATGGTCTCCTACTCTTCTTTCCTCAAGGTTCTATTTATAGGCTTGGAATGGAGAGCTTGTCGTCCAACTTCTCCTCTCTATCTGCCACTTGTTTGCCACATGTCACGCTGCATGACACACCCGACATGCATCCCGATGCCTTCTCCTTATGAGGTGTTAAGTCTAAATGAAGTCATCTAGCCTTTATAAACTCATCTATGCGTTCAACTTACTTCGAGACACGGACCGTGCATCCAACTTATGCATCCTTAAAGTTCCCTTTTAGAGTTTAGCTTCTTTTGTTCTCTTTCTTTCCTCTCAGCCTTCCTATACTTGACCAAGTTTCTCCCCCGGACATTATCATGCGTTTGTGCCTCCTATTATGCGTCTATCACCTCTTTTCTCATGCCCAAATCGTAGCTACAAGCCCTTTGAGTGATAAACGTCCGACTATGCCTGGCACTGCGTCACTTAGCCAAAATCACCTCAAAACCTACCTTCATACGTCCTCACCTTGTACCATGCATTCATCACCACTTTGCCATGCGTCCATGGCCTTCATTCCATCCTTAGGGATCCCTTGATTGTCCCTCTATGCGTCCCTGAGGTGTATCCCAGGGTTATGCTTCCAACTTTTCCCTTTTACTCCTCCCACACTTAGCCGTTTTCTCAAATCTTGCATGTGTCCTTCTCTTGCTTTCTTCTTTTAGGTTTGATTTTCAATCCTTCAACACATCCAAGACTCAACCCTAGTCCCTTTTGGAGCTAGCTCATACGTCCTCCCTAGGCCAATGTTGCATCTCCTTCCTTAACTACCTCCTATGTGTTCACCTCTTCCCCCGAGTTCTTGGTTTTCCTTACAATACTTCAACACTTAACCATTTCCTTTCCCACAGGAGGTATCATGCGTTTTCTTAGCTTGACCATGCATCCGACATGGTCTTTTCCCTACCAAGTGTATGTCTAACTCACAATCAACTCCCAGCGATACTTTCAACTCTTTCAACACTTGGTGAGATTCCCTTTCTTCTCCTTAGATCACGCTTCCAAGCTTACTATTTTAATAGCATAGTTGAGTTTTCTTAGTCTAGTTGCATTACTTAGAAGAATTCTTAACTTCAAGAGTTATTTCGAAATTCAAGGTCCGAAAATCGTAGGTTTCTTCCAACCTCACCCACAGCTTATTCTTAACCCAAAACTCAAGTTGATACAAAAGTTTTTCTTCCTTTAAGTTCAACGCATACCAATTCCTATTTTGGCCAAAATTTGGCTAACTCCACCAGTCCAGATTTTTTGTCTAAAAAATTTCTTACTCCACGTGCTTGCGATCCAAATTTCACCTCTCTTGTCTTACTTCTTTCCTTATAAGCCCTTAAACACTTAGGTCTAAAAAGTAGAGTGTTATAATGAGTCTTCCAATTTTCTTTGAAGGACAGAGTTAGATATTGGTTGTATCATCTACTTCCAAGTTCAATCACAACATAGATAGAGCTGAAAAAGAGATTCTTAAAGAAATTATTTTCTGCTTCTAGAGCCAACAACGTCTGCAAATAAATTTATGAGATTACACAGGGTACTAGAGAGACCATATTTGAGCATTGGGAGCGTTACAAGCAGTTGAGTGTAAGTTTCTCGCACCACCAGATTTTAGATCAGCTTCTAGTTTAGTACTTCTATTCGGGGTTACTCTCATATTATCAAAGCACAATTGATGCTACAGCTGGTAGAACATTAGCTGATATAACTCCAACTGAGGCGACAATTGATTTCCACAATGTTTGAGAATTTTTAGCAATTCAGGATGCTACCTCGCGCCGTTATGGCCATCAGATAAGAGGTAAGTGAACTTAAGTCTCAAATTTCTAATCTAGCTTTTCTTGTAAAATAGGTTGTCCATGCTTAAGTCAGCCTCAAGCTCCTGTTGAGCAAATGAATTATGCTGAAAAGTAAGGAGGAAGGAGATATGTTCCCCATAGTAACACATACAATCTTGGATGGAGGGACCATCCCAGCATTCAATGGGGAAGTCAAAGTGACCAATAGCCAAGCAGCTACAATTTCGGTACACCACTGAAGGACATAGTCATATCCTTGGCAGAGACTCGTGGAAAATTTCAACAGGAGACGAAGACTCTCCAAAAGGAGAACTTTTTTGTTCCAGAAAGAAGCAAGAGTAAAAACCAAAAACACCAAAACGAAATTCTAGTGAAAGTTGCAATACACCTTGATAACTTGTAGAAATACAAGTTATTATTGTCACTATTTGAATTAATTAGAGTAACTTTAGAGCTAAACACATGTTTTTGGTAGTTGAATTATGTAAAATGTATCACCATGTGTTGGCACTATTTACAAAAGAAAATAGCTGAAAAATTATGAGCTTTTCTGTTTTTAACGCAGGATTAAGAAGAAAAGAAGCACAAATAACCCAAGTACTAAAGACGAAGCTGCTGCGAGAACAATTGGAAACCCATGTGTCGAGACTATGTGTTGAGACCATGCGCTGAGAAAAAGTAGATACGGACGCCTGGGCAAAAGCTATCATGTCATTATGCAAAAGGATAGCACGTTATCAGATCATGGCAGAACCAATGGGTCGACAATGTAAAAAGACTACGCAGCGGGGCAGGGAATTTAATGCATAGGTGTCAGGTCATCATGAGTTTCCACTTTTTAATGCCTATAAATAGCCCAAAGCTTCTCCAATTGAGAAGAGGAGAAAAGAGAGAGAGAGAAACGAGTGTAAGATGCAAAAGCTCTGCACAAATCCTCCCTCACCATAACCAGCCTCCATTTCGAGCTCTTCTGAGTGAAGGATTCTGAGAACTTTTAGAATCGTCTCCTTATGAGTGAGAACCTTCACCCTATGAACTTTATGTATCAGATAGCAACCATCTCAAGCCTCCATGAAGCAAGACGTTGCCAATGGTGGCTTGATGTCTTCTATTTCTGTTTTATCTCCATTTTCCTCCTTCTTACTTATGTTTTGTTAATGACATTCGAGAGAATGATTTATTTTCTTAATATGAGTTTGATTGACAATTATCTTTCATCTATTTCCATATTAAACATCTTACACCATGTTGTTAGAATGCTAAATGAGTTAGATGCTAGAGTTAGTTTTTCTTAAGCAATGTGAAGTATGTTACATCCTGATTAATACATATCATTAGCTTGCATAGCTTTGTCTGACAAACAAATGTAGTAAGCACGACTGTCTAGCTTGAGAGAGTAGTTGGTTAATCTTTAGCATTTATCAAGACTAGATGAGGTGCAGAGATGTAGTTCATCTTTTGCCAATGCAAATTTACCATGCGTCTTAGAGATAAGATTAATGTGGTGTCGAAACATCGAGAGATGGATTCACAAACTCAGTTTGTAGGTATATACTTATACTTAGATAGGCTTAAGTAATAACTAGCTCTTGCGTTAACTCTACTTTTATCGCATGGTTCCATTCATTCTCAACGCATGCTATCTGACATTAAACGACATTTGACTAACCATCGCCGCGTCCACCTCATTGTTAGTTGTAGGAAATTTTATTCATTCTTTATGTATAGTTTTAGATACATACAACCAACTCATGCACATATTACATGTATAGTTCACCTCATAGTCATGCATCTATTCTCAATGCCTAGTTATTACAAATCCCTGCGGCTCACCAGGAAACCTATAAGAGCTTATACTTGGGCTTTTATAGGAAAACTTGCTTAATCATGATCATACTTGAGTAATTCTCAACGCATCTTTGTACGAAAATTATCATATCTATTTTTGTGCAACAAGCTAAGAAACTCAATCTAAATCTAAAACAGAAATCCAACAACACACCTTAGGTATGTCTACAAATAAAAGCCAAAAACACCAAAACGAAATTAGTCAATCTTAATCAAGATCCCTGGCAATGGTGCCAAAAACTTGTCGTGTGCTCAATTGTGTTCAATAATGTTCAATAAATGCACAAATAATCTTTATAATCACACAAGTTTTCTCCTAAACAACCCAAGTATAAACCAATTAGGAGGTAGTCTTGGTGAAATCCGAGGTCGAACATGGAGAAATTGATCAAAATAAGAACAAGATTTCGTAATGGTTCTTTACATAAAATGTAGGGTTGTGATTGGTAAATAGTGAAGTGAGTGGTGTTGCATGTAAACGAAAAAAATCAGAAACTAAAAATTAACTAAAGATATGAGATAGGCGAGATATACGTGAGGTAACTGCACAACACAGTAGGAGATTGAAAAGAACTAAATGAGAATGTGGAGTTGAGATAAGCAATCCCCAAACCTTTGAACTCACCGAAAAGTTCACGTTCATGCACATAGCCTTTAAGGACTCGACCTCTCGGCGATTTAGGCACAATAGTCATGTCTCTATGATGCTTGATTAGGTTACTTATAACATAAGGATGAGTTTATCTTTAAACACACCACTTACTTCGGTTAATAAGATCCATAATCACTTACTTTCTCGAGTAGTTAATTGTTATCCCTTGATTCAATTGGTTAAATGGAATCAAGGGTTGGATTTAAAAGCCTTATTAACCCTAATGAATGATTGCTTATCATTGAGTTTACCAGAATGAGGATTAACTCATCCCAACTCACTATTGACTTAGCTACTCATGGAAAAATAATTAAAAGTGGGTGATGAAGAAGATGGAATAGACAGAACCATGATACGTATGAAGATATAGAGATGTTAGTTACAATATGATGAATAAAGTGTATAGGAATTGAAAGACAGAAAATGAGAAAAGTAAGATAAAAAGACGAATATATAGAGATGATGGTCACTAGTAGCAATTTCTTGCTTCTCGTTGGTCTGAGATGCAAATATTGTTGTGCTTGATCGAGGATGGAGAAGATTCTTTCTCAAGTTCTCTTCTCCAGCGATAGTGGTGGCTCTCCAAGAAATTTGCCTCAGGAATGGCGGATGGAATGTCCTCTCGAAATTCTCTCCCTCCTGATTACTCCTCGATTACCCTTTTTGTATATACTTTCCTTTTGAAGCTTGGATACATATATATATAGATGGATGTGGGGACCAGTTTTACCACACAATATTGTGGCAGTTAGGCAAATTTTCGCATTTGTTGCTGCAATTGTTGGTGGTCCCATCAGATGCATTCGACTTTCATTTTTTTTGCTCAAGTAGCTTCACACATGGTTTGCTTTGTGTTTCTTGCTCTGCATGGTGAGTATTTGTCTAGTAATTCCATCGCGTAGAATTTAAATCTTCCTCTGTATATTTTTATCTGTATTCCTGCATGATAAACGCATTAGTGATATAATTTGTACTTAAGCTCTCCTTTAAACTAGATGACTGCATGGAACATAATTTTGCTCTATCTTCCTATGACTTCAATGCTTTTCTCATCAAATACCTCTAAATATTCGTAAGTTTAAGAAATAATAATTTGTACAAATACAAGATATCAACAGTTATGCCAGACAACCTTCCAAAAAAGTGTGGTGATCTAGGTATGTTTACTTTACCTTGCAAAATAAGTAAGAAGAAGCGAAAGAATATCATGGTAGATGTAGGAGTTTCTGTGAATTTCATGCCTGCCTCAAATTTTTATTACCTTAAACTATTTAATTTGCAAAATTATAGGATTGTATTTCAATTGGCAAATCACTCTTTTACTAAACTAATAGGAGTAGTTAGAGATGTTATTGTTAATATAGATGAGTTCCTTTTTTCTGCTGACTTTTATATTTTGAATATTAATGAACACACCTCTCCTTCTTGGAACTCTATATTGTTTGAAAGACCCTTCCTTAAGACTACCAAAGCTCAAATTGATGTTGGTGAATGGTCATTCTCTATTGAGTGTAATGGAAGATCCGAGAACTTGTCCATGTACAATGACGATGCTTTTACTAATTGATTTCCTTGTAGTGATATTTTACCTTTACAAGATGGTGAAGCATGCACTTTAAAGAAGTGTCGATCGATAAACTCTGAGCCAAGTTGATCGAGTAGAATACGGTCGAGCAACCAACCTTAAACATCTACGCTACCTAAAGGAAACCAGAAGTATATTTTATTGCTTTCCTTTATTTTCTATTTTTAGATTAGCTTCTTATTTTTCTTTTTAGTTTACCTGGGAAAATTTTGTTCATAGAGTAATCTTTTTAAGGTTGAATCTCAAAGGAAGCTCATCCTTTTGGCTCGTGCCTAAATTCAAGTGAGTTTTCTCTGATCCCCTTATTTTTCCCTTGCCTTGCTTTGATTTTTTTTTTTTTGATACATTGCGGACAATATATGAATTGAAAGTTGGGGGTGGTTTGGGTATGCGCTTACTTATTATGATTGCATGTTTGCTTGTTTGTGCCGTTGAAAACACCCACAATTTTATATCCTAGTTCCTTTAATCTAGCTTACTTATGAAGTTTAATGTGTTTATATGATTATATTTGTAGGATCTCGAGTATTACATGCATTCATGAGGTTATCGACCGTTCGGGGTTAATTTAGAGCAATTAGGAGCTTAATAGAGCACTTAGGCTTCAAAGGGCATGAAATGACAATTTTGCCCCTCATAAAAGTGCCTAGACACTGCCCAAGTGCTGTATCAAGCTCCTAGCACCCAAGAGTGCAAAACAAGCAAGTGCTATGACACCTTGGATGCTGACCAAGTAGCACCATGAGACTTTGACCTGCTATATGTTCTTCCGATTTTTAGGGAAGGAGGATCCACCTAATTGACCCCAAGCCAATTTTCTCCTCGTTTTCTATCTTCCACTTGAATTTTTTTTATTCTCCCTTTGTAATCGATCAAGACAATGTAATATTTTAGCTTTTCTATCACTATGGGATGGTAAGATTTGTGGGTTTTGTAGTTTGGAGGATTTTGGAAGAACCTAATGTAATTCTTTACAGGATTTTGTGCTTAATGTATACATATAACTCTCTTGAACATCTCTATCTCTTGTTTTTATTCTTTAGCATATATGAATGTATAGGATTGACAACCAAATCATTAATGTATGTTAACCGCTAAAAAACTAATTCATAAATCAATGTGTGTTCATTACCAAGTGAAAAGTGCTTGAAAAGTGTTAGCACCACAGCGCCACCCAGTAGCATGGCGGCGCTAACTTTCCATATCGGGCGCAGCGGCGCCAACTTTCTATAATTGAAGATTTTTTATTTTTGGAAAGAAATTTGGGCAACCAACTTATAAATAAGACGGTTTCTAGCAGCCTTAATCACGAATTTACAGACTAAAAGAGACAAGAAGAAGAGAATTGAGTGAAAGTTTGTTAGAGAGTTCAAAGAGTGAGTTAACTACAAGGAAGAGGAAAAGAGTTCGAGAGAGAGTTGTAGTGCCGTTAGAGTTCTGACGTGAAAGCCAAGGAGATCATGACGGTGCTACCTCAATCAAAAGCCTTTTTTCAGTAGAGTTTCCCTTTCTTTACACTATTTATTTGTTTATATTGTTTGAACATGTTGCTTCAAGCTATGAGTGGCTACTCTTTAGTTTTAGGGTTTTGATAAATTGTTAATGAATTCATGTTAATATTGTAGACTGCTCATGGTTTTGTTGGAATGATTATGCTTTTCTTTGTTATCGTGCTTAACTCTTGTTGAATGGTCATGTTTGAATGTTAGGTTAGATGTATAATTGGAAGATTATATATTCAAGATCTATAACAAAGAATTAATTGTTGTTAATCTCTCATGAACATAGTTAGGTTGACAATAAAAGTTGCTAAAGATTATTCTTAATGCGATGTAATTTGTATTGATTTCAAGAGATTAGTAATCAATTGAGTTGCAGAGTTGTTTTCGAGAGAAAATAACTTGGAATTAAGTTTCTAGACTTAGACATATGAATCACAATAAAATCCATGAACCTTAGAATATTGCATGATGAAGTAAACAAGGATTCATTACCCTAGAACTCTCTTTGACTCTTGTGTTTCTTACTTTATTTGCTTTCCTTATTTAGTTTATATTTTTCAAAATTCTTAACTTCAATTCCAATCCTCAAATAAAATTGATTCGATTCTATAATAGCCAAGTAACTTTAACATTCACAATTGAATCCTTAGTGGAACGATATTCGGGCTTTACCGTCTTATATTATAACTTGACCCATACACTTGCGGTTAACACTTAAAGTGCGCATAAAGTTTTGGCGCTGCCGGGGATCCAAAGAATGATTTTTGTTATTATTCATTAGAATTGGTAGATCTTAATTTGAGGTGTATATTATTATTTGGTTGATTATCTTGTCGGTTGATGCCTTGTGATAATACTAACCTTTTCCCTCTTGATCCCGAGATTGATAGGACCTATAGAAAGAATCTAAGGGATCAACACAATCAAACCGAGGAAATGGCGAGGAGATATCAAAGACAATTCATGACTACTTTCCACCAACATTACCGGCAAATCAACCCTGAATAATGAATGTGCCCATCAATATCAACAACTTTGAGTTGAAACCGGGGTTGATTCAAATGGCTAGAGAGCTAGCCTTTGGAGGAAGAACCAATGAAGATCCTCACAAGCAGTTGCGATCCTTTATGGAGATATGCGGGATGGTAAAGATGAATGGTATCTCTAATGATGCAATTAAACTAAGACTTTTCCCTTCCTCTTTATAGGATCGAGCAAAGGATTGGTTGGAAACCATCCCTCCGGACAGCATCATAACGTGGAAGATCTTAGCTCAAGCTTTCTTAAACAAATATTTTCCACCGGCTAAATCTCAAAGGTTAAGGACGGAGATAGGGACATTCCGCCTACTTGAGGATGAACAATTGTGTGAGGCTTGGGAGAGGTACAAGGATCTCTTGAGGAGGTGCCCTTAACATGGGTACCCAGATTGGTTGCAAATTCAACTCTTCTAAAATGGATTGTCAAGCTCAACCAAGTCCATCTTAGATGCCACAGCCGGAGGTCAATTTTCTCTAAGAATGCTCAAGAGGCCTATACCATATTAGAGGACTTGGCCACTACATCTTATAATTGATCATATGTAGTCTTCTCCAATCATCCCAAAAGCCGCCGAATTGTACGAGGTGGATGAGGTAAATTCTCCCAAAGCCCAAATGGCTTCCCTTACTAATGCTCTTTCTAAATTGACTGCAGGAGGTCAAGCTCAAGCAAGTCCACCATCCATACCTCCCTTGCTACCTTGGCATCATAGATGGCTACACAAAAAAATTTGGAACAAGGAGACAATGAGACGGCCAACTATGTTGATAGAGGACATTATAGAGGCCACCAACGACAACAACTTCCAACTTATTACCATTCTTACTTGAGGAACCATGAAAACTTTTCTTATGCTAACAATAGAAATGTTTTGCAAGGTCCTCCCGGTTTTTCCATGTAGGTCCAAAACGCACTGAGAAGAAGTCCAACTTAGAAGACTTGATGGTGGAGTTCATAAAGGAGTCAAGAGGAAGGACCACCGCATTAGAAAGCATTGTGCATAGTCATGGTAAGGCCATTCACAACATTGAGGTACAAATTAGCCAAATTGTCACTTCAATCCAAACAACGAAAAAGGGCAAATTTCCTAGTTGCCTCGAAAGAAATCCAAAGGAGGAGTGCAAGGCCATGACTTTAAGGAGTGGGAAAAAGCTGTCCACTCCCTTGATCAATGATGAGGATGATGAGCAAGAGGTATATGAGACCATCCAAGAACCTATCTTAGAAGATGAACCAAACGAGGTCTTAGAAAAAGAGGTAAAGGTAAAGGAGTCAACATCCTCAAGTAAGTTAGCTAACCCTCTACCTTTTGTACCTAATACCTTGTCATATCCTCAACGTTTTAAAAAGAAAGAATTAGATATTCAATTTGCCAAATTTATTGAGTTATTTAAAAAACTTCATATTAATATCCCATTTGTTGAGGCTTTAGAGAAAATGCCCAACTATGCTAAATTCATGAAAGATGTCTTATCTAAAAAGAAGAAGCTTAGGCAATATGAGATGATTAGCATGCCTGAAGAATGCAGTGTCGTGCTGCAAAAAAAGCTACCACAAAAATTGAAAGATCCAAGGAGTTTTACTATATCTTGCACTCTTGGTTCTTTAAATGCTACTAAAGGTCTTTGTGATCTTGGTGCTTCTAGAACGAAGCATAATGGATGTTGAGAATGTGGATACTATTTTTGATGAAATTGCTTTTATGTGCTAAGTGGTTAGATAGCAAGCCAATATGCACTAAAATGTATAAACCTATACCTCTAGCTCCTTTGCATATTGTAAATGATGTTGAGAAACCTGTGCTTGAATTAAAGGTGTTACTTCCTCACTTGAAATATGCATTTTTAGATGATTTATTCTCTTTTCCTATTATCATATCTTCAGATCTTCATTCTGTGGAAGAAGAAAAATTGTTAAGAGTGTTAAGGGATCATAAGTCGGCCATCGGTTGGTCTATCGAGGATCTTAAATGTATTAGTCCATCGGTCTGTATGCACAGAATCTTGATGGAAGATAACTTTAACCCATCAGTAGAGCACCAAAGGAGACTTAACCCTGCCATGAAGGAGATAGTTAAGAAAGAAGTGCTCAAGCTTTTGAATGCAGGAATCATTTATGCTATATCTGACAGTTTATGGGTAAGTCCTGTTCAAGTAGTACCCAAGAAAGGTGGGATGACTGTGGTTAAGAATGAAAAAGATGAAACGATAACCACTAGAACTGTGACAGGAAGACGTGTGTGCATTGATTATAAGAAGTTGAATAAGGCTACTAGAGAAGATCATTTTCCTCTTCCTTTTGTAGACCAAATGCTTGATAGACTTTCAGGTTATTCTCATTATTGCTTACTAGATGGATATATAGGTTATAATCAAATTGTCATTGCTTCTGAGGATCAAGAAAAAGCCACATTCACGTGTCCTTATGGGACATTTGCTTTTAGGAGAATGTCTTTTGGTTTGTGTAATACCCCTGATACTTTTCAACATTGTATGATGTTTATTTTTCAGGGGCTCATTGAAGACATAATGGAAGTTTTCATGGATGATTTTTCTGTATTTGGGTCTTCATTTGATTCTTGCCTTGCTAATCTTACTCGTGTTTTGCAGAGGTGCCAAGATGCTAACCTTGTTCTGAATTAGGAGAAGTGTCACTTCATGGTCAAGGAGGGCATTGTTTTGGGACACAAAGTCTCTCAAGAGGGATTGGAGGTGGATAGGGCTAAAATAGCCGCCATTGAACAATTACCACCTCCCAACAATGTGAAGGGAGTTAGAAGCTTCCTAAGGCATGCAGGTTTTACGGGAGATTTATTAAAGATTTTTCTAAAATTGCTAAACCCTTGAGTAACTTGTGAGAAAAGGAAGCTAAATTTATGTTTGATGATGCATGTCTACTAGCTTTTAATACTATGAAGGAAAGATTGATTTCTGCATCTATTATTATTGTACCTGAATAGAGTCAATCTTATGAAATCATGTGTGATGCTAGTGACTATGCCTAGGGGCTATTTTAGGCCAACGTAGAGATAACATGTTTAGGACAATTTACTATGCTAGTAGCACTCTTGATAGTACTCAACAGAAATGCATTACTATTGAAAAGAAACTACTAGCTATTGTGTTTGCCCTAGATAAATTCAGATCATACTTGCTTGGCTCTAAATAATGGTGCATACTGACCATATTGCTTTGAAGTATTTCTTTGATAATAAAGATTCCAAACCTAGGCTAATAAGGTGGATCTTATTATTGCAAGAATTTAATTTAGAAATCAAAGACAAAAAAGGATGTGAAAATGTGGTTGCAGACCACCTGTTTATGATTGAGAATGGGGATGCTAACTCATGTCCCCTCATTGTTAAGATGTTCCCTAATGAACAACTGTATTAGGTAAAAGATACTTTGTCTTGGTTTGCTGACATAGTTAACTATCTTGCAGGAGGACATTTGCCACTTAACATGAACTCTCAACAAAAGAAGAGATTACTGCATAATGTTAAAACTTACAATTGGGAGGACCCACTTCTCTACAAGGTTTGTGCTGATAGTATAATAAGGAAGTGTGTGCCTTAAGAGGAGGTGGTAAGTATTTTAAACTCATTCTGTGCCTCCCCTTATGGAGGTCACTTTGGACCCATTAGAACTGCATCTAAGGTACTTCAGTCATGTTTTTATTGGCCCTTTCTTTTTAAAGACTATTATACCTTTGTTAAATCATGTGATAGGTGCCAACATACTGGCAATATTTCTAGACAACATGAGCTTCCAATGAAACCTATCTTGGAAGTGGAGCTCTTTGATGTCTAGGGTATTGACTTTATGGGGCCCTTTCCTATGTCTTCTGATGGCTACCGTTATATTCTAGGTGCAGTAGATTATGTATCTAAGTGGGAAGCCATAGCTACTAGGACCAATGATGCTTGCACTATTTTGAAACTCTTGCATAAAAACATCTTTACACGTTTTGGTACACCTAGAGCTATTATTAGTGATGAGGGCTCTCACTTTTGCAATAAATTGTTTGAAAACATGATGCAAAAATATAATGTCAATCATAAAATTACTATAGCTTATCATCCTCAAACTAATGGTCTTGCTGAGTTATCTAATAGGAAAATTAAGCAGGTTTTAGGAAAGACCATCAAGACCAATAGGAAGGATTGGGCCTTTAAGCTCGACGATGCACTGTGGGCCTACAGTACAACTTTCAAAACCCCAATTTGTACTTTACTGTATAGGTTGGTGTTTGGAAAGGCTTGTCCCTTACCGATAGAGCTCGAGCATAGAGCTTATTGGGCCATTAAGAAGCTGAACATGAATTTTGAGAAGGCCGGTGAGAAAGGCCTCTTAAAACTCAGTGAGATGGATGAATTCCGCACTCAAGCGTATAAGAATGCCAAACTCTACAAGGCGTGCACCGCTAGATGGCATGACAAGAAGATCACCCCACGAACCTTTCTTTCTGGACAACAAGTATTACTTTTCAACTCACGCTTACGTTTGTTTCCAAGAAAGCGTAGGACACGATGAATGGGACCCTTTGTCATTGTAAAGGTGCCCCCATATGGAGCTGTGGAATTGCAAAGCGATGATAGGACAACCTTCAAAGTAAATAGTCAACATTTGAAGCATTACATTGGCGATTAAGAACGCCAAATTGAGAACCTTGCTTTCATTGAATGATCAATTGGTTTGGTCTGGCTAAGAGACCTTAAACCAAACACTTATTGGGAGGCAACCCAATTTTATTGCTTTCTCTATTTTTCTTTTTAGTTTCATTTTCAATAAATCTTTGAGTCACTCATAATGTTCTCGTATTTTTCAGGATCTTGGTTCATCACACAAAGTACTCCTTGCACCAAGCCTGTTTGGTGGCCTCCCGCTTGCTCCCAGGCTTGTTCTTTCCTTGTTAAAAGCTCTTATGTGGGGACAATGCATGATTTTAAATTTGGGGTGGGACGTTTCACTCGTACTTTTATGTGTTTTTTTATCCTACTATGCATGTTTGTAAGTTTTTAATGATCATATGCATGTTAATGAAATTTTGAAAAATTTTAAAAATTTTGGAGCTTTCAAAGTTAATGAGAATATTTTTTCTATGGTTGTGTGCTTTGATGTTGATTGCCCATGATGAGATTCGAATTTGCATAATAGGATTTATTGTGGAAATAGAATAGTATTATCTTGAGTTAAATTCATTTAAGTCCCTCTTAAAATCTTCCATATTCTTAAGCACATAGCCATCTTAATTTAGAATCTTTAACTGAAAAAAGGATTAAGTTGGGTGTATTTAGTTGTCACTCTGAAAGGCCCCACTAGTTAGAGAGTAGAAATGCATGATAGTTTGTAATCTTAGACTAAGGAAAAAGAAAAGAGTACACATGCCTTTGAGAAAAAAGAAGTGCACACAAAAGTAGATGAGGTTTACAAGCCTATATTTTTACATGTTAAACTTGTAATGAGTATGCATGTAAGCCCTAACTTGTAAGACATGCTTAGCCTTGGGAGAAGGCAAGCTAGGAAGAAGTTATGTGTTATGCTTTGTAAGGAGGAATGGTAGCCGAGAGTGAAGGAGCAAAAACTGTCAAGTGTTGGCCACGGCTATACGTTGGTAAGGTTGAAGAGTTGTTATATTTTGATAGCGCTACCATGCATTGAAGGTTGTTACCATGCGTTGGTAAGGCTACTTTGTAAGAGAGCTGCTGTATGTGATGGACTGTCGCTATGCGTTGAAGGTTGTTGTCATGCATTGGAGGCAGTTATGTGTAGGTTGTTGCTATAGGCGTGGTAGCATGCGTTGAGCTGAAGCCATGCGTTGGTGAGATTGTGTGAAGAAGCATGTGTTGGACGATGCTAGCCTAGCCAGCGATGGAAGAAGCATTGTGTAGCTATGCATTCAAGGTTGTGATGCGTCTAAGCTTGTTAAGCACTTGAGCCAGCAACTGAGTATACTAAAGGAGGTTGCGTTATTTGGATAAATGGAAATTAAATTGATTAAAGAAAGGAAAGAAAGTGGAGGTTAAGTCGGCAGCATATATATATGAGTGGGTTGAGTCGTTAATTATTTTAAACACATTCCAGAGCTCAAGTCGGTCCCATTTTGCAGATGAACAACGAGGGAAGGTAGAAGAAGGTGTTCATATCGACTTTAAGTAGAATTCTGTTGGTTTTGGTGCTCTAACTGAAGCTAGAACAAAAGAGTTGATTGTTGTCGTGCAATCTAACCAACGTTCGGTATTTGGAGGATAGCGTTCTGTGGAGATCAACTTTAGGGCTGAGAATTTGAGGTCAGTAAGCTAACTCAATTCTTAACAACTTATATGAAGGATGTTGAAGCTGAATTGGAAGAGAAATATGTAAACTTTATGGTGGAAGTAACTGTTACTGATTTGCTAGGCAATTGGGAGCAGCTCGGTGTTATTTGGGGCTATCTCCCAAACGGAAGGGAATTATACTATGAAATTTTGAGGTAAGTTAGAGAACCTATTTCTTTACAAGTTTGTACAAGGGAAGAAGTTCTAAAATTGGCTGAAAATAATATTTTTATCCGATAGAATTAAAAACAAAAGAAAAGGAAGAAACTGTGGCTGTCGGGTGTCGCTGGAACTGTAGTGTCGTTGAGAAGTTGGAGAGTGAGTATCGAGACGAGTGTCGCTAGTAACACAGAGAGCTATGCGTCTCACAAATCTCGCTGAGTGTCGCTAGGTATCACTACTCAAGGTGAATCTCGCTAGTCTCGCTCCCTATGATCTCGCTAGTAGCTCGCTGGTTACCTATAATCTCGCTCATTATGAATTGTTTTGGGAGAAGTGAGTCTTGGTGATTAAGCAATGTTTAGAGTTTAATTATGTCAACTTAATGATTTTGGAAAGGAATTCTAGGGAAGTCTAACATGAGAAATGTGGATTTACAGGCCAAGAAGAGCTAGGAAAGGTGTACAATCCGCTCAAGGCCTAGGACAAGTCGTGAGTGACTTTCTATCTAAAAGTGTTTAGTTCTAACATAGTTTCTTGATAATATTTGTTGATAAATGCTTACATGATCGAATTCTATGAACCTTATGTGTATTCCATGTGTGGTATAATGAGCTGTTTGGATATATATCTATATATACAGACTGAGCGAAAGTATCATGGCAAATCTGCTTGATTGGCGGCGAGATTGATACTATGCGTCCATCTCGCCTAATTGCTTGATTCTCAGGTCAATTAAGATCCACCACTTTGGCTACAAATCATGTTCGTCAATCATCCGTCAATCTCTCAAGATTCTGCTTTGATTCTCAACGCCTTGCATTAATGGTCGTCTATGTGTCTATGAATAGTTTGGTCGATGTCAACGCGGCGTAGGTTGCTAATGCGTAGTCTTGAATTGAGAAGTCATCAACGCATCGTTTGCATTCCTGCGTTACAACATGCGTTTTAGGCTCAAAAAGTGGTAAAATCATTTATCTTCATAAAAATACAAGAGTATAATGCAAAGGAAGATTTATTAGTTAAAATCACATACACTGCCGCATGCTTCTCTATTTAATCTCTATTTATCTAAGAAAAAGGCTATTATAACTTGTATTTCTACAAGTTATCACACCCCCAAACTTAGATGAATGCTTGCCCTCAAGCATAACTTCCATCCAAGAAACTTACAATTATCCTAAACATTTTCTCAACGCATTGACTAGTCTCTCAGAATGCTATACTCAATCAGCTACCCGTCAGTTATAGTACTTTTCTACCTCCATATTCTTTTCTTTTGGACGATTCTAGTTTGTATGCGGTAAGCTTTCTTTTCAAAATTCTTTAACTCATTATTCACAAAATTTTTGTTTCTTCTTTTGAACACTGAGTCTGAAAAGATGAAGATATAAAGTTCCTTTTTCTTTCTTGTTTTCTTATGTATATATTAAGCATGCGTCGAGTAGGGTTACCCACCTTCGTTCTGACATACCAACTATGGGGTGCATGAAGGCAGCCAACGACGAGCAAGTGCCCTTCTCGACTAAACTCTTATCTAAGTTCGGTTTCCTCACTAGACATTGGAGTTTGTTATTTTATCTATGCGTCGCTAATTACGATTACCCACCTTCATTTTGACACACCAACTATGGGGTGCATGGAGGCGGCCAACTACGAGCAAGTGTCGTTTTCAGCTAAACTCTTAACAAGATAAATATGTTAGTCTTGCCAGCGGAGTTTTGTGTTTAAAAGAATTTTTTTTTTTTTTTTTTGACATGTTTGAAATAAGTTCCTCATATTTTTATCTTTGACAGTTCAAACCTCTTCCACCCCCAAACTTGAGAGTAGCAAGGTCCTCATTGCTTAAATTGTAAACAAAGATTAAGTTGCAAAATTTTGTAAAAGAGGTTTGAATTCGCCACTTGCATACATGCAAAGTAGGTTTGCGTTTCTAAGGAATAGTATGCAGACGCATTGAAAGTAATCTAACTTAAAGAGTGTACAAAAAGTGTAAGCATGATTATCCTCATAGTGACTAATTTTTTTCAACGCAAAGATAAAAGTTGGAAATAATTATATATGTACTTAGAGTAAATTTACAGCAAGGGACCATGCAAAAGAAGTAATTAGAAATTCCATGCGGCGAAGAAATTTTTCATTCTATTAATTGAATAATCCACAACGCATACAATTGGAGATGAAGATAATGCAATAAAAGTTCTTAAGAAGATACAACTCTTAACTACACCCCTAAATTTTTAACCATCTTCTTTGTCTTCATCAGGTCTGCGTTTCTGCTTAGAGCGCAGGGCGCTGCGGTATTGGGAAGACAAGTGTCTGTTGTAGGCGTTCAGGAATGTTAGGGGGCGGGACTTCCGGTCGAATCAAGAACAGTTGATGAATGTAATTCAGTGTGAAGTGAAACTGCAACGTCTGCCGGCGTGCTAACATATTCAATGAGTGCATCATTGGACGCAAGATTGATTGTTGCAGATATGTTTGCACTGTTTCCCATTCTAGATCAAGTTGGGCTTCTTGCGGTTGTGGTTGCGTTGGAGGTTGAGGCAGGTTTGGCTGAGGGCGAGAGGTTGATGGAGTTTCATCAAACGCAGGGGATGATGGACGCATAAAAGTCGCACCAAAATCCCCATAGTGTAAGTCATCAACTCTTATTGAGAAGATTGGGGAAGAGGGTTTTGCGGAAGGTTGAGGTTTAGAAGGTTTTGGGCGATGCGTTTTAGGAGGAGGTGGAGGTGGAGTTGGTTCTCTTCTGGTTGTTGGAAGTGGGGGTGAAGGGCTTGAGGATGGGAAAGGTCTAATGGTGGCATCAGGACTTGCCACAGCCTTGCGTTTCAGCTTGGACAGCTTCCTCTTCTTCTGCGGTTGCGGCTTTGGAGGCGGAATGGGTTGATGAGGTCTTTTAGTGGCCTTAGCAGGCTTTGGCAGATATTGTGATCCTCTCATCAACTGACGCAGAGTTTTGTGGGCGATTACGCCACTGACTTCAATCATCTTCTCTGCGTCTAACACTTCCGTTGGCCCTCCGATGGAAGCATTGGCGTACAAATTCATGATAAGAGTGGGGAAAAAGAGTTGGCCCCTTGGCTTGTTGAACACCTCACTTATCTGCACCGCGATTATGCGTCCAACATCCAGGGTGATGCGACGCAAAATGCAATAAGCTACCATCAATCGATCCCTTGATACTGTCTTGTCATGCGTTGTAGGTATCAGCTGCTTCTTCACCAAGTATACCCACAGGTTTGCCTCTGGTCTTAGGCTGCTAGCGAATAGCGTTTTGATACCTGTGGGTGAAACATCCCACTTAGCCCCAGGCTTTGCCAATACCCGGATTGCGTCCTCCATTAACTCCGTTGGAGTTGATTCTTTAATCTTGTTTCCTTCAACATCCGGCTTGTCCCTCAACTGATAGATTGCATTTATTTCCCTTGCAATGAACGGGACTTCAGTTTCATCCACCACCACCACGTCTTCCTCTTCATCTATGCGTCCATTATAAAAACTTCGGACTACGTCAGGTTGGACCCAAGAGGTGCTGGAACAGAAGTTTCTCCAACCGTGGTGGTCAATAATTTCGGTGATGTATGGCGGCAATGGGGCTTCTTCAGTGAAAAATCCCACCTCAATCATCAAATCAGGGAACGCTCTGCGTCTCCCTTTTCCTTCCTTCGTCGATAGTTCTCTTCTTGCTCTCGGCCACTTCAATTGGTGCTTCAGTCACCTTCTCCTTTTGCGTTTCTCATTATGCGTGCTTGGGAGTTTGGTGACTGACACCTCTTTTTCTTTCTTCTTCTTCTTCTTCAAGGTACTAACACCTTGTTCCTCTCTCGCATCCTCCCCGATGCGTTCCTTCCTTGTAGGCGAGTGATGCCTACTTCTCTTCATTTTTTTCTTCGTTTCTTCCTCCTCTTCTTGGGCTTTTATTCTAGCAGTCAGCTCCTCATCCTCTTCAATTTGTAGTTCTTTCTCAAGCTCCTCGGCTGCTTTTTCTATTCTTTCTTCTTCCCTCATTTCCTCTTCAAATGCCAATGCGGCTTCTTCTATTTGAGGATCAGGAAGGCCTTGCGTCTCCCCTTCTTCTTGAGGCCGCACTTCCTTGCGTGCCTTCTTGTCGGACAATGCGTCCTTGGCAATTTTCTCAGCTCTTTTTCTTAGGGCCCTGAGCTCTTTCCTCAACTTGGCCCTCTTCTTCTTCATCTTTGCTGCCAGCCTATCGAAGGATGTTGCTGCAATTGGGGACTCAGGACCATCTCCTTGCTCTGTGGTTTTCGGCTCTTCATCCTTGGCAGTTTCTTCTGATACCCTTCTTTTCTTTCGTATCAGGGGTACCACTTCTTCTTCCTCTTCCCTTCTTCTCTTAGTCTCTATGGCCATCACAACTTTTTTGATGGGTCCTTCATTGGAGTCTAAGGTCGTCTCCTCAGGACCAATGGAGGCAGGGACTAACCCATGCATTTCAACTGGCTCGCCTACGACCTTCTTGCTGTAGGCGGCTTCTCCTTCCTTATTGACCCCGGTCTCTTCACCCTCCCAAGTCTCTTTTGGTTGACTCTGGTCCTCTTTTATCAGGGAGGGTGATTCCCATCTTGTGTCTGAAACGGTTGCGCCCATTGGGTCACGCGATCCGCTTAGGATTTCGCTATCCATGCTTCCGGGGAACGTGCGGAATTCACATCCTCCTCTTTGACAGCCACCTCTTCTTCTACTTCTCTTCCCATCTCTTCAGTTTCTCTTGTGCTGGGCGGACGAGGTGAAGGCTGGTTGACCTCCCCATCATGCTCCCGATTCTTTGCTTGCTTCTCCTCTTGAGCGATTCTCTCCAGAATGTCACCGAATACCTCTCTCTCTTCTCTTCGACGTACTTCACTGCTCCCGTACAGTGTACTGGCTTCATGGCGAACCATTCTAGGACCCGGTTGCTCTGCCTCAAAGTTTTTCGTGCTTAACCGTTGGCTTCCGACATTGAAATTTGCGGCTGAAAACTCCTTCATGTTCTTCATTCTGGGCCTAGAGATGCAAGATTTGACCCGGCTTTTGGGTTTCAGAGTAGGTACTGGGTTGATTTGGCTCAAGGGGCGGATATTTAGAACTTCCACACAGTCGTCGGAGTCAGTGTCGACTACTGGTGGACGGGTTGGGGGTCTAGCGAATGGTCGGAAAAATGGGTATATGGGTGGTCTTTAGGCAGTAGCCCTGGTTCTAGATGCTGAAAAGGTTGGGATAAACGGTGGGCTGGGATTTGGAGGTCTTGGTCGGACCAGAGAAGCAAAAGGCCTCACAGGTCTAGAAGGATGAAATGTAGGTGGAGAGAAGAATGGAGATCGAGGGTTAAGAAATACCTAGGGAGCTGGTGTCTGTGATGATGAAGATCTTGGGGAAACGTCGCTGGCGAGGTGTTCTTGGTTTTGTGGATTTGAATGGCTAGACATATGAGGTTCTGTGTAGAACACAAATCGCCGGAGGTTATAGAGGTGAAAGGTTTCGAAAATGGAAAATGGGAAATCGGATCGCTTTTATAAAGGGCTAATTTAGCCGTCGGTAATAAATGCGGATACGCGATATCCGGAATCCCACTGATCAAGGCAAATTTTATTGAGCCGTACACCCATCAAGTGTGATGGGCGGCTACTTAACACACATAGAGCACTTGAGTGTTTTTCTAGGAAAAACGCGTAGACTAAGAAGACATGTGCGTTTCACCTATTGCTCTATCTAAAAAGCAATGAACTAATGATAAACGCATAGCTGATGAACGCCTGGTTCTCAGGTTAGATTGTGTGTTGTAGGTTAAGTATTATGCGTTTGAAAAAAATATGTACGGCTCTAACCTTACCCATAACCTTAACTCGACAAACACAGCAATCGTTTATCGATGAACGCATAGTTTGCTTATGCGTTGGACACATGCATGAATAATAGAGTATGCGGTGAAATCAAATTGTTTATATTAAAAACTCAACGCCTAATTTCATGCTTATCCCATTTATACTACTAAGTTGAAATGAAAGAAATAAATAAATGCTAAAAACAAAATATACACAGAAGAAGGAAAGCAAAATAAAATAATAAAAAAATAAATAAATACTAGAACAAGTTCAAATGACAATAAAGCAAGGGTAAAAGAAAGCATCCCTGGAAAAGTAGGCATTCGGCAACACAAGGATTTTTCGACGTAAGCTCAATTATTACATTCGTGTAGGTCAATGGAGGTTTTGTCAATTTCGAACTCTCCAATGTGGTAGGGTTTTACCCTCTGTCCATTGACCTTGAAGGAAGTGGTTCCGTCTTCGTTTGTCAGCATGACCGCACCATGAGGGAACACTTCCTTGATTATGAATGGACCTGACCAGCGAGACTTCAGCTTACCTAGAAACAAACGCAACCTTGAATTAAATAACAGGACCTTCTGGCCGACGTATAGAGTTTTCTTACTAATGTTTTTGTCGTGCCATTTCTTGGTCCTTTCTTTATACAACTTTGCATTTTCGTAAGCTGAATGTCTCCACTGCAAGAGTTCGTTTAATTGAAGCTTTCTGGCTTCGCCGCTTGCGTCCTGGTCTAAATTGAGCTTCTTCATGGCCCAGATGGCCTTGTGTTCCAGCTCAAGCGGGAGATGGCATGCTTTCCCAAACACCAACGCATAGGGTGACATGCCTATAGCTGTTTTGAATGTCGTTCTGTATGCCCATAGAGCTTCATCTAATCTTTCTGTCCAATCTTTCCTTGATGTGCTCACGGCCTTTTCAAGTATGGACTTGATCTCTCGGTTTGTTATTTCAGCTTGGCCGTTTGTCTGTGGGTGATAAGCAGTTGCTACCCTGTGCGAGACATTAAATTTAGTCAGTAAATTAGTGATTATGCGATTTATAAAGTGTGTACCTTCATCACTAATTATTGCCCTTGGTGTCCCAAATCAAGAGAAGATTTGTTTCTTTAAAAACTTGGACACTGTGTTTACGTCATTCTTTGCACAAGCTACTGCTTCTACCCATTTTGATACGTAGTCGACCGCTACTAGAATATATTGATTGCCGCAAGAAGGAGGAAATGGTCCCATGAAATCGATTCCCCATACGTCAAACAACTCAACTTCTAGTATTGAATTCAGAGGCATCTCATTTTGGTTGGAAATGTTGCCTGTTCTCTAACAACGATCGCAAGCTACCGCATATGCCCTTGCGTCTTTGAATAATGTAGGCCAGAAATACCCACTTTGCAACACCTTTGCAGCTGTTCTCTGCCCTCCAAAGTGTCCTCCGTAAGGTGCTTCATGACAACTCTTCAAAATGCTATGCGTTTCATATTCTGGAACGCATCGACGCAGGATATGGTCAGGGCCAAGTCTGTATAGATATGGCTCATCCCAGCAGTAGAACTTACTTTCATGTTGGAGCTTTTTCTTTTGTCGAGCATTGAATTCTTCAGGCCATTGGTTGCAGACCAGGTAATTTACTATGTCTGCGTACCACGGTTCCTGACTCTGTACGTTCATGATATGCTCGTCTGGGAATCGTTCCTCTATGTCACTCTAGCTTTCCTGGACCTCTTTATTTTCCAACCAAGATAGGGGTTCCGCAACCTGATTCTCGGTTCCCTTTCTGTCTTTAATCTCCAAATCAAATTCTTGTAACAGCAGTACCCATCGGATGAGTCTAGGCTTTGCGTCCTTTTTCGCCATCAAATATTTGATCGCAGAATGATCACTATAGGTGGTCACCTTTGACCCTATCAAATATGCTCTGAATTTGTCAACCGCAAAGACTATGGCTAACATTTCCTTCTCAGTAGTAGTGTAGTTCTCCTGAGACGCATTCAATGTTTTACTAGCATAATAGATGGGGTGCATTATTTTCTCTTTTATTTGCCCCAATATTGCTCCCACAGCATGGTTGCTTGCGTCGCACATTAATTCAATGGGAGAGACCAGTCAGGTGCAACTAAAATTGGTGCTGAAATCAGAGCTTGCCTTAGAGACCCGAATGTGTTTAGGCATTTACCGTCGAAATTGAATTCCCTGTTGGCTTCCAACAGCTCGCTCAGTGGTTTTGCTACTTGCGAGAATCCTTTGATGAATTGATAACTTATAGAAATACAAGTTATAATAGTCTTTTTCTTAGATAAATAGAGATTAAATAGAGAAGCATGCAGCAGTGTATGTGATTTTTACTAATAAATCTTCCTTTGCGTTATACTCTTGTATTTTTATGAAGATAAATGATTTTACCACTTTTTGAGCCTAAAACGCATGTTTTAACGCAGGAATGCAAACGATGCGTTGATGACTTCTCAACGCAAGACTACACGTTAGCAACCTACGCCGCGTTGACATCGGCCAAACTATTCATGGACGTATAGACGACCATTAATGCAAGGCGCTGAGAATCAAAGCAGAGTCTTGAGAGATTGACGGATAATTGACGAACATGATTTGTGGCCAAAGTGGTGGATCTTAATTGACCCGAGAATCACGCAATAAGGCAAGATGGACGCATAGTATCAATCTCGTTGCCAATCAAGCAGATTTGCCATTAATTGCAAACGCATCATCTATAAAAGGGCAGCTCCGTGAGATGAGAAAGGGTTGTTGATTCTCAAAAGAACTCCATAAGTGACAGCAGAGTCCTCTCCAGACTTCAACCAGAGACGAATAGCTCGAGAGAGAAGAGTCTTCCCTCCGCTGGACCACTTCACAGCATAGCCACCCGCTTCCATCCGGGCGACTCAAGACATTGACGCCTTTCCCTGCTTTCTTTCTTATTGTTCTATCTTGATTTTAGATTTGTGTCAAGACATTGAGCTCATCTAAAGTTGTATTTCATTTCATCAATATAATTATCTTCCATGTCTACTCATTTCTCTAAACTTTCCGCTTTTTACTTTCAAACCATGAGTAACTAATCACTCGGGTCTAGGGTTGCGTTAGCATCTAACTAGGAACCACAGTGTAACTATTTTATCTTGTCAATTGCAAGCTTAATCCGATGCTTATGTCCATCTGACAAATCGATATAAGTAGTAATAATCAAATTGCTCGAGAGTGTAAGCGATTGTGGAACTCAATTGACAAGGGCCAAGTAGTATTGCCTGTCTATGGGGATAACGTTGGTTCTTAACACTCTCCTATGCGTTATAGACATATAACGCATAGCGGCTGACAACCGGGAGAAGAGTCGCAAGTATGAATAGAATACTACTATGCGTTTCCAATGTTAGATTTTAATCAACCCGAACCCTTTCTTTATCCATTCACACACATCTTTAGCTGAACTTGCTGTGTCGCATGCCTTTCCATCTTCCACATTTAGTCTAGTGTACATATTATCGCTTTCTTTAGATCAGAAACAAACACTCTCCCCATTATTTCTTTGTTACCACTGCAACGCATGTAATTCACATAAATATTGAATCAACATAATCCCTGTGTTCGACCTCGGACTCACCGAGAAAACCTACTCCTTTGCTTATACTTGGGTAAAGGATAGGGAAACTTGACAAATCACCAACGCATAGTAGTAAGACGCATAGCATGCTCATAGAATGACATGTTGAATGCATAAAGACATCATTTAACACTTTGCGTTAGGACAATTTACACACATACAAAATCCAACAACATGAATCTTCTATAGAAGCCTGCATGGCCTAGGAAACTTCGCAAAGTCTTTACATTTGTGGGGGCTGGGAGTTTTGTTATCGCATCTATCTTTGCTTAATCCACTTCCAATCCAACCTTTGAGATCCTATGTCCCAACACAATACCCTCAGTGACCATAAAATGGCATTTTTCCCAGTTCAGGACTAGATTTGTGTCTTTGCATCGCTTTAACACTCTTTCCAAGTTGGTCAAGCATTCATTGTATGATTTCCCAAATACTGAGAAGTCGTCCATAAACACCTCTACTGACTATTCCAAATAGTCGGAAAATATTGCCATCATGCATCTTTGGAACGTCTCTGGTGCGTTGCATAGTTTGAATGGCATGCGTCTGAACGCAAAGGTGCCATATGGACAAGTGAACGTTGTCTTCTCTTGATCTTCCAGAGCTATCATGATATAGTTATAGCTGGAATATCCGTCAAGGAAGCAGAAAAATTCATTTCCTGCCAGCCTATCTAGCATCTGGTCGATGAATGGCAGTGGAAAGTGGTCCTTTGTTGCCGCATTCAGCTTGCGGTAGTCCATACAGATGCGCCAGCCAGTGATCGTTCTTGTTGGTATCAACTCATTCTTACTGTTCATGATCACTGTCATTCTCCCTTTCTTAGGTACACACTGAACTGGGCTTACCCAGCTGCTGTCGGAGATTGGATAAATGACCCCTGGTCGAGCCATTTGATGATCTCTTTCTTTACAACCTCCTTCATCGCAAGGTTAAGCCTGCGTTGCCTTTCAACTGACCCATCTTTACCCTCTTCCAACTGAATTTTGTGCATGCAGTATGAAGGGCTTATTCCTCTAATGTCCGCTAAGGTCCATCCAATGGCTTTGATATGATTTTTCAATATCTCCAGCAAAGCCTTTTCACAATCTGTAGTTAACGCAGTGGATATGATGACCGATAGCATGCTCTCTGCCCTCAAATATGCATACTTTAGATGCGTTGGCAGTGTTTTTAGCTCAAGGGTTGGTGGCTCTTCTAAGGATGGTTTTGTTTTCTCCGTGGATCGGTTGCTTAAGTCTAAGCGTTCAAAGCTTGCATTGGAGATTACACCTATTTCCACTTCTCTTCCCTCATCCATTTCATCCAGCATTGTTTCGTCTTCAGCACATGCGTCTATGATGCTTGCCTTTTCTTCAATTATATCTTCGATCATCTGGCAAGAATGAAAATCATCAGGATATTTCAACGCATTAAAAACATTAAACTTTACTTGCTGATCGTCCACTCGAATGGTTAACTCCCCTTCCTGGACGTCAATTAGGGCGCGTCCAGTAGCTAAGAAAGGTCTTCCCAGGATGATGGGCACCTCTCTGTCAGCTTCATAATCTAGAATTATGAAGTTGGCTGGGAAGATGAATTTGTCTACCTTCATAAGAACATCTTCAATTTTTCCTTCGGGATGTTTAATGGAACGGTCAGCAAGCTGAAGTGTGACTGTGGTTGGCCGTGCTTCCCCTATACCCAACTTTTTGAATATAGACAGTGGCATTAAATTTATGCTGGCCCCTAAGCCGCATAATGCTTGACCTACGTCCATTCCTCCTATAGAACATGGCGATGTGAAACTCCCTGGATCTTTCATTTTGGCGGGTATATTGCTTTTGAACAATGCACTGCATTCCCGCGTTCATGCGACTGTCTCAGACTCTCCAAGCCTTCTTTTCTTAGATAGTATGTTTTTCAGAAATTTGACATAGCTCGGCATTTGTTCCAGGGCTTCCACCAACGGAATGTTGATGTGAAGTTGTTTGAGAACATCCAGGAATTTTCTAAATTGGCCCTCATCATTTTTCTTCTTTAGGCACTGAGGAAAGGGCGGACGCACAGGGGGAGTGATATTCAGAGATACCGACGCAGGGTTTGCCTGCGTTGATTTTTCTCTCCCCTTTCCATTCTCTTGTTCTTGAGAGGCTGTGGTGGTGGATGAAGATTGCGGTTCACTAGTAGGTGTTATTGGAGTTAGTTGTGGAGTGATGTGAGGCTGCAGATTTCCTTGCGTCCTCTGATCTTGCATTTCAATGGGAAGAATCTTCCCACTCCTCAATGTCACAGCTTGACATTGTTCCTTACCGTTACCACGTGGGGCTTCGGTATTACTGGGCAATGCTCCTTGGGGTCTGGTATTGCGCTCACTTGCCATTTGTCCCACTTGAATTTCTAAATTTCGGATTGCAATGGCATGGCTTTTTATTTAACCCATTTGGTTTTGGAGCATTGCTTCCAACGACTTACGCGTTTCTTCATTTTGAGTGATAGTTTGTCGCATAAGGGCTTCAAGGGATGATGATGATGATGAGTTTGCTGACTGGTTTCTTTGTGCTTGATGCCCTTGAACACCTTGGTTGTACACGGGGTTGTTGCTTCCCTGCGGCTGTTGTCCAGTTCCCTGCGCTTGTGATTGGTTTCCCCCCATACAAAGTTAGGATGGTTCCTCCAACCCGGATTATAAGTCTTGGAGTACGGATTGTTCTGAACATAACAGACGAATTGTGGGTTGTAGGGACACATATCGTACAAGTGACCATCACCGCATTGCACACAGCTTATAGATGTTGTTGCATTCACAGTGTTCATTGTGTCCATTGACGCAACTGTTCCACCTTGGTTGTTCAATGGTATTGTTTGCAGCAAGGATGTCATATTGGCGATCTGAGCTAAAAGATTATTAGTCGTGTCAGTTTCAATCATTCCAGCTTGCGTTCGTCTTTCATCCATGTACCGGGATCCATACCCATCATCTACCCATTCATCGGTGTTCCTCGAAATTCTGTCGAGGATCTCCTTGGCTTGCGTATAAGTCTTGTCCATTAATCCTCCTGTTGCAGAGGCGTCAGCCACTGATTGTGATGTTTTATTTAATCCTCCGTAGAAAATCTCCATCTGTACACAATCAGTGATACCATTATGGGGACAATTCTTTACAAGCCTTTTAAATCGGGCCCATGCTTCACTAAGTGTCTCCGAGTCCTTTTGCTCGAAGGTGACAATGTCTCGTCGCCTCTTTGCACTCACCGTCGGAGGAAAGTATTTCTGCATGAATTTTTCAACCATTTGGCCCCAAGTTATAATCTCACCAGTTTCAAATGAATATGCCCATTGTCTTGCCTCATCTCTGAGAGAAAATGGGAATAGCATCAGTCTGATGCTATCTTGCGGTACTCCAGCCATAGGGAATGCACTACAAATCCAAGAAACTTTTCACGTGTGCATGTGGGTCTTCACCCGTTGGACCCCCAAACTGCCCTGCGACTTGCAGCATCTGCAACATTACTGGTTTCATTTCAAACCTTCCATTACCCTCGAAGGTTGGTTGTAAAATTCCCGGTGTGAAATTGTATAGATTTGGCGACGCATACTCCCTCATTGGGCGATTTCTAGCATGCGCCAAGAGGATTGGGTTTGTATCATTGTTTGCGTGCTCTTGCGCATTTGCGTTCTGCCTAACCCCAGCATGAGGTTGATTATTTTGAGCATCCATATTTTCTTCTGTAGTTTGATTGCTCCTTCTTTTTTTATTCTGTCTTATCCTTCTTCTGAAGGTCCTCTCAATCTCTGGGTCAATATCAAATGTTGGGTTGTCCCCTTCACTCATATACTGTTAGAAGCCTCTGACAGAAGAGAAGCTTGCTATACTCCGTTGATTGAGGAATCCTGTAACACAATAATCCAAAGAAAATAATTAAATTAATGCAATAATCCCCCACAACGGCGCGAAAAACTTGTTGGATTTTGTGTGTGTGTAAATTGTCCTAACGCAAAGTGTTAAATGATGTCTTTATGCGTTCAACATGTCATGCTTTGAGCATGCTATGCGTCTTACTACTATGCGTTGGTGATCTGTCAAGTTTCCCTATCCTTTACCCAAGTATAAGCAAAGGAGTAGGTTTTCTCGGTGAGTCCGAGGTCGAACACAGGGATTATGTTGATTCAATATTTATGTGAATTACATGCGTTGCAGTGGTAACAAAGAAATAATGGGGAGAGTGTTTGTTTTTTATCTAAAGAAAGCGATAATATGTACACTAGACTAAATGTGGAAGATGGAAAGGCATGCGACACAGCAAGTTCAGCTAAAGATGTGTGTGAATGTATAAAGAAAGGGTTCGGGTTGATTAACATCTAACATCGGAAACGCACAGTAGTATTCTATTCATACTTGCGACTCTTCTCCCGGTTGTCAGCTGCTATGCGTTATATGTCTATAACGCATAGGAGAGTGTTAAAAACCAAGGTTATCCCCATGGATAGGCAATACTACTTGGCCCTTGTCAATTGAGTTCCACAATCGCTTACACTCTCGAGCAGTTTGATTATTACTACTTATATCGATTTGTCAGATGGACATAAGCATCGGATTAAGCTCACAATTGACAAGATAAAATAGTTACACTGTGGTTCCTAGTTAGATGCTAACGCAACCCTAGACCCTAGAGTGATTAGTTACTCATGGTTTGAAAGTAAAAAGCGGAAAGTTTAGAGAAATGAGTAGACATGGAAGATAATTATATTGATGAAACGAAATACAACTTTAGATGAGCTCAATGTCTTGACACAAATCTAAAATCAAGATAGAACAATAAGAAAGAAAGCAGGGAAAGGCGTCAATGTCTTGAGTCGCCCGGATGGAAGCGTGAGGCTATGCTGTGAAGTGGTCCGGCGGAGGGAAGACTCTTCTCTCTCAAGCTATTCGTCTCTGGTTGAAGTCTGGAGAGGACTCTGCTGTCACTTATGGAGTTCTTCCGAGAATCAACAACCCTTTCTCATCTCTCGGAGCTGCCCTTTTATAGATGATGCGTTCGCAATTAATGGCAAATCTGCTTGATTGGCGGCGAGATTGATACTATGTGTCCATCTCGCCTGATTGCGTGATTCTCGGGTCAATTAAGATCCACCACTTTGGCCACAAATCATGTTCGTCAATCATCTGTCAATCTCTCAAGATTCTGTTTTGATTCTCAGCGTCTTGCATTAATGGTCGTCTATGCGTCCATGAATAGGTTGGCAGATGTCAACGCAGTGTAGGTTGCTAACGCGTAGTCTTGCGTTGAGAAGTCATCCATGCGTCGTTTGCATTCCTGCGTTAAAACATGCGTTTTAGGCTCAAAAAGTGGTAAAATCATTTATCTTCATAAAAATACAAGAGTATAACGCAAAGGAAGATTTATTACTAAAAATCACATATACTGCCCCATGTTTCTCTATTTAATCTCTATTTATCTAAGAAAAATGCTATTATAACTTGTATTTCTACAAGTTATCAGTTTTTAATTTTTAGGTTGCCCCATATGCCTTCTCCATCTTCTTCGGCATTGGGCACCTCTTATAATCCTTTTATAAATAATGCTTGTTTGTTATTGATAATAAATAAAACGTTCATAAAGACAAGTAAAACAAAACCTCAGAGTTTCATAACATTTAACAACAGCACGCTTTGTAATAAATTTTGTCACCAAGTAATATCATGCATAATCATTAAAGCTAGGTAAAATCATCCTCAAACTCATATCAAATAACTCATGTTTTCCATGCTCAACTCATGCTAGAAAAACTCATACTTTAAAAATAAATCAAGCATACGAGAAATATTGATAAAACAAATCATTTTAAAAGAATTTTATCAGTCACTACTTGTCTCGAGCTCTTAATGGATTAAGCTTCTCCTAGCTCTTCTCGGCTTGGAATAGTATAATTTCCTTTGTTAGATTGCTTAGGATTCCCATTAATGTATATCAAATCGGTCTTTAGCATTAAAGTTTAGCATACTAGCGAGACCAATTAACTAGCAAAACCAAGCAAAACCAGCAAGACCAGCACTAGCGAGACCAAGTAAAACTAGCGAGACTTACGTGACCAACGAGATTGATGAGACGAGTGAGACTAGCGAGATCAGCAAGACTAGCGAGACCAGTGAGATCTGTGAGACAAATTTAGCTAGCAAGACGAGAAAGACTTGTCTCGTTCCACACCCACAATATCTCTATATGCATACTAGCGAGACTTGTCTCGTCCAAGCTTCACCCGTCAGCTTCAAGGATACTATCTTCACTTCCAACTGCTAAAAATAGTCTTTCTAGCCAGAATTAGATTTTACTTCTTCTTAAAAACTTGTAGATAATTTTGTTAGCTAACTTACCTCCAAAGTTTAGGGTCTAACTCCTATTCGTTCAACAGGTAACTTGAATTTCACCTATTTCTCTTCACATTTAGCTCAAACATCCTTCACAAAGGTATTCCAAAATGAGTTAGTTGACCAAACTCAAATTTGAAGCTCCAATTTCAACCTCTATAGCTCACTATCCTTCGAACATCATGCCCTGATCAAATTACATGAATTCCAGACCAGCTTCACTTCTTCTTCGAATTTCACCAAGTTTTTCTTCAAAATTCCACTCAAATCAACTTAAATCTTCTTCTTCCTCTCCCTTTCGATGCCTAGCTGAAGAACCATACATATTGGTTTAGGTTTTGGAGGAAATGGGAAGTCGGAGCAATGGAAAAAAATGAATTCCTTTTACCTTTTACCTTTTTCATCTTCCCACCTACTCACTCTCCACTTTCTTTCTTTCTTTCTTTTGTTCTTTCTTTTTTTTTTTTTTTTATCCACGACTTAATCAAAATTCTCAGTTTTTTTTTCCATTTAATATTAATAACATAATAATAATAGTACTAATAATAATATCCTTCCACCTTGATTTAAATGATGACAATCCTCTTAAGTCTTTTATATACTAAAGAGCTTATCAAAAAAAATTCCAAACTTGGTATATCTCATAAGGATTTAAGATTAGGCTTACCAAAAGTACTCTCGGCTTAATCCCAAGCCTATCTTTCTAGGCTTTTCCTTCACTTCTCTTTTCAATCTAAACAAGAAAATGTGAATAAGTCCACAACATATTACACACTTAAGTTAGGTGCTTCGAAATGAAAGTAGGGTTTACATGTTATATGCTGGAGGAAACGTTATGGTGGGTGGCTATGTTTAATGATGTTTCCAACAGGTTAATCAGGTACAGGTGGATAGTGAACCTTACAAAAGGGGTAATGTTTATTGCCTGCACACCTTTTCCAAGTTAAAGAAGGTAACGTGGGAGGGGGTGTGACACCTGCCACATTTGCCTATGAGCCAATTGGGGACAACGGTACAAGTACTCATTATCTGCCTGTCCCAAGTTTTGGTGAGGTGTTTTGGTAGTTCACTGCAACAACATTCTACACATAAATGCAAACAACTTCATGATTTCATCGCACAATATGTTGACATCGAAATGGTTGACACGCAACAATACCTAAGAGATGGAATCCTGCAACCTATAATGCAGTCAATCAACATGTTAGCCAATCAACAAGTCGTTCTAAAGAAATTCATGCTTTCGCAGGCTCAACGGCAAGACAAAAAATGTAGGTTCCTTTTGAATTTTGTACGTGACGCACTTGCCCACCGCATCCTTTTACCAGTCTTCCCAACATCTCTTCAGCAACCCCTCCAGTTTTGAATGCAGAGATCCTTGTCACAAAATGCCAAGACCATGACAAAGCAAGGGGTTAAGAAATTTAAGGGTGTTTGAATTCCAAGTTCATATTTTTCTTCCTTTGTAAAGTTTTGCTTCAATAAACGCAACCGATCGTATTTTTAATGAATGCAATCTTAGGTTCATATTCTCATTGTTTTTCTTTGTGTTTATCCTTTGCATTTGTTCGGTTAGGGACACTATGGATATAGCTAATTTTGTCTTTGATACAAACAATGTGATCCTATATCGTTTATGTAGAGACATGAGAGTAGGGGCATCCTATGCAATGAGTTTTCATACGACCGGACTGTGAAATAATCACTTTTACTTTATAACACTATTTACTGTTAAAACTGATTATTTCAACATGATGATCTAGGTAACTCGATGGCCCAAGAGGGACTCGATTTGCTGGTTGGACCAGAAACCAATTGTTCATTAAAGGATCAGTGAGATTTAAGGAACAAGATGTAATTACAGGGGTAAAATGATAATATTGACCCAACTGTAATTACGAACAACTAGTGAAGGATCGACTTACTAATCATGGTTATATGAAATGGACAAAAATATATGTACAGTGAGGAGAGTGCAGCCACTGGGCTATAGTGGAGTGTTCCGATAGTTAATGAATGTTAATTAACTTGGTTAAAGGGTTTAGCTAATTAATATCAGAGTTGGAGCTCATGAACTGTAGGTCCATTAGGTCCCTTTGTTAGCTCATGGACTATTCCTTAGAATAGTGTGATGAAAGAATTTAAAGATGTTCAAATTCGGTTAAGGAGCAAAATTTTATGGTTTGTTCATTAATTATAAATTAAACAGTATTGGAGAGTTGTGGATATTTGAACATGATTTAAATATCAATTGTATAAATAGAGATTCATCAGGTCAGAAATTGACGGGACAAGTGGAGAATTTATTAATTTAATAGTTTAACTAAACTTGTTTAATTAATTATTGTTTAAATTAATTATATATTTACTATTAGATTAATGTTATTTAATTAATTATTAGAATTAATTAAAATTGGAAATTGGGAATATCCAATTTTGTATGGAAGTAAGAGGTGGAATTTTTGAGTTCCTTAATCACCATGATAAGTGTCAATTCCGTAGCTAATTAGATTTGTTGAAGTTCTTCTTGTTATAGAAAAAAGATTGATGGAACTCGAGTTGAGTTCTTAGTTGAATTTTGCTAAAAATTCACGAATACCCAAACTCTCCAAAAACTCTCTTTTCTCTCAAATTTGCTCCAAATTCATCGATATTTGGATTCCACAATCCGTTCTAAGGCCAAAGAATAACAAGGAAAACTGTTTAATTGTCCACGAAGTATTCGTGACCAAAATTTTAGAGGTGACAACTTCAATTTTGTGTTACAACAAATAAGCTTCTAACTCCTGTTTTTCGATTCTTATAACTTGCATGTTTAATCCTTAAAATTAATGGAATAAGAGTGTTTTAAATCCTGATCACATCCACTTTTACATTCCTAACTCCTTCAATTGGTGTCAGAGCATGATTAAAGCACTCAATTTGCATTAATTTAAGCTCGGTGATGTAACTTCAGGAGATAAATGTTGTGGTTGCTAAAGTTGGAAATTTTTTGGTTTTGGCATCTAATTCAGCTTTGATTTGATGTAATTATTTTAATTGGCCGCTTGTTAATGCGTTTTAATGTATGAAGAAGGGTCTGCAATTTTGATAGAATCGATAGAGTTCGAATTAAGGTGTAATTTGAAGAAATTGGAGAAGATACCAAAAAAAATCGAGCAACAGGGGGCTACTTCTGTCGTGTAGCGCCGTGAGGTTGTTCTTTTTTTTTCCAGAAAGTTGCGCGCGTTGAAGGAGATGCGGTCCAACTGAACCGGTTCAAGTTGGTTCAACATTTTTTCAGTTTGGTTTAGATGGTTTCCAGCCAGTCCAGCCCAAATTTTCAACTTTGGAGTTCGGTTCTAGCGGTTTTCACTTGGTTTGGGCCAATTCGAAGAGTTCGGGATGGTTCGAGTGGGTTTTTCATTTATTATTATAATAATTTAGCTGTTTTAAGCCATTAGATGCCAAACAAATCCACTTTAATGTGTTTATTTAATTATGCATTTAAAAATGTATGTTTTAATTAAATTAAATTTACTTATGCATAAAGTATGTCATATAGATTTAAATTCTCACCATAGGATTAACATGTTTCATGCATCTATGTATGCTATAAAGTGTTATAATATATAGTATGAATGTCTAGATTTCATAAAATTGATATAAGTTGTTATATTATTTTATGAAATGTTTGTTATAGAATGTTATTCTTTTATAAAGAGTTATAAAATGAATTAGACATTTAAAATCTATAACAAAGATCAAATGCATGCTCACTTAGGGTTAACAAACCTAAAGTAGGTAGTTAACTTATAAAACAATAGTTACAAAAATTCCCCCGAGAAGATCCTATCTAAGGTTGGAGGTATTTAAGTTGACGGTTTACGGAACACCTGCTACTTGGGGATCAAGCCTGTTCTTCAATTTATGTTAACCATGTTTTATGAGCTTGTGTTTATGAGTATAAAAAGGGTTTTTATCACTTAAACACTGTAGGTTAAATCTAGTTTAAGAGTTATACTTGGACAAAAACCTAAACTTAGGTTATATTTAATTAGCCGAGATATAACTAAGTGAAGATACCCAATATACCAATTAGAACACTTCAATAGGAGAGTTATATATATGATATATTAGCTCTCACGTCCCTAAGAGTTCACACCGTGAGATTCATGCTTGGCTTCGAGTCGCCCTAGGAGCAGCCTCCATTCGGAAAGTGTTTGCATGAGTCAACAACAAGGTAAATAGGGGAAGTAGTTGTAGTAAGTGGGTGAAGAGAGTGTGTCAACACATCCTACGGTATCTTCCATTAGGTTCCACTGTGAGATTTCCATGATGCACTTACAAGTCATTTCCTACCACGACAAAACCATTGGGAGGGTTTGTATCATGGGATTCGAAACACTGTGAACTCCAGAAATGGATGGGGTTTCTTAGGTCTGTTTTCAGCATCTCTTTTCCTCTAAAGGTTATTGATTCCTGTCTCTGAAATCTAAAAATGGAGGGTTACACTTACAAAACTTACTAAGTATTAGTATTTTTTGGTCGAATAAGTGATAATTAAGTACTATAGGAATAAGAGTTATGATAACTTGTAGAAATACAAGTTATTATCGTCTTTCTCTTAGAAAAATAGAGTTTAAATAGAGAATCATGCAGTAGTATGGGTCAAATTCCATTGATAAATCTCCATATGCATTTTACTCTTGTGAATTGATGAAGATAATTGTTTTGAAGCTTTTTGAGCCTAAAACACATGCTTTAACGCAGGAACGCAAGCAACCAATAGATGCGTTGACAACCTTTTAACGTAAGAACAAAAGCAACCTATGGATGCGTTGGCAACCCTTTAACGCAGGAATGCAAGCAACCTATGGATGCATCGACAACCCTTTAACGGAGGAACGCGACCTACCTCTGGACGCATTATCAATCCGAAACGCAAGCCAGTGGAAAATCAGACGAGAATCTTGAGAGATTGTAGAGAGATTGATATTCTTGATTTGCGGCTAAAGTGGTGGATCTAAATTAAACAGGAAATCATGCGATTAGGCGAGATGGACTCAAGGCAGAAATCTAGCCTCCAATCATGCAGATTGGCCAGTGATTGCAACATAACATCTATAAAAGGGCAAACCTGAAGGCTAGGTGGTTAAATCTCTTGGACGAATTCCTAAGTGACAGTAGAATTCTTTCCAGACGACAATCGAAGACAAACAGCTCGAAAGAGAAGAGTCTTCCCTCCGCCTGACCACTTCACAGCAGAAATCACGCTTCCATACAGGCGAGCTCAAGATATTGAGAAGCCATTTCATGCTTTCTATCTATTTCTTACTTTTGTTTTAGTTATAGACAAGAAATTGTATTCTCTGAAACTCTTATTCCATTCATCAATCTAAATATCTTTCATGGCTATTCATTTCTTATCGCTTCCAATTTGTTGTCTACCATCCATGAGTAACTAATTCTTTCAAGGGTCACGGGTTGCGTTATCATCTAAATAAGAACCTTAGTTTTTATCTATTTCATCTTGTCAATTGTACTATTAATTTAATGCTTGTTCCATCTAGCTAATCGATATAAATAGTAATAATCAGACTACTTGAGAGAGTAAGTGATTGTGGAACTCAATTGACAAAGCTAAGAAGTGTTATCTAGACATAGAAATAACCTTGGCATCTAATACTCTCCTATGCGTTATATACAAATAGGCATAGCAGTTGACAACCGAGAGAAGAGTCGCTGGTATGAAATTGATTTACCTATGCGTTTTTGAATTTGGATGATAACCAACCCAAGCCCTGTTTTACCATTCATATAATTCAATTAGTTGGATTTTGCTGTGTCGCATACCTCTCCATTCAATCACCTTAGGATAGTTTTACTGCTTTGTAGTTAGTCAAACGCATCACCTATCTTTACTTTTCTGAAATGCATGACTCAAATAATCCACGAATTCTAGAATCTGTATAATCCATGTGTTCGACCTCGGACTCACCGAGATAACCTCATTCTTTGCTTATACTTGGGTGAAGAATAGGAAAACTTGATAAATTAGTAAAACATAAAACCAGTAGCAACAAGTTTTTGTCAACAAGTTATTTTGGTATTAGTATTTAATCAAGAATGTCTTGATTTAGTGAAGCAGTAATTGACTGCTCCTCGATAACAATTATTTTAGATCACTAAAGTATCATTGCAAGAAAATAATAAATTTAGTTACATTATTACTTGCTAAACCTGATTGGATTATATAGGGTTATTAAGCAATTCACTAATTAAAATTTATTTTTCCAGCAATGGCTAGTTCATTTATTCAACTACTCGCTTTCGATAAACTTAACAAAGATAACTATGGTACACGAAAATCAAACCTTCGTACAATACTGGTTATGGATGATCCACAGTTTGTTTTAACAGAGGACTACCTTCTAGTCTCCGGCTCAATTGCAAACCGAAATGTTCGGGATGCATATGACAGGTGGATTAGGGCTAATGATAAAGCCCAAGTCTACATCTTAGCAAGCATATTAGATGTTTTGTCTAAGAAGCATGAGAACATGGTGATCGCTAAAGGAATCATGGATAATCCTCATTGGTAAGGCACGATGCTATCAAATACATTTGCAACTCCCGCATGAAGGAAGGAACCTCTATTAGAGAACATGTTCTGAATATGATGGTCCACTTCAACATTGCATAAGTAAATGGGATTGTCATAGACGAAAAGAGACAAGCCAGTTTTATACTAAAATCTCCTCCGATGAGTTTTCTACCATTCGGCACCAATGCGATAATGAATAAAATAGAGTATAATCTGACTTCTCTTTTCAATGAGCTTCAGACATTTTATTCCATGATGGAGTCAAAAGGACGTGAAGGAGAAGTAAATATTATTTCTAAAAAGTCGCAGAGAGGATCGTCCTCAGGGACTAAGTCTGGACCTTCATCCTCAAGAAAAAAGAATATGAAGAAGAAAGGCAAAGGGAAAGCTCTTACAAATCTCAAAGGCAAGAAAAAAGATTTAGATAAAGGAAAATGTTTCCACTGCAAAGAGGACGACCACTGGAAGAAGGAACAGCTCGAAGTATCCAGCCGAGAAAAAAATTGAGAAAGAAAAACAAAATAAATATGATTTACTAGTTGTTGAAACATATTTAGTGGAGAATGATAACTCTGTCTGGATATTAGATTCAGGAGCCACTAATCACGTTTGTTCTTATTTTTAGGAAACTAGTTCATGGAGACAGCTTGGAGATGGCGGGATAACTCTCAAAGTTGGATCAGGGGAGATCATCTCAGCCAAAGCAGTGGGAGATTGAAGTTGTTCTTTGGAGATAGATACATTTTATTGGACAATGTACTTAATGTTCCTAGTATTAGTAGGAATGTAATATATATCTCTTTTTTGCTAGAACAATTGTATAAAGTATCTTTTGATGTAAATAAAGTGTTCTTTAGCAAAAAAGGCATTCAAATTTGTTTTGTAAACTTAGAAAACAATTTATATAAGTTAAAACCAACCAAAGCAAAAGCTATTTTAAATACTAAGATGTTTAAAATAGCTGAAACACAAAACAAAAGGCAAAAGGTTTCTCCTAATACCTATCTTTGGCATTTAAGACGTGGCCACATTAATCTCAATAGAATTGAAAGATTGATTAAAAGTAGACTTCTAAATTAGTTAGAAGACAACTCTTTACCTACATGTGAGTCTTGTTTTGAGGGTAAGATGACCAAACGATCTTTTACTGGAAAAGGTTTAAGAGCCAAAGAACCCTTAGAACTCATGCATTCAGACTACTGTGGTTCTATAAGTCAAAGCACGAGAAGGGTATGAATATTTCATTAGTTTCGTTGATGATTATTCTAGGTATGGCTATGTTTACCTAATGCATTATAAGTCCGAAGCTCTTGAAAAGTGCAAAGAGTATAAGGCTGAGGTTGAGAGCCTATTAGGTAAAACTATTAAAACACTTCCATTGGATCGAGGTCAAAAGTATATGGACTTAAAATTCTAGGACTATTTGATAAAACATGGAATTCAGTCTCAACTCTCTAAGCCTGGTACGCCTCAACAGAATGGTGTATCAGAAAGGAGAAATAGAACCCTGTTAGACATTATTCGTTCTATGATGAGCTATGCTCAATTGCCTGATTCATTTTAGGGATATGCAATAGAGACTGTTGAATATATTTTAAACATGGTTCCTTCTAAAAGTGTTTCAGAAACACCATAATTATGGAGTGGGCATAAATGTAGTTTACGTCACTTCAATATTTGGGAATGCCCAGCACATGTGTTGGTGCAAGATCGAAGAAGTTAGAACATTGTTCAAACTTATGCTTACTTGTAAGATATCTCAAAGAAACAAAAGGTGGTTTGTTTTTCGATCCTCAAGAAAATAGAGTGCTTGTATTAATAAACTCTATATTCTTAGAGGAAGACCACATAAGAGATCATCAACCTCGCAGTAAACTAGTGTTAAGTGAAATTTCCAAAGAAACTACAGATAAGTCAACAAGAGTTGTTGATCAGACTGGTCCTTCCGCAAGAGCTGTTGGTAGAACACATCATTCTCAAGAGTTGAGAGTGCCTCGATGTAGTGGGAGGATTATCATGAACCCGACTGATACATGGGTTTAACAAAAACTCAAGTCGTCATACCTAAGGATGGCATAAAGGATCCATTGACTTATTAACAGGCAATGAATGATGTAGATCGAGACCTGTAGATCAAAGTCATGGACCTCGAAATGGAGTCAATGTACTTCAATTCTGTCTGGAAACTTGTAGATCAACCCAATGGGGTAAAACCTATTGGTTGCAAATGGATCTACAAAAAAAAAAACGAGACCAAGTCGGTAAGATATAGATCTATAAGCCTGGATTAGTGGTAAAGGGTTTGACCTAGAGAGAGAGGGTGGACTATGAAGAAACCTTCTCTCCAGTTGCCATGTTAAAATTGATTAGAATACTCTTGTCCACTGCCACATTTTATGATTATGAAATTTGGCAAGTGGATGTTAAGACAACTTTTTTGAATGGTTATCTTGAAGAAAATATTTATATGGCTCAACCAGAGGGGTCCATTCAACAAGGTCAAGAGCAAAAGGTTTGTTAGCTTAAACAATTGATTTATGGGTTAAAACAAGCGTCCCAGTCCTGGAATATAAGGTTTGATATTGTGATCAAATCTTATGGCTTTGAACAGAATGTTCATGAACCTTGTGTTTACAAGAAAATTATCAACACCACTGTAGCTTTTCTAATATTGTATGTTGATGATATCCTTCTCATTCGGAATGACATAGGATTCTTGACTGACGTTAAATGATGAATAGCAACTCAATTCCAAATGAAATATTTGGATGAGGCTTAGTATATTCTTGGAATCAAAATACTTCGAAATCACGAGAACATAACGTTAGCTATGTCTCAGGCATCTTATATTGACAAAATGTCATCTAGATATAAGATGCAGAATTCCAAGAGAGGTTTGTTAACGTTTAAACGCGGAATTCATTTGTCAAAGGAACAGTGTCCTAAGACATCTCAATAAGTTGAGGATATGAGACGTATTCCCTATGCATCAGCAGTTGGAAGTTTGATGTATGTCATGTTGTGTACATAACCAGACATACGTTATGCAATAAGAATAGGCAACAGGTACTAGTCCAATCCAGGATATGATCATTGAAGTGCTGCTAAAAATATCCTCAAGTATCTAAGGAGAATGAGGGAATATATACTCGTGTATGGTGCTTAGGATCTGATCCTTAGAAGATACACTAACTCTTATTTTCAAACCAACATAGATTTGAGGAAATCTATATCGAATCAGTGTTCACTCTGAATGGAGAAGCAATAGTTTGGAGGAGTACCAAACAAGGCTGCATAGTTGACTCCACCATGGAAACTAAGAACGTAGTTGCTTGTGAAGCAGCGAAGGAAGCAATATGGCTTAAGAAGTTCTTAGCAGATTCGAAGCTGTTCCAAATATGCATCTGCCTATCACCCAATACTGTGATAATAGTGGTGAAGTTGCAGATTCTAAAGAATCCAAAAGCCATAAGCGCGACAAACACGCAAATATCATCTCATCAGGGAGATTGTGCAAAGAGGAGACGTAATCGTCAAGCACATTGCATCATAACACCACAATGCTGACCCGTTTACAAAGGCTCTCACTACTAAAGTATTTGAGGGTCACCTAGTGAGCTTAAGACTTCGAGCTATGTAGGACAAGTGGGAGAAAGTCAATGGTATCTGATGCCCTAGTTTATTGTATTTATATGCTTCTCTCTTTAATCTCAACATTATGTATTCCCACGGGAGTTTTAGTTCAAGTAGGAGTTTGTTAGGTTTTATGTCATACAACTCGTGGTTTGTAGACTTTGAAAATATTCTCAATAAAGTTGTTATTGAAATTTTTTATTCAATAAAGATGTTATTGAATATGTGAATTGTTTCTATCATTACTTTAAATTCAATAAATGAAGAACCTCTGGCTATAATTTGAATACATAGACTTTATCTGTAGGCATAAAGTGGATCAAGTTTAAGTAACAGCCAAAACAGTCTGTAGTATAAAAATAAGGTTAGGTACTTTATCTCTGGGAACACTATGGATGTGGCTCATTTTTTATTTGATACAAACAATGTGATCCTATATCGTTCATGTAGACACATGAGAGTGGGGCATCTTATGCAATGAGTTGGGGTAAGACTGAACCATGAAATAATCACTTTTACTTTATAACACCGTTTACTGTTAAAACTTATTATTTCAACATGATGACCTAGGTAACTTGATTTTAATCCTAAGTTAACTATGAATTCCGGTTTGTTTGAGATTATCCTTTAACCTGCATGAGTGAAAGTGGCTCGAGTTCGTCAATTCAATAAGCCTTCTATTTAAAGGATAAGACTAGGCAGATAGTGAGGGGCATAGTCCTGCAAGATGGAATTCGCTCCTACCTAAGTTAAGGTTACCAGAGAAGTTGTTCCCTTAAGCAATGACTTCGGGTCTTGAAAAAGGGGCCCCACCCTCTCATTTACCCAAGAGAGACTTGGTTTGTTGGTTGGACCACAAACCAATTGTTCATTAGAGGATTAATGGGACTTAAGGAACAAGATGTAATTACAAGGGTAAAATGGTAATTTTGACCTAGCTGTAATTACAAACAACTTGTGAAGGATCGACTTACTAATCATGGTTATATCAAGTGGATAGAAGTATATCTACAGTGAGGAGAGTGCAGCTACTAGGCTATAGTGTAAGCCCTGTACCTCTCATTAGGAGAAGGTAAGTAAGAGGAAAATATGGGATGGGTATTGAGTAAAGAAATTGGCCGAGTTGTGTGGGAGCAAAAGTGGCTAAGTGTTGGCCATGTGATGGGGTGATTATGCGTTGAGAGTAGTCTGAAGCTTGACAAGAGTTGCCGCAGGTAGCCATGCGTTGAAGAGGGCAGCTTGGCGTGGATGCAGATGTGAAGGAAGGAGGGTGTAATTGGCGTTGGTGGAAGTATGCGTTGAAGACTATAATGTGTTAGGAAGTCGGCATTGCTATGCGTTGAGATGGCCTATGCGTTGAAGGTTGGTATGCGTTGGTGCACAGAAAAGAGGCCTAGAGGGCCATGCAGTAATCGGCTATTTAGCGTTGGGCAAGTAGTAGCATGGTAAGTTGAGGCTATGCGTTGCCGAAGCCATGCGTGGAAGGTTTGTGTTGGCTAATCCAAGAAGGAAGATGATAGTGGAGCTGATGAGTCAGTGATTTATATTGATATATAAGTGAGTGCATCGAATAATTATACCCTTTTGGACATATTTTCGAACTTAGATTGACTCCATTTTGCAGACGAACAACGAGGAGAGGTGGAAGAAGGTGGTTATATCGAATTCAAGTAGAAATCAGATCATTTTCATGGTGATAATGAAGCTGGAACCAGAAGCTTGATTGTTGTTGATAAAGCTGGACACCATTCGGTATTTGAAGAAAAGTGAGCTGAAGAGGTTGAAGCTAGGACTGGAATTTTGAGGTTAGTAAGTTAATTTAATTCTTAGCAACTTCCATGAAGGATGTTTAAGCTAAATCTGAGCAAAAATATGTTAATTTCTAGGAGGAAGTAATCGGAGTTGAATTGCTAGATAATTCAAGGCAATCGAAGTCATTTGGGAATAGTTCTCAAATGAAGACGAGTTATGGTCTAAAATTTTGAGGTAAGTTAGAAAGCTCACTTCTTTACAAGATTGTAGAAGAAAGGAAGTTCTGAATTTGGCTGTAATGTCATTTTTAGCAGGATAAAGAATGAGCTAGAAGGGAAGGAAGAAAGCAGTGGTCATCAGGTGTCGTTGAGACAGTGGTATCGCTAAAGAGCTGGAGAGTGAGCAGCGGAACAATTGTCGCTGGTAACGCAAAGGGCTTTGCGTCTCACAACTCTCGCTGAAGTCTCGTTGGGTATCGCTCTTTAAGGTAATCTCGCTAGTCTTGTTTACTCCTGTTTCGCTAGTGCAGTATCCAGTGGTGTGATTTCGCTGGTAGTCTCGCTAGTGACATAGAGTATCGCTAGTTATGAATATTTTGGAAAATGACAGTCTCGGTGATGGAGTGAGAATAGTATATAAATATGCATACTTAATAATTATGGAAAGGGAGTTCAAAGAAAACTTAACATGAGAAATGTGTTTTTACAGGCCAAGAAGAGCTCGGAAAGGCATATAATCCGCTCGGGGCCTAAGACAAATCGTGAGTGACCTTCTGTGAAAACTAGTATGTCATATGAAATCCTGTATGCGTGTTATTTAAATGCAATCCACGGCCGAGGGACCATGTGTGAAGGCCTATGGGAATACGATATATAATATACAGTGCTGAGGAACCATGGGTGAAGGCACTTGAGAAATTGATTGAAATGGATTCAAACGCCGAGGGACCCTATGAGAAGGCATATGGAAAACCAGTACATGATGGCTCGGTGCTGAGGGACCACGAGTGAAGGCTCCTGAGCAGTGGATTGATATGGAACTCAGTGCTGAGGGACAACATGAGAAAGCACTTGAGGGTTGAAACGCCGAAGGACGAAGCGTGAAGGCGTTTGAATATATAAATAATGAGAATTGGTTCATGAGGTTGAGTGCTTTGAGCTTTGCTCCGCTATCTCATTGGGACGATATTTGTGTTATATTTGTTTAAAGACATGGGTGACCTAGGAATCTTACTTATGAAATATATAGTAGATATTATGATCAGTATTAATTTAAGGATTTAATTATAATTGGATAACTCAGTCACTCACTGGGCTTTAGGCTCATGCTTTCTTGTTTATTATTTGTCGTTTCAGGTAACGAGCGTGTCCGGGACGCCTAGCCTACAGAAGATCCTCGTCTGGGCTTACTCTGCATTAGTTCTCTGGGATAGTTGTAAATACTCAGTTTATGTACATGTTTTTGTCATACATGATCCTTAGAGAATAGTGAGAGTGGGTTTTGTACAGTGTGTAGAACAAATACCTGTTATGATAAATTATGAGTTGAGTAATCTAAATTAAGAGATTATGTTTAACTTATAATGTTTTACTAGCATAAAGCTTTGTATAATTGATCTGGTATTGATTTATATTTTAAAATATATGGAAATGAGCATATGTAGGTCGCACCCACTTCTAGGTTAAAAAAGGAATCTCGGAGGGAGTGTGACATATAGTGGCGTGTCCTGGTAGTTAAAGAATATTAATTAACTTGGTTAAAGAGTTTAGCAAGTTAATTTTGAATCATTAGAGCTCATGATCTATAGGTCCATTAGGTCCCCTTGATAGCTCATGGACTATTCTTTAGAACAATGTGATGATAGAATTTGAAGATGTTCAAAATCGATTAAGGAGCAAATTTTATTGTTTATTTTTTTAATTATGAATTAAACAGATTGAAGAGTTTGGGATATTTAAATATGATTTAAATATCAATTAGAAGAATAGAGATTCATCAAGTTAGAAATTGATGGGACAAGTAGAGAATTCATTAATTTAATATTTTAATATTTAATATTAATTAATATAATTAATTAAATTTGTTTAATTAATTATTATTTTAATTAATTATATATTTAATATTAAGTTAATATTATTCAATTAATTATTAGAATTAATTAAAATTGGAGAGAATATCCAATCTTGCATTGAAGTAAGAGGTGGAGTTTTTGAAACTCACCTCACCTCCTCACTTTCCACCGCCTAATTGAGTCCCTTAATCACCATGATAAGTGTCAATTCCGTAGCTAATTAGATTTGTTGAAGTTCTTGTTATAGAAAAATATTGATGGAATTGGGGTTGAGTTCTTAGTTGAATTTTGCTGAAAATTCAAGAATACTCAAACTCTCCAAAGACTCTATTTTCTCTCATATTTGCTCCAAATTCGTCGAGATTTGGATCCTACAATCCATTCTAAGGTCAAAAAATAACGAGGAAGACTCTTGTGGTAGTCCACGAAATGTTCATGACCAAAATCTTGGAGGTGACAGCTTCAATTTCAAGCTACAACAAGTTCGCTTCTAACCCTTATTTTCAGTTCTTAGAACTTGCATGCTTAATCCTAAAAAATAATGGAATTCGAGTGTTTAGATCCTGATCGCTTCCGCTTTTACATTCCTAACTCCTTAAATATTTGTTTCTTGTTGTCCTTAGCATTTCTTCTTGTTTCTTTTGCATTGAACATGTCACACCCCCTCCCGAGTTACCCTCCCAACTCGAAAAGAGGTATGAAGACAGCAGACATCGACTCCTCACGACATCTACTGTCACTCAACTTCCAAACACAACTCAACCAAGCATAATAGTATAACCCACATCCAGGCCACAAATGATAATCTCAAAATAAACCTTTATAAAATTAACAACAAAGTCTTATACACAATATCACTCTCTTAAATCCCAATATGTATAATGTTAGGTCTAAGTATAAAATATTTACAAATCCCAAAAGTAAACAGCAAATTCAGACGAGTATGATAAGTAGGCTAAGCATCTCGGTTTCGCTCACTACCTGAAAAGTAAAAAACATTTGAAAGCATAAGCTAAATAGCTAGTGTGTAACAAGTTTTGAAAAACTATTTTTAACTTAAAAGCTCAATAAAATCATGCTCGTCATTCAAATAGTAAAGCATTGAAAGCTTAAAACATTTGTACATACTTAAAAGATTTTCCTTAGTTTAGGCAGAGTAATCTCTACGCTGCTAAACGTCGAAATCAACCTCGTCATATCCAATGTCGAATAATCTTAATACCACGGTATCGAATCTCCCTCTATGTGCATATAGAAACTATAATTCTTCACCAAGTCCATCGCCATTGGGAACCAATTCAGGTTGTTCAGATGCCTTCTCCCAGTTCTTCGGCATAGAGGACCATATTCAGGCTGCCCATATACCTTCACCAAGTCCATCGGCATTGGAGACCAATTCAGGCTGTCTAGATGTCTTCTTCAATTCTTCAGTATTGGGAACCATATTGAGGTTGTCCAAATGCCTTCTCCCAGTACTTCGGCATTGGAGACCATATTCAAGCTATCCAAATGCCTTCACCAAGTCCATCGACATTGGGGACCAATTCAAACTGCCAAGATGCCTTCTCTCAGTTCTTCAGTATAAAAGATCAATAGGGTGCCAATATGCTTTCTCCCAGTACTTCGGCATTAGGGACCATTTTAAACAATTTCTCAGAATTTCCACAATATTTTCAAACAACATGCTTTTCACAAATTTCGGCACTCCAGAGCATCATGCTCAAAACTATGCAAAAGCATGTTTAAAATCATACTGAGGAAATATATACTTATCAAATTCAACACATGCTAGAAATATCATATTTTCAGGATAAACCAAACATTTATAAATATTAAGAGTACAAGTCATTTAAAACAAATTTATGTCACTCACAACTTGTCCTGAGCTCTTAATGGGTTATATGCTTCCTCGAGCTCTTCTGGACCTGGAATAAATAATTCCTTTGTCAAAATTCCTCAAAATTCTCTTTATAGTTCACCTCAAGTCATTTTAACTCAAAAAGGCTTACCGACAAGCAAAAATTAGCCAAAATATCCAAAAATGGAAAACTTCCCTTAGGCATGTCCAACAGTCCTGCAACACACTCACCCAGCCAAAAATAACCTCAAATGAGCGAAAGACCTCGCACAGCATGCTGCCCACATGCCCAGCTGCCGCCTCACACACACTGCCCCTCGTGGGCGGTAGTCTCCGCACCAACCACCGAAATAACCTCAAAATAGGTAGAGCGCTCGCATTTGCGTTGCCCGCGTCGTCGGCCTGCATAGCGCGTCTTTGCGAGGTTAGCGAGACGCGTTTCACTCAACAGCTATGCACACGTAGCGCCACACTCCGCACACCAACGACACCTACCACACCCCCATGGCCTACAATAACACCAATGTATCCTACTCGTCAGCATGTGCTTCTGCATGGCCTGTGGCATGGCAGCCTGCCTCCTAGGCATCCAAAACTTGTCAAAATAATCTCAAATGAATTCTCACCTTCGGCCACAGCCCATGCCTAACTGCATGCATAACCAGTCCAAACATGTAGATTTTTAGCTGTTAAAAGTAATATTTTTTGCCAAGAATTAGAGTTCCTTCCTGTCACAAACTTGTAGATAAATGTCTTAACTAGCTTACCTCAAAATTTCAACTTCTAATTCTTTCTCTACCGTCAGATATCTCCTAAACTTCGCGGCCTACTCCAATTTACCCGATAGCCAAAGCAAGCTCAATCTTTTGATGAATTCCGAGTCTTTCCTAATAGAGTTTCTTTTCGATAGCCCTCTCAGTAAAACTAGACTCAACTTGAGAGAATTTGGTCGAAGAAAATCACAAATTGCATGAGTAATTTGCACACACCAACCTATTCTACTGGCCCTTCTATTTATAGACTTTCCAGATTTCTGCATGCAAATTCCCAGCTCGCCACCTGATGCTTGCATGCATGCCCATGCCATACTTAACCTCAATTTGACACCTAATCTTGCTTGCTTAACACTTAAGTCTAGGCTTTGCTTAATCAAGAAGAAATGGTGGACGCATCAAGACCTCCTCCACGCATCCTTTTGAAGTTAGTTGGCTTCCTCTCTTGGCTACCACTGCACACAGCCCCCTTCGCCGACTTGCTTGAATGCATAGCACCATGCATCAGCCCCATAGGCCTTCTTGAATGCATAGCTTCCCAATGCAACCCCCTTACTAACCCCAACCAACGCATAGCCAAGGGCACTTTTAACACAACACCCTTTCTACTAACCTCAAACGCAAAACCAAGCTTGCCCAATGCACCAACCTTCCTACTAAACTCAAATGCATAGCCAAGCTTGCCCAACACACCAACCATCACCCATGGGCACATGCCTCTTCAAGCCAACACATCACTCACTCAAGTTTGGGGCTCTGCTACCCAAATGTCTTGAAGCTAGCCCACATTCTTGCCGGCCACACACACACTCAAGCCAAAGGCTCTCCGCCATCTCTCACTCAATCACTCGCCTACTTAGCTTGCCAAATTTCCAAAGATAAAAGTAGGGCTTACAATTTACCACCTACTTACAAGAATTTCGTCCTCGAATTCAATAGGCTATTTGTTCCTTGAAAACAAATGTGGATACTTCTTAACCATTTGCTCCTTAGTTTCCAAAGTAGCTTCTTCCACACTGTGATTCCTTCAAAGTACTTTAGCCAATAGAATCACCTTAGTCCTAAATGCTTGTTCCTTTTCATCAAGTATTTGGACTGGTTTTTCCTCATAACTCAAATCTTCTTCCAACTCTTTTGGTTGCATTTCTAATGCATGAGTAGAATCAGGGATATATTTCCTTAACATTGAAACATGAAACACATTATGAATCTTGGACATTTCCATTGGCAAAGCCAATCTATAAGCTGTTAGTTCAACTCTTTCCAAGATTTCATAGGGTTCAATATATCTTGGACTTAACTTTCCTTTCCTACCGAATCTCAAAACTCCCTTGCACAACGACAATTTCAAGAAAACCTTATCACCTACTTCAAACTCAAGATCTCTTCTCCAGTTATCCACATAACTCTTTTTTGTCGATCTTGAGCTGTCTTAAGATTCGCTTTTATTACTTCTACCTTCTCGGAAGTAATTTGAACAATCTCTTGTCCGACTAGCTTTCTTTCTCCAACTTCACCCCAACACACTGGAGTTCTACACTGTCTACCATACAAAGCTTCGTACGGGGCCATACCTATGCTTGACTGGTAGCTATTGTTGTAAGTAAATGCCATCATCAATAAGTACTCATTCAAACTACCTTTAAACTACAAAGCACATGCCTGAAGCATGTCTTCCACGGTCTGTAAAGTTCTTTCAGACTCTCCATCTGTCTGAGGATGAAAAGCCGTACTAAACTGTAGCTTAGTTTCCAAAGCTTGTTGCAAACTTACCCAGAACTTAGAAGTAAACCTAGGATCTCTATCAGATACATTAGATACTGGAGCTCTGTACTGGCTCACAATCTTATCCACATACATTTGAGCTAATTTATCCAAAGTATAGGTTGCCTTAACGGGTAAGAATCGTGTTGTCTTGGTCAATCTATCAACAATTACCCAAAGAGTTGAGTTGAGAATGATACTTGCTCATTGTTAGCAGCCTCCATGTACCCCTATATTTGGTATGTCAAAACGAAGGTGAGTATCCAGGATCAATAGAATATACACACACACACACACAGACACACACATAAAAACAACTCCAATGTCACCGCAAAGAAATAAAGACTAATAAAAGTTGAGATGAGAAGGGATACTTGCTCGACGTTGGTTACCTCCATGCACCCATCATTGGTATGTCAAAACGAAGGTAAGTAGCCTAAATAAACACATATATATATATTAAATAAGCATATCCATAAATAAAGGAAGTAAAATAAAGTTTATGATTAAGAACCTTAAATGCATTCCTAAAAGGAAAATCAATAACATTTGGGAATGAGTGAGGGAATTTTGAAAAGAAGTTTGCCACACCTAGATTTAAGGAATATTTCTAAAGAAGGTGAATAAACTTTGGAGGCTAATTGTTGATTTATGAATTCTAGAGTGAAAGCATGTTTAGAGGTTCAGTTAATGAATTTGAACAAGTGAGTATGTGCTGAAGCTTTAAATACATGCTTGAGGATAAGCATTATTCTAAATTTGGGGGTATGATAACTCGTAGAAATATAAATTATTATGCCTTTTTAATTAGAATAATTAAGGAATTGCAATGAAAAATATGTTAATTTGAGATTATAAAAAAATCACCTTTGTGCTTGTGCACTTGCAAAACTATTTATCTTGAAATATTACAGTACTAATCTCTAAAACTGCAAGACTTGGAGTATAAAAAAGTTTGAAAAATACAAGAACCTATGAACACATAGAAAGACCTAACCAGTGCAACCATGTGATGAAGACAGAGCTTTGCAGTGAAAAGATGGTTTGAAAGAGGTTAAACGCATGGGTGGTGATTCATCTCGTTAAAGTGCAAGTTGCATACTGTTTTAAAAGATGTGCGGCAAAGACAATGGACTGAAGATGGGATAAAAAGTGGCAAAGCAGGGCATGGAATTAAGTATAAAGTGTGTCAGACACTCATTAGAAAAATAACTTTGAAGAATGTTTAGTGACTATAAATAACTCAAGTCTCACACATATGAATGAGGTTTGAAAGGTTTATAAAAATTAGAGAGAGAGTCATCATCTTTTCAAATTCTCTAGTTTCTCACTTCTATTGGAGCTTAAGAAAAACTCTTGAATTCTAAACAGAAGGGAGAAGCTAGTGAAGCAAGTTCACCGTTCATCAATAGCACGAGTGAAGCAAGTTCAACACACAAGTCTGGGAAAGCAGGAGATTGTAACTGGTTGTTCAACAACTTCACTTTCTCAATTAAATTCTTTCATCCATTGTTCTTTGTGTTTCAAAACACTTTCATATCAAGACATTTCCATTTTGTTGCAACTCATTTTAGGACACAATGTTAGAATGCTTTCATTCCTAAACCTAATTAAAATTGGTATTTTATATATTTAATTATTTAGATATTTTCCTTCTTCACTTAGGGTTTAGAGAAGTGTCCTATATAAACTCTCTAACCATTAATCATTCTATGCCATTTTGTAATCCTATAACATTCTCTCTAATAAAATTGTTCAACCTCTGTCCCATGGATGTAGATAACACATTGTTAGTGAACCACGTAAATTTGTGTGTCGATCTTCTCTATTTTTACGTTCTTTTGGTATTCTTTAATTGTCGATCTCGTAACAAACTGGTCTCAAAGCCTAATTGTTAGGGTTTCGAAATTTCACATTTATTCAACAATTAAAGATGTCTCGCATAAACGTAAAAATCGGCAAATTCACGGGAAGGAATTGTTTTGGGTATGGTAGATCAAGATGCGATCTCTGCTAAAGCAGTAGGCGCTGTGGGCGCCACTGACTGTTAAGTCAAAAAAAGGCAACCATAGATGATGTAAAATGGCAGACTCTAGAAGAGAAGGCTCATTCGACGATCATGCTATGTTTGGCTGATGACGTCATCATCGAGGTTGTAGAGGAAGAAACTGTGCTGGTCTATGGTTAAAGTTGGAAAGTCTTTACATGACTATGTCTTTAACCAAGAAGTTGTTTCTTAAGAAACGTTTGTATCCTTTACGTATGTAGGAAGGTACGTCTCTTCGAGATCATCTTGATCAATTGAATAAAATTTTGTTAGATCTGTGTAATGCAGAGATTAAGTTTGATGATGAAGATGCTGCCTTAATTCTGTTGACGTTTTTGCCCACGTCATATGAGGCTTTCGTTGGTTCTTATATTAGAGAGAAAGAAACTTTTGAAGGAACCGAATTTCTAGCAGAAGCAAATAATCGCCTTGTGCCATTAAATTTGTTTTAAGAAAAACAAAATACAAAGAACAACTAAATGGATAAATAACTATATATTAGTATGTTGAGGAGAAGAATAAGAGAAAACGATGTTTCCTACCTTTGAAGACTGTCTTCGTTGTGGGAAACACACCAAGTCACGAACTCGTGAATAAATTCTCCAAAACTTGATCTCCAACAAATGCAACAACGTTTCTTGGGAACACCACCACAAAAGTTACCTTGTTATTCTCTAGGTAGAATCAAACAGAGGAGGTGTGAACTTTCTATTTCTTTTGGCAAGGGAATTGTTTTGTGTGTAAGAGAGAATTGGTAAAGGGAGAGAAATTCTACAGAACTCTTCCATAACTTATTCTTCTGTTAACTCCCTCCCCTCCATTTTCCTATTTTACGTAAATTGTGAAAGAGAGAACCAGAATAACTTCCCACTACGTGGGAGTTATTTAATATAATATAATATTAATAATACTATTAATAATATAATATTAATATTTATACAAACTCTTTGCATAGGATACCCCCACTCACATGCTTCACATGAACGATTAGACTCAAATCGTTTGTAACACTTTTCAACTCCTTGTAACAATTACAAAGTGAGCCGTATCTGTAGTGTTACCAAAATAAGGCACCTAACCTTATTCCTATACTATAAACCTTTTGGTTATCATTTAAACATGATCTAACATTGTATGTCAACCAAATACATGGTTAAGTTTACATAAAATAATCATGGAATCTTAGTTTATTAGATTTGAGTTAATACATAATATAGATAAACGTTCTTATTTTATTCAATAAATAAAATGTATTAACAATTTACAAAACTACAAGACCCAAGAGATTCAGAACACAACAATCACAACAACTTTGACTTTAGAAGATACAAATTCCACATTGCTTACGCAAAAGGATCGCCGTAATGTTATTAGTTCAGGTATAGAAAGTTAGACATCTGGTTTAACTGCTATAGAGAGAAAGGGACGTGAAAATTCTGGTAAGCAAAAGTAGAACCAGAATCATAAATCTTCAAAATCCAAGGGTTTTAAGTCAAATGACATTTGTCATTATTGTAAAGAAAAAGGTCCTTGGAGAATTGAGTGTCCTAAGTTAAAAAGGCAGCAAGACAAAAATGAAAAGAATGACAAGAAGGAAATTTCTGCCTCTGTTGCACAAGTTGAGATTGATTCTGAAGAAGTCAAGGTCGATTCTGAAGGAGATCTAGCTTTAGTTGTGAATGAAATTTCACATTCTAAGGCATCTTATCATATGTGCCCAAATAATGAGTGGTTCTCAACGTATCAACAAATAGACGGAGGAAATGTAAGCATGGTTAACGATGCTGTGTGCAGGATAGTTGGAATCAACTCAATCAAGATACAAACACATGATGGTGTCTTCTACACTTTGGAAGAGGTTAGACATGTTACACTAATGACGAAGAGTCTAATGTCTTTGAGTATATTCGATAGTAAGGGTTACAATTTCAAAGGTAAAGGTGGAGCAATGCATGTCTACAGAGGTTTTGAGGTGATTCTGAAAGGCATAAAACATGGGACATTGTATTTCCTATCAGGTTCCACATTAACGGGTTATGTTGTTGTTGCATCATTTGTCGTTCACAAGGAGGATATGACTCAGTTGTGGCATATGAGACTTGGTCATATGAGTGAAAAATGGATGCAAATTCTGTCAAAGAGGGATCTTTTGTGTGGGCAGAAGGTTATGGATCTTGAATTCTGTGAACATTGTGTATTTGGGAAGCTTCATCTCAAGAAGTTTCCAAGGGGTGTTCATAGCACAAAAGAAACACTTTATTAAATCCACTCAGATTGTTGAGGACCTTCCAAAGTTGTCTCTTGGAAGCAGCAACTACCTTATGTCCATAATTGAAGAATGACTTGGGTAGTTATGATGAAGCATGAAAGTGAAACCTTTAAGAATTTCAAACAATTGAAGTTTTTTTTTTTTTTTTTTTGTATTGAAATCAATCAAGGAAGAAGAAAAAAAGGTTACCAATTGATAATGGTATGAAATTTTGTGGGTCTGAGTTCAATGAGTTCTATAAAGCTGAGGGAATTATCCATCATCATATTGTTAGGGATATTTCGCAGCAAAACGGGGTTGCAGAATGTATGAATCAGACATTGTTGGAGAGAGCAAGGTGCATGCTCTCTAATGATGGGTTGGCTAGAAGGTTTTGGGCAGAGGCAATAAATATAACATGTTATCTAATCAACCGTGAACCTCACACAAGTATTGATTGTAAAACTGATGCACACTTTCCGTGTTAACCGCAAGTGTACGGGTCATTTATAATATAAGACGGTGAAGTCCGAATATCATTCCACTGAAGATCCAATTGTGAAGGTTTAAGTTACTTAGCTATTCTAGAATTTCATCAATTTTATTTGAGGATTGGAATTTTAAGTTGTGAGTTTGAAAAACTTAAAAAGGATAGCAATTAAATAAGAAACACAAGAGTAAAAAAGACTTCTAGGGTAATTAATCCTTGTTTACTTCATCACGCAATCTTCTAGGGTTCATGGATTTTATTACAATTCTTATGCTTAATAGTAGAAACATAAATCGAAGTTATTTCCTTTCGAAAAACAATCTTTTCTCATGCAACTCAATTGATTACTAATTTCTTGAAATCAATACAAATTACATGGCATTAAGAGTAATCTTTAGCAACTTTTATTGTTAACCTAACTATTTTCATGAGAAATTAACAACAATTCTTTGTTATGGATCTAGCTAGACATACAATTATCTCAACTATACATCTAACCTAACATTCAAACATGGTCATTCAAAAAGAATTTAAGCACAGCAACCATGAAAAGTCTACAATATCAAAATAACTTCATAAACAATTCATCAAAACCCAAAAACTAAAGAGTTTACCCACTCATAGTTTTAAGCAACATGTTCATAATATAAACAATGAAAGAGTGTAAAGAAAGGGAAACTCTGCTGAAAAGAGGCTCTTGATTAAGGAAGAACCGTCAAGATGTCCTTCGTCTTCACATCAGAACTCGAACAGCACCATGACTCTTTCTCGAATTTTTTTCCTCTTCCTTGCAGCTAACTCACTCTTTCAACTCTCTAATAAACTTTCACTTAATTCTCTTCTTCTTGTGTCTCTTGGTGTGTAGATTGGTGATTAGGGCTGCTAGAAACCCTTTAATTTATAGAGTTGGCCACCCAAAAAAAAATTCAAAAAATGTAGATTTTTCAAAATAGGAAAGATGGCGTCGCGAAGCCATAGAATAGCATCGCTGCGCTACCCGTCATTGTAGGATGGCACCGCGAAGCTGTGCGTTATGGAAACCTACCCTCGGTGTCATGCCACTACGCTGAAGGCAGAGGCTACTCTCGGGAAAAAGGGTTGCGGTAGCACCGTACTGACGCCCGACGCTGCCTGTTTTTGGCAGATTTGGATTTTTCCTCTCTTTTTCACTGGATTCTAGCTCGATTTTGATCTTTTGGCTTTCACTTTTAATTTTTTTTTTTATTTTAGCCTGAAAACCACTAGCAAACAAGTGAAAATAATATAAACTCCCTTAATTTGAGAGAATAAAAAGCACTTTTCAAACGCTTTTCACCACTACAAACTTAGAGATTTGCTAGTCCCAAGCAAAGAACAGAATCAAATAGAGGGAGTTTAGATGAAGAAGTGTACAATTGACTCATGTCTCAAAGAATAGCATTTAAGAGCTTAAGTAGAAACATGCAAACATATCTATATTGTTATAATCATTAAAGCTCAAATTGGACTTAAGAGAGCTTCCTTAGTTTTTCCCCTACTCTAGCTCATGCACCAATCTTCAAGCATCCACACATTTCAAGTGAGTAATATGTCCACTAAGGTGCCATTCAATCATACTTTTTTCATGGGCCCTAAATTTGCATTCTTTTATCTAAGGGCACTAGCTTTCTCACATTCACTATAGGGACTCATACCTAATCAATTCTCAGGTGTCCTTACTGATCACAGCAAAGGCAGCACTTTTTACCCCCATCCATGCATACTCATTACAAGTTTAACATTTAAAAAGATTGACATATAAAGCTCATATATTTTGTGTACACTTTTTCTTTTCTCAAAGGCATGTATACTCTTTTCTTTTTCCTTAGTCTGAGATTACAAACTATCATGCATTTCAACTCTCTAACTGATGGGGCCTTCCGGAGTGACAACCAACTACATCCAACTTAATCATTTTTTCAGTTAAAGATTCCAAATTAAAGTAGCTACGTGCTCAAGAATATGGGAGATTTTAAGAGGCCAGACTTAAACGAATTTAACTCAAGATGATGCTATTCTATTTCCACAGTAAGTCATCTATCATGCAAATTTGAATCTCATCATGACCAATCAACATCAAAGCACACGACCATAAAAAAAAAAAAAAAAAACATTCCCATTAACTTTGAAAGCTCCAAAATTTTCAAAATTTTTCAAAATTTCATTGACATGCATATGATCATTAAAACCTCACAAACATGCATAGTGGGATAAGAAAACACACAAAAGTATGAGTGACTCGTCTCACCCCAAACTTAGAATCATGCATTGTCCTCAATGCATAAGAGCATCTAACTAGAAAAGAACAAGCCTGGGAGCAAGCAAGAAGCCACCAAACAGGCTTCATGTAAGGAGTACTTTTTGTGATGAACCAAGATCCTGAAAATTAAGAAAGCATATGAGTGACTCAAAGATTTATTGAAAATAAAATAAAAAGAAAAAATAAAGAAAGCAATAAAATTGGGTTGCCTCCCAATAAGCTCATGGTTTAAGGTCTCTTAGCTAGACCGAACCAATGGATCATTCGATGAAACCAGGGTTCTCAATTCAGCGTTATTCATCGCCGATGTAATGCTTCAAATGTTAACCATTAACTTTGAAGATTGTCCCATCATCGCTTTGCAATTCCACGGCTCTATGTGGGGACACCTTGACAATGACAAAGGGTCCCGACCATTGTGTCCTAAGCTTACCTAGAAACAAACGTAAACGTGAGTTGAAAAGTAAGACTCTTTATCTAGGAAGCAAAGTCCGTGGGTGATCTTCTTGTCATGCCATCTAGCATTGCGCTCCTTGTAGAGTTTGGCATTCTCATAGGCTTGAGCGCAGAACTCCCCCATCTCATTGAGTTCCAAGAGGCATTTCTCACCGACCTTTTCAAAATCTATGTTCAGCTTCTTGACAGCCCAATAAGCTCTATACTCGAGCTCTACCGGTAAATGACAAGTCTTTCCAAACACCAACCTATACGGTTAAGTACCTATTGGGGTTTCGAAAGCTGTACGATAGGCCTACAGTGCATCATCGAGCTTAAGGGCCCAATCCTTTCTATTGGTCTTGACAGTCTTTTCCAAAACCTGCTTGATTTCCCTATTAGATAACTCAGCAAGACCATTAGTTTGAGGATGATAAGCTGTAGCAATTTTATGATTGACATTATATTTTTGCATCATGGATTCAAATAATTTGTTGCAAAAGTGAGAACCCTCATCACAAATAATAGCTCTAGGTGTACCAAAATGTGTGAAGATGTTTTTATACAAAAATTTTAAAACCGTGCAAGCATCATTGGTCCAAGTAGCTATGGCTTCTACCCACTTAGATACGTAGTCAACTGCAACTATAATATATAGGTAGCCATCAGAAGACATAGGAAAAAGCCTCATAAAGTCAATGCCCCAGACATCAAAGAGCTCCACTTCCAAGATAGATTTCATTGGAAGCTCATGTTGTCTAGAAATATTACCAGTACATTGGCACCTATCACATGATTTGACAATGGTATAACAGTCTTCAAAAAGAGAGGGCCAATAAAAACTTGACTGAAGTACCTTAGATGCAGTTCTAGTGAGTCCAAAGTGACCTCCATAAGGGGAGGCATGACATGAATTTAAGATACTTAACACTTCTTCTTGAGACACACACTCCCTTATTATATTATAAGCACAAACCTTGTAGAGAAGTGGGTCATCCCAATGGTAAGACTTAACATTATGCAGAAATCTCTTCTTTTGTTGAGAGTTCATGTTAGATGGCAAATGTCCCTCTGTAAGATAGTTAAATATGTCAACAAACCAAGACAAACTATTTTTTACCTGATACAGTTGTTCATCAGGGAACATCTCAACAATTGAGGGACATGAGTTAGCATCCTCATTCTCAATCCTAGATAGCTGGTCTACAACCACATTTTTACATCATTTTCTGTCTTTGATTTCTAGATCGAATTCCTGCAACAATAAGATCCACCTTATTAGCCTAGGTTACGAATCTTTCTTATCAAACAAATACTTCAAAGCAGCATGGTCAATATGCACTACTATTTTAGAGCCAAGCAAGTATGACCTAAATTTATCAAGGGCAAACACAACAGCTAGCAATTCTTTTTTAGTAGTAGTGTATTTCTGTTAAGTACTATCAAGAGTCCTACTAGTATAGTAAATTACCCTAAACATGTTAACTCTACGTTGGCCTAAAACAGCTCCTAAAGCATAGTCACTAGCATCACACATGATTTCAAAAGACTGACTCTATTCAGGTACAACAATAATAGGTGCATAAATCAATCTTTCCTTCAAAGTATTAAAAACTAGTAGACCTGCATCATCAAACACAAATTTAGCTTCCTTTTCTAACAAGTTACTCAAGGGTTTAGAAATTTTTAAAAAATCTTAAATAAATCGCTTGTAAAACCCTGCATGCCCTAGGAAGTTTCTGACTCCCTTCACATTATTGGGAGGTGGCCATTGTTCAATGGCGGCTATTTTTGCCCTATCCACCTTCAATCCCTTTTCAGAGACTTTGTACCCCAGAACGATGTCCTCCTTAACCATAAAGTGGCACTTCTCCCAATTTAACACAAGATTAGCATCTTGACACCTCTGCAAAACACAAAATTAGCAAGACTAGAATCAAATGAAGACCCAAATACAGAAAAATCATCCATGAAAACCTCCATTATGTCTTCAATGAGCCCCTAATAAATAAACATCATACAATGTTGAAAAGTAGCGGGGCATTACACAAACCAAATGGCATTCTCCTAAAAGCAAAGGTCTCATAGAGACATGTAAATGTGGTCTTTTCTTGATCCTTAGGAGCAATGACAATTTGATTTTAACCTGAATATCCATCTAGGAAGTAATAATGAGAATAACCTACAAGTCTATCAAGCATTTGATCTACAAAAGGAATAGAAAAATGATCTTTTCTAGTAGCCTTATTCAACTTCCTATAATCAATGCACACACGCCATCCTTTCACAGTTCTAGTGGCAATCATCTCATCTTTTTCATTATTCACAACAGTCATACCACCTTTCTTGAGTACTACTTGAACAAGACTTACCTATGAACTGTCAGACATGGCATAAATGATTCCTGCATTCAAGAGCTTGAGCACTTCTTTCTTAACTACGTCCTTCATGTCGGGGTTAACACTTCTGTGGTGCTCTACTAATGGGTTAAAGGTATCTTCCATCAAGATTCTATCCATACAGGTCGATGGACTAATACCTTTAAGATCCTTAATAGACCACCAATGGTGGACTTATAATCCCTTAACACTCTCAACAGTTTTTCTTCTTCCACAGAATTAAGATCAGAAGATATAATAACAAGAAAAGAAGACAAATCATCTAAAAATGCATATTTCAAGTGAGAAGGCAACACCTTTAATTCAATAGCAAGCTTCTCAACATTTATAGCATACAAAGGAGCTAGAGGCTTAGGTTTATACATTTTAGTGCATATTGGCATGTGCTTATACAAAGTAATTTCATCAAAGATAGTATCCACTTTCTCAAAATCAAAATCTATCATGCTTTGTTCTAAATTGTCATTAGCCAACATAACCTCTACATGCTAAAAAATAGTATGATAATTATGTCTATAGCATGGCAAGTACTACCTTCATCATGATGACCCAAGGACTTATAAATATTGAACGCAACAGTTTCATCATTCACCCTTAGAGTCAACTTCCCTTGTTCGACATCTATGGTAGTCTTCCCAGTTGCTAGGAATGGCCTCCCAAGTATGATAGGACTCTCAGAGTCCTCCATGTCCAAAACTACAAAATCTGCAGGGAAGATAGATTTGTCAACTTTAACTAATATATCCTCAACAATACCTCTAGGATAAGCTAAGAATTTATCGGTTAGTTGCAAGGTGATGGTGGTAGGTTGCACTTCTCCAATGTCAAGCTTCCTGTAAACAGATAAAGGCATTAAATTAATAGAAGCACCAAGATCTCAAAGAGCTTTAGTAACATTTAAAGAACTAATAGTGCAAGGTATAGTAAAACTCCTTAGATCTTTCAATTTTTGTAGTAGCTTCTTTTGCAGCACAGCACTGCATTCTTCAGTTATGCTAATCATCTCATATTGCCTAAACTTTTTATTTAGACAAGACATCTTTCATAAATTTAGCATACTTGGGCATTTGCTTTAAAGCCTCAGCAAATGGAATATTAATGTGAAGCTTTTTGAACAATTCTAAAAATTTAGCAAATTAAGAGTCTAATTCTTTCTTCTTAAAACATTGAGGATAGGGCAAGGTATTAGGTACAAAAGGTAGAGGGTTAGATGACTTACTTGAAGATGTCGACTCCTTTACCTTTTCCTCTTTTTCGAAGACCACCTTAGGTTCAACTTCTATGGTAGGCTCTTGGATGATCTCTTCTACCTCTTGCTCCTCATCCTCATCATTGATCAACGAAGTGGACAACTTTTTCCCACTCCTTGATGTCACGGCCTTGCACTCCTCTTTTGGATTTCTTTCGGGCAACTAGGAAACTTACCCTTTTGCATTGTTTGAAGAGAATTGGCTATTTGACTAATTTGTACCTCAATGTTGTGAATAGCCTTACCATGACTTTGTACGGTGCTTTCCAATGCAGTGGTCCTTTCTCTTGACTCCTTTATGAACTCCACCATCAAGTCTTCTTAGTTAGACTTCTTTTCGGTGTGTGATGGACCTACATTAGAAAACCCGAGAGGACCTTACAAAATATTTCTATTGTTAGTATAAAAAAAAAAGTTTTCACGGTTCCTATTAGGATGGTAATGAGTTGGAAGTTGTTATTGGTGGCCTCTATAGTGTCCTCTATCAATATAATTGGTCGTCTCATTGTCTCCTTGTTCCAACTTCTTTTGAGTAGCCATCTCTAATGCCAAGGTGGCAAGGGATGCTATAGATAGTAGACTTGCTTGAGCTTGGCCCCCTGTAGTCAATTTAGAAAGAGCATTAGTAAGGGAAGCCATTTGAGCTTTAAGAGAGTTTACCTCATCCACCTCATACAATCCGACAGCTTTTGGGATGATTGGAGAAGACCGTTCACATGGTCAATTGTAAGATGTAGTGGCCAAGTCTTCTAGTATGGTATAGGCCTTTTGAGCATTCTTGGAGAAGATTGACCCTCCAACGGTGGCATCTAAGATGGATTTGGTTGAACTTGACAATCCATTGTAGAAGAGTTGAATTTGCAACCAATCTGGGAAACCATGTTAAGGGCACTTCCTCAAGAGATCCTTGTACATCTCCCAAGCCTCATATAGTTGTTCATCCTCAAGTTGGCAGAATGCTCCTATCTCCGTTCTTAGCCTTTGTGATTTAGCTGGTGGAAAATACTTATTCAAGAAAACTTGAGCCAAAATCTCCCATGTAGTGATACTATTCGGAGGTATGGTTTCCAACTAATCCTTTGCTCGGTCCTGTAAAGAGAAAGGAAAAAGTTTTAGTTTAATAGCATCTTTAGAAACACCATTCATCTTTACCGTTCCGCATATCTCCAAGAAGGACCGTAAGTGCTTGTGAGGATCTTCATTGGTTCTTCCTCTAAAGGCTAGCTCTCTAGCCATTTGAACCAACCCCGGTTTTAACTCAAAGTTGTTGACATTGATGGGCACATTCATTTGCCGAGTTGATTTGCCATGTTGGTTGGACATAGTCCCGAATTACCTTTGGTATCTCCTCCGCCATCTCCTTGGTTTGATTATGTAAAGCCCTTAGATTCCTTCTATAGATCCTATCAATCTCGGGATCAAGAGGGAGGAGGTTAGCATTATCCCGAGACATAAACCGACTAAATAATCAACCAAATTATATACACCTCAAATTAAGATCTATCAATTCTAATGACTATTAAATAACAAAAATCGTTCTTTGGATTCCCGGCAACGGCGTCAAAAACTTGATGCGAACTTTTCGTGTTAACTGCAAGTATACAAGTCAAGTTATAATATAAGACTATGAAGTCTGAATATAGTTCCACTAAGGATCCAATTGCGAATGTTTAAGTTACTTAGCTATTCTAGAATTGAATCAATTTTATTTGAGGACTGGAATTTAAGTTGTGAGTTTGAAAAACTTAAAAAGGAAAGCAATTAAATAAGAAACACAAGAGTCAAAGAGAGTTCAAAGGTAATGAATCCTTGTCTACTTCATCATGCAATATTCTAGGGTTCATGAATTTTATTGCAATTCTTATACTAAAATCTAGAAACATAAATCCAAGTTATTTTTTCTCAAAAACAACCTTTTCTCATGCAACTCAATTGATTACTAATTTCTTGAAATCAATACAAATTACATAGCATTAAGAGTAGTCTTTAGCAACTTTTATTGTTAACCTAACTATTTTCATGAGAGATTAACATCAATTATTTGTTATAGATCTAGCTAGACATACAATTGTCTCAACCATACATCTAATCGAACATTCAAACATGGCCATTCAACAAGAATTTAAGCACAATAACAAAGAAAAGCATAATCATTACAACAAAACCATGAAGAGTATACAATATCAACATAACTTCATAAACAATTCATCAAAACCCTAAAACTAAAGAGTTTAGCCATTCATAGCTTTAAGCAACATGTTCATAATATAAACAATCAAAGAGTGTAAAGAAATGGAAACTCTACTAAAAAGAGGCTCTTGATTGAGGAGGAACCGTCAAGATGTCTTTGGTCTTCAAGTCGGAACTCAAACGGCACCACAACTCTTTCTCGAACTTTTTTCCTTTTCCTTGCAGCAAACTCACTCTTTGAACTCTCTAATAAACTTTCACTCAATTCTCTTCTTCTTGTGTCTCTTCGTGTGTAGATTAGTGATTAGGGCTGCTGGAACCCCTCAAATTTATAGAGATGGGCGCCCAAAATTCTTTCCAAAAAATGTAGATTTTTCAAAGTAGGAAAGATGGCATCGCGGCGCCGTAGAATAGTGCCACTACACTAACTTTCATTGAAGGATGGCGTCGCAACACTGTGCGTCATGGAGACCTACCCTTGGTGTCGTGCTGCAGCGTTGCGACGATGCTGCTGCGTTGAAGGCAGGGGCTGCACTCAGGAAAAAGCATCACGGTGCTGTCCTATTTTTGGCAGATTTGGATTTTTCTTCTCTTTTTCGCTGGATTCTGGCCCAGTTTTGATCTTTTGGCTTTCACTTTTAATTTTCTTTATTTTTACCTAAAAACCACTAGCAAACAAGTGAAATCTAATATAAAATCCCTTAATTTGAGAGAATTGATAGTACTTTTTAAGCGCTTTTCAAAAACACCTTATAAGGCGTGGTCGGGTGAGCCTATAGATTATTCTTTATTAAGGATTTTTGGTTGTACTGTTTACTATCATGTTAATAAGGGTAAATTAGAACCTAGATCTAAAAACGGTATATTTGTTGGTTTTAGGGATGGAGTTAAGGGATATAGAGTTTGGTCACCTTTTGAAAGTAGAGTTATACTTAGTAGGAATGTGATATTTGGTGAGAATTCCATGCTTAACTCAAATGTAAAGTTTGTTGTGACGTCTATTGGTGTGGGAGAGAGTAGTAGTGTTGATGAACAACTGTAGATTCAATTCACTTCAGTTGTAAATAAAGTATGACACCAAGGTGGAGAAGATCAACACATTACTACAAAAACTGTCATGCTGCCAGAAACTGAGGTGACTGAAATTTTAGAAAATATTGTGCTTAAGAATTCTAGTCGACAAACAGATTAGTCAAATATAGCTCTTGATAGAGCTAGACTAGTTGGTGTTGGGCCTCCAAAGAGGTATGGTTTTAAAGATATAGTGAATTATGCACTACAGGTTTCTGAAGAGATGGATCTTTGATGAAAGCTGCAAGTGCACGAGTCAAGTTATAATATAAGACAGTTAAGTATCAAATATCGTTCCACTGAGGATCCAATTGTGAAGGTTTAAATCACCTAGCTATTCTAGAATTGAGTCAATTTTATTTGAGGATTCGACTTCAAGTTGTGGTTAAGAAAAACAAATAAGGAAAGCAAGTAAATTTGGGATACAAGAGCGAAAGAGAGTCTAGGGTATTGAATCCTTGTTTAATTCATTATGCAACATTCTAGGGTTCATGGAGTTTATTGCAATTCATATGTTTAAGTCTAGAAACATAAATCCATGTTATTTTCTATCAAAAATAATATTTTCTCATGCAACCTAATTGATTACTAACATCTTGAAACCAATATAAGTCATATGGATTAGGAGTAGTCCTTAGCAACTTTTAGTATTAACCTAACTATTTGCATGAGAAATTAATAACGATTCATTGTTATAGATCCAATTAGACATACAATTCCTTAAATCATACATGTAATCTAGCAAGCATGAATAGCCAATCAATAAAAATTAAGCACAATAACAATGAAAAGCATATTCATTACAACAACCCATGAAAAGTCTACAACATTAGCATAACTTCATAAACAAGTCATCAATACTCTAAAGCTAAAGAGTCTAGCCACTCATAGCTTTAGACAACATGTTCAAGACAATTTTAAGCATAGGAAGAGTGTTAGAGAAAGGAAAACTCTACTGTAAAGAAGTCCTTGATTGAGAAGGAACTGCTAAAACTTCCTTGATCTTCACATCAAGAACTCGAATGGCACAAAACTCTTTCTCGAACTCTTTTCTCTCTTCCTTACAGCCAACTCACTCTTTGAGGCTTTGTATTGTGTCATTAGGGTTGCTGGAAATCCTTCAATTTATAGACTTGGTCGCCCAAAATTCTTTCCAAAAATAAAGAATTTAAACATAGGAAAGTTGGCGTCGCTGCCCTCTCCCAAAGCGTAGCACCGCAATGTTGCGATGCTCCTCACCCTACCGCAACAACGCCCTTCAACAGCAACACGAGCTCCACAACATCCCAATTTTGGCGCTCTCGAGTCTAGAGCGCAGCAACCCTCTCAGCTGCGCTTCTCTATTTTTTGGATTTTCTTGCATTTTCTTCTATTTTCTCGTTCGATTTTTGTTTTGTTTGGTCTTTTTAGCCTTTAACACTTAATTTTTGTCATAATCACCTAAAAACCACTAGCAAACACGTGAAATCTCATAAAAATATCCCTAATTTAAGAGAATAACTTTTCAATCCTCTTGAGTCATCCACCTATAAAGAACATGTTTCGTGTAGCAAGTTTGCTCAATGGCTTGCTACTACAGGGGATGAGATAGTCCTTCTGATATGTTTACCAAATCGATTCCACATGGCAAGTTCCAACTCAGCATGCTTGAACTTGCTGAATGTTTTGAATTATTGGTTGTTCCTTTTGGGACACTCTGAGGCATGAGAGAAAAGTCTAGGTACGTCTACCAATGTTGTTTATGTTGCATCTAGTACATCTGTTATCTATGAGAGAATTCAAGTCAATGTAGAGATCTGTTGGAATGCCTCGAATCCTAAACCTAATTAGAATTGGTATTTGATATATTTAATTATTTAAATATTTTCCTTCTCCACCTAGGGATTAGAGAAGTGTTCTATATACACTCTTTAATCATTATTCATTGTGTGGCATTCTGTAATCCTATAATATTCTCTCTAATAAAATTGTGTTCTCCCTCTATCCCATAGATGTAGCTAACATATTGTTAGTGAACCACGTAAATTTGTGTGTCAATCTTCTCTATTTTTATGTTCTTTTGGTATTCTTTAATTGTCGATTTCGTAACACAAAGCATGAATTCTATCAGTTCTTACATATCCATGAGCTTGCCTTTCTCGAGAATGACAAGCTAAATTCTTAATGAGTTGGGAATAATAATTCAACATTCTAACAAGATTTTGTAAAAGTAAAAGTTCATCTTGTTCAATGTGTGCATAATTTTTGTTGCTTGAATCCATCTGATCAATTGATTTAAGTAGTAATAGTCAACTGCTTGAGAGAGTAAGTGACTGTAGAAATCACTGATCAAGGCAAGTAGTAACTTTAGAGATAAAAATAACGTTGCGCTAGTTTAACTTGAAGCATGCTTCTTAGAGATAAGACTAATGTAGCTTAAAAACTGAGAAATGGTTACCTTGTGTTGATTAAGTTAAAAGCATGAACGGATAGTTAGTGCAAAAACTTGAAGGATTGTTGATGAGTCTTCTCAACCCCATTTAATTTAGTAATTGCCAATCATCACCCGAACTAACTAAACTTGCGTTGTCTTTTATCTTTAAGCATCCATCTCCATTTTCAACTCATTTCGCTCCTTCCATCACTCTCTCTTTCTAATTGTTATGTTTCTCTTACCAAACACTTGTACATATTTTTCATTTAAATCAGTCTCCCACTTTGGTTAACTTTAACTGTGTGAATCGATAAAAAACCAGCTCTAATTAATTAATACAAAAGTCTCTGTGTTCGACACTGGTGCTCACATGGATATCTTAATTAGGTTTATACGTGGATCTAATTAGGAAAAACTTATGCTTGATTAAAGTAAATTCTAAGCACGCCATAGCATTTGAATTGATTAATTTTTCCACCATTAGAAAAGGCAACAAGTTTTCCATAGTATACCAATTAGATTCATTCCAAATTAAATTTAAATTATAGCATTGGAATATTAGTAGTATATCAACATCAATTCAAAATTCATTCCAAGTACAACATTAGTGTATCATTAGTATATCAATACTTTTTAAAAATTAATTAGCTCCAGCATATTAGTAGTAAGCAACCACATTCCAAATTCAATTTCAAATGTAAAATTGGTATATCAATAGTTTATCAATATACATTTAGAATGATTAACACTAGGATGAATAAAACCAATCGATGATGATAAACTAGAATATTAATACTCTAAAACAAATTAATAAGTATTCAAATTAAGTCCACAAATAATAATAAATGTAAAGCACTATCAATCTGAATTAATTTGGTATCATGAATAGTAAATTTGGTATATCAACTGTATAAATGATTGATCAACCAAATATCAAGATATCAAGTATATCAATTAACTAATCCACCAAACATAAGGTATATCAAATATACTATTAAAAAAAATTTTTGAAGAAGGTAAAATTGGCATATTATACCATGGAAATCAAATTTAATATTTCAAAAAATTATTGCTACAGTTTTGGATTTGTTTTGCTATTCTTGCAATGTAAAAAAATAAATAGATAAATAAATAACTGCAAAACAGGTCCTCCTTAAACTATATTGATCATATTTCATTTAATTGATCCTTTGGCTATATTTCAAAACTTCCCAAAATCCGATTAGCAAATTACCCATCTCAATCACTACTTTTTAGAGACTTTGATAATAAAGACAGAAAATGGAAGAAAATTAGCCACTTGATAGACCTTTTCAAAAGCAACGGACAGAGTCTTATTTTTTTGTCCTATTGTTTTTCAAATTTTATCTTTATGCAGCCGAAAAGGGGAGAAAAATAAATCCTCCAAAGTTTTCATTGGAGGTGAATGCTTTTCTTTAGTTGCTACTTTTTCAACTGTGCCTCATATTTTCCTTTTTCTCTCCTCCTTATCTAAAAACTTTATGAGTTATGTCATATGCAAAACAGCCCTAATCAAATTAAACCTTCCTTTTGGACAATTTTATTATAAATAAAGTAAATTTTTGGTATGTTCGCACTCATTTACGTCAAAAACAAAGAAAAAAAAAAGCTCTCGTATTGAGGTACATGTTTAAAATGACGCGCAATTATCTAACTAGTCGTATCTAATAGGCGATTTTAAATAAAAAATAGATAAAAAAAGTGACAGAATTCTATAAATATTAACTAGACTAAAATATCCCCCTTTTGAAATAGTTACATATTATATCAAAACAAAAAAAATTGCTAATCAACCATTTATATTCAAACTAACCTAAGATATCAAATCAGAACGTTGAATTAAATATTAAAATTGATTCTCCTTTAGGTTGATAGATCAATGTTCTTCGTTTGTTACACAAAATTACAAGCCTACCTAACCTTTTTCTACCTTTTAGATTAAATTGTGATTATATGTCATTTATCACAACTAATCTTTAGGATATGGTTACACAATTTCAATCAGTTTGTCAGACAATCGTGAAATCACACAACCAAGAGTCATATAAAAGTAGAGAATAATCGAAGATCAATCATAAGAATTATAAAGTTGGGTAAAAAATCTTACAAGTTCACAATACAAGGGGAAATCGCTCTACGCCTAATGTGGAAGAAAAGAGAAGAAAATTTGTCTTGAAGGACAACTGGTAGCAGATGGGTTAACCTAGGCGGCTGAAGATTTCTTTTATGAAATTGTGACAGTGTCGCGGCGCTCTTTGGTAGCGTCACGACACTTCTTACATTTTAGGAGTAAAAGCCTCTCGGAAAAAGAGCCGAGCTTGGCGGCGCTGCTATGCCATCCTTCAGGGGTATTTCTATCATTTTGCTTCCCTCTTTCCTGGTTAATACAATTAAGCTCCGTTTGACCCATTATGGCTCCATTTCATCTTTAACGCTCGATTCTACCTCACAAGTGCTCGAAACCTATAAAATAACCAAATAAACATGTAAAATGTAAGAACAACCTCAGATTAAGTGAAGCAAGATAGCACATTTTCAGTGCTATCAAAAGTCGAAATGAAGTTTTATCATCTACCTGAAAATTTTATACAGAAATCCCAAACCTCTAAAAACTGCTTCATACAACCTAATAGTCAGGCTTTAGTTGGCCTCTTGAAACCCTAACTTGTACCACATCATAAATCTTACTAAAATGACTATACTACCCATTATTCAATATGTTTAAAAAAAATAAGATCGGAACAATAAAACTACATTGAAATTGATTTTACTTTCTTTTATTGTTTTCACAATTTAGTTTCAAAACTTGATTTCGAGCAAGTCCTAATTAGGCAATTAAACTTTAATTTAGTCCTTGATGGAACGATACTTGTTCCTATACCCTTTTAATTATATCATTTCTTGACGTGTGCACTTGCGCTATATCAGTAATTTTGCTAAATCTTCCTATATAGCCTCCCAAGCCTTGCATCTTTACTTTGAATGTCAACACACCACCTTCATTGATGGAACATGGTTGCAAAATAAATACAAGCAAAAGAAAAATAGACCTCACAATTCACTCTATCACATATTTTACTCAATAGGATGAAGTTCACTCATGTTTCCCTCACAAAGATGAAAATCTATCTCACAGAGAAGGTGATGAGCCAAGATTTTGCAATCAAAATCAAAGAAGCAAGCCAAAAACAAATCAAGTAAATATGATTATTACAAAGTGTCAAACTCAAATAAAGAACTAATACTAGAATTCAACAAAAATGAAAAATAAAAATTAAGAACTTAATGTTCAAGACTCAACAAACTACACAAGGAAAAGCAAAAAATACGATATCTAGAATCAAGAATTTAAGTTTCAAGATTTAGAGAGTTATGTGAGATCAACAAAGAAAATGTCAAAAAGAACTAGACAACATCGATGATAAAAGGTAACAAAAAAAATTATGAACAAGAAAATAAACACTAATTTTACCAAACCCCCAGTTTAAAAAGGCAATGATTATAACAATTCTTAAAAGGAAAAGAGTGAAAAATAACTAATCTTCCTTGTGCTTATAAACTCATGAAAATTTAAGTAAATTTAGCTATTTAATTAACGTGTCTGTTTTGTTTCTTCTTCTTCTTCTTCTTCTTCTTCTTTTTCTTCTTCACATCTTCTATTTTTCCAATTTCACGGATGTAAACTTTTCTTCTTTTTTTCAGCAGCCCAAATCAATTCTTTTTTAGGTTTTCTTCACTTGATTTCTTTATAATTTCCTTTCCAATATCGATTCCAGTAGTCCGACTCTACGTTATTTTAAATCGAAGCTCAAATTCTAACCATGCGATCCTTCATATATTTTTTTTTTTTTCAACAAGATCAAAACTCAACAGAAATCAATCAAGAAATCGAGAAACTCACATTTCAATTTAATGAATTTTTTTTTCTTGGGAATGAAAAAAACACAAAAGAAACTCTAATTGTGATTTAGACTCACCAAAGAAAGCAACTAAAGAAAACATATACGCAAATTAATTTGACATCAATCCAAATAGAAGGATTAGATTTGGATTATCTTTTGGTCCTTAATGGAAGGATTAGATTTGGACTATCTTTTGATAAGGACCAAAAGATGAGAAGAACTATTTCCTCACCTCAAGTTCGAACACTCCACAAGCAAGTTGATCAGATGTATCTAAATGTTCTTAGCATACAGTTTTGGCTCAAAAATTGCAAAGTGGCAATAGAAGCTTTGTCATCTACCAAAAATTTCATTCGGAAAATTCCAAAACTCCACACCTATTTCGTACAACCTATTGGTCAAGGGTTAGATAACCTCCCAAATCCTAATGTGTGACACATCATAGATTTAGTAAAATGACTAAAATACCCTTATTTAATATGTTTAAAAAATGATAAAATTGGAAACAACAAAACTATATTTAAATAATTAAAGAAAATATAAATAATAATTTGGAACCCCTATGTGTGAGAACCACTCACAATAATCTTAGCTTTACACAAGATAGAAAGAACAAGTTCTAGACAAATGTATCAGAAACTTCTCTATCACTCACTATAGTCTATGACTCATGAACACAACAGCCTAGTCTAATTGACACTATAAGAAATTTTATCTTGCCCGATGCCAGTATAAGCGTTAGTTTAAAATCTGTCAGGATAAAAGATCTATCCCAACAGTCTTCTTGAATACTATCGGGATAGGTTGTTATTCTCAATGCCATTTTTTTTGGCATCGAGAAAATTTGGGGGGTGGAGAGAGTGGGTTCTACCATCAGGATAGGTGACTTTGCTTGACACTAAAAGACGACATCAGGAGAAGGTCATAAAACTCGATTCTTAACTATCGGCAACATCCTCAAACAATGAGGTTCACACACAACTTCTAGTAGTACATCTATCAAGTTGTCGTTCACATAATGGTAGAGCACAATAATCACAACATCTATATTGAAAAGTAACAACCCTAATTAAAAGGGATACCCCACCTCAAATATATACGTAGTCTTTCTCAGGAAAACTTTCAAATATATAAACCAAAATCTGTTTTGCTACCAAAAAGGAAAATATTCAAGCTAGAGCTAGCAACATAGACTTTGATAAACAAAGGAAAATATTTCCAGACAGATTCTATAAAGGTTGAGACAACATACTTGACACAACTGAGAAAATGATACAGAACATGTTTTCAAACATCTTGCTTGGAAGAAAATACTAACCAACATAATTGAATTAACACTTCCTTTGTAGAATTCTCTTATAACATTTTCAAATACAACATGTTGGAGTTGAATCTGTTGTATGGTGCTTCGAACACAAAGTACGAGATCTTGCTGACCAGTCAGTGAGCTAGTGTCCAAGGGCGACGTGCCCTGGTGGGGGTTCAAGTACAACACCCTTGAAACCTAAGTAGAATTTGTATTTAGTATAGTTAATTATTTGTGATTATTTACGATTATGGGTTTAGAGAAGTGTATTATATAAACTCTTTAACCTTGAAGACATCACTATTTTGTATTCAACTGTAACATTCTCTATAATATTATTGTTCTCTCTCTACTCCGCGGACGTAGCTAATACACTGTTAGTGAACCACGTAAATATGTGTCAATTCTCTTCTATTTTATGTTTTACTTAATTTGTCAATTTCGTAACACAACATTACATTTCAAGGAGTGAAAATTTGAACCTTTCAGTCTATAAAAAAAGTAATTTCTTTTTTTATTTATCAAGATAATTAAACAATAAAGAGAGTGCTCGACCTAACCCTTTCAAGTCAATTGTATAATTTTTTTTAGCTAATTTTTCATTGCTTTGACCGTTATGTCCAACTTGTAGCAAAGTTTTGTGTCGAGCATTTTTTTTTTTTCGTTTTTGAGTAATACACAAATAAGAATAAGGAACTAAAGAGATGATCAAATCACTAGATACCGTTGAATTGATCTATGGAGGGTGATCTTTAAGCTAGACATCAAAATTTTGGTTCATTGTGGATTACACGCCAGAATGTGAGCAATGAAATTATAGATTCTCGGATGAAAAGAGAAGCTAAGATAATGTCTCGTCGATGAAAAACTCAAATGTCATCCACTAAGGTTTAGACTTCGTTGTTGAAATAGTCCCGATCCCTTCAAGTAAGTTCCATAGAATCATCCAACCCATAATGGATAAATTTATGCTTCCTTAGCTGTAATAATTTCGTCCTGAAGAGCAACAACCTTTGCAAGCTCAACGGTACCAATGAACTTGATAGCTTTTTGCATTTAAATCATAAATTTGTCACTAAAATTACGAATAGTGACTCCAAAGCCCACCACTCCCACGGTGAAGGTACCCTCTAGAGGCTCCCAACGATTGATGAAAACGTCATAAAAAATCGAAAGAGTGGGCGTTGGCTGTGAGAAACTCGATCGTCACTAAGTAGCATACGCATCTCTTAACAAACTCCTATTGGATAGCATGTCAAACATTGTTTTCTTAAGCAGACAACTTTCTTTAATATTGTAATTGGTCAAAATAATAAATAATTGTCAACCTTAACGTCAATAATTAAATGCCAATATTTTTTTCATGAGGGGTAGATATGAATTTTTATTTTATTTTTTTCATATTTATAATAAAATATGATGAAAAAGATTTTGATGAACCGAAAATAATATGCAGATTCAAATTCTAGTCATACCAGTTTATTTAATACCACTAAATCCTGGTGAGGGATCTTTGTGGGTCAGGTTGGAAAAACAATTTAGGCAATGAAATTAAAAAGGGCGAAAATAAAAAAAATAATAATAAAAATAAAAAGGTTGAAGAAGATTTGAGGAAAAAAGGGAAGCATCAGATGCAACGTGTACAAAATTCCCATCTTTGTCTCTCTCTCTCCTTTCTCTGCTACCCTGTAAAGATAACACAGCCCCTTTCAAAAGAGATGCAAAATCATATTTTCCAGATCTTTTGCAACACAAAACCTTAATTCCAATATCATATACACACACCAAATTATAAAAGGTAAATTAACAAAAACAAATATAAATTGATTATATATGTTTTTTTCTCTTTTTTTAGTCTTTAAACTTTTCAAATAGAATTATTTTAGCCCATTATTTAATAGATGATGGTATAACTTGATGGTACTATGTTGAGTGGTTGAAATCGAATGGAGTGAATCCTAATTAGGTAGAGTGAGTGACGAGTTTCAAATATTAACAGGTTGTTTCCCATCAAATAGGAAAGGTTTTTATTTGTATGAATTACATTTGAAATTACAAAAAGAAAAAAAAAATTGATCACATAATAACAACACTAACTAAATTAAGGTTATTGTTGTATATATATACAGGGACTAAATGAAATTTTTAAAAATTTAAATAAAAATGAAAAAATTCTAAAAGTTGAAGGGTCAAAATATTAAAACCGATTTAACTAGATTCAACATAAGTTTTACTTGATATTCATATACGTGGACTTTTATATATAAAATTACATGTGTCAAAATATAATATCAAATTTGAAAGACATAGATTTATGATTTTTATTCGATACACTATAAAGTCCAATGATAGTGACACAAACTAAATACTTAAAGAAATTTGGCTAATCTTCAACATAAGTTAACTAGTTAAAATGCCTATCATTGATTAATAAGTCAAAGATTTGAATCCTTCAATGCTTTAATATTATTGGAATAAAATTATTTATAAAAGTAATTTCAATCCATCCATCCTCACATGTATTAAGATGTGTTTGTTAGCATAATATAACTCAAGGATTGAAACATCTGCTTGAGAATTCGTACGTTTAAATTCTACCTTCACATTAGTGGTATGATATCCTAAGACCTAAAAGGAAATCATTAAACATAATATATCTTTCACATATTATTTTAAGATATGGTAGGGAATAGAATAAAGACATATCTCTTTATTAGGTGCATGCACGACCAGAATTGCAAAAAATTAAAACTTTTATTTGTTTCCTTTTATTTTATTTTTATTAATGTCATTTAAATAATTTATAATTAAAAGGTCCAAAATTTTAAAATTGTATCTTTTTTTTTTCTTTTTTGAAATGATTTTAAAATTGTATCCTTCTTACTAGTCAAGAATATAATTAAAATAATTTTCAAAGAGGTGTTATACTTCAGCTTTTGAATTGGAGAATTTGGCCTTTTAAGCATTTCTTTGAATGCTAACTCGTGACCATTACAACTCGAACGCCTGGATATTTTCATTATCTTTAAGTGCAAGTCAAAAAGCAACAATAATTATAATTACTCAAATTGGTTAATTTTAACAATAATGCAATAGGAGTACTTGTAAAAAGAGTAAAACAAAATACATTAATTAGGTCTATAGTGTTAACTTATTACTTTTGCAAAAATAATAAAAAACAAACACAGTCCGCGTGATACACCTAATACACTTGATACATGTTATACACTTGATACAATTAATACACATGTGTGTTATACTTGATACACTTGATACACACTTGAAACATTTGATACATTTGATACACACTTGATACACCTGATACACAATTGATACACTTGATACACAGTTGATACACTTGATGTACTACTGTCTTAGGTCTGATATATAGTTGATACACTCATGTTTTAGATCTGATACACTCTTTTGTTATTTCAAATATCTATTGATTGATGTTTGATATACTCATGTCTTTTCACAACTCATTTTCTTAAAATTTTCTATTTCATTCTTGTTTTCTTATTGTTGGGACTCGTGTCTTAAATCTGTTGGGGTCTCCTAGTTTGTAAAGTTGTAAAAATCCAATTTATTTATTTAATAAAATAAGAATTTTTTTTTTTTTTTTTTTTTTT
>QLSR01000119.1:2713589-2861768 GCA_031780015.1 Citrullus colocynthis | reverse complement strand
TTTTTTTTTTTTTTTTTTTTTGTCTTTTGCATTAACTCAATCTCAATAACTAAGATCCATAGTTATTTTATGTAAACTTAAACATGTATGTGGTTGACATACAAGGTTGGATCAGTAATAACCAAAGAAGTCTGTAGTATATGGATAAGGTTGGATGCCTTATCCTGGTAACATCGAATATGCCCCGCTTTGTAATTGTTACAAGAATTGTAAAGTGTTACAAACAAATTGATCCTAATCGTTCATATGGAGAAATGTGAGTGAGGGTATCATTTGGAAGGAGTTTGTGTAAGATCGGACCGCAAAATATTTAGTTTCTCTTTGTAACGCAGTTTAATTGAAGAAATTAACATTTCATAGGATGACCATAGGTAACTCAACTTTAATCCTGAATAAGTTATGAACTTCTGTCTATGAGAACAATCCTTTGATTTGTATGGGTGAGAGTGGCCAAATCACTAACTCAATATGCCTTCATTTGGAGGATTTATTTAAGTTAGGAGCTAGAAACATATTTTCACAAGATGGAATTTGAAATTACTATGAGATGACTGATCACACTAAGATGTTTGAAAGATAGCACAAACAACTAGATTAACATCTAAATTACCCAACACAAAGTAAGAAATAATGGAACACAGGAGTTGGTAACCCAGTTTGGTGATAAACCACGTACGTCTAGGGGCAATGTGCCAGTGAAAGATAATTTACTAATATTAAGATGTTAAACAATTACGACAAAGTACTTATCTAAAAAACAATCATTTCAATGGTGACTCTTGCTGAGCTTAACAGTAATAGACCCCTAGGTGTGAGACTCTCTCTCAAGATTACTTAGGCTCCCCCTAAGTGTAGTAATATTAGTGACTTAAGCTTCTATATTCAACAGCATGTGAGACTTCCTCTCACCTTGATTATCTTTCAATGGACTCAGTGAACTCCCTTCACTGATGAATCTTAGGTACCCTTAAGAGATGAGAACTCTCTTCTCTCTATATGATGTCTTAGGCTCCCCCTAAGATCAAGAACTCTTCTCTCTATCACAAAACCTCAGGATTCTCCTAAGGCAGCACCAAACCTTAACTGCATACAGTCACAGAGCAACAATAACACACAGCAGAAATCCACAGTTCACACGATGAATATGCAAACACCAACAACATAGCCACACAGTGTAAGTCTCCCTTTCAATGCAAAACGACTGCCTTAAACAACCTCATAAATCACCTTTCATAGGATAATTCTAATAAAGGAAAACAATATTGAATTCGGAAATAAATACCATCGTTTTAATAAGGAAAGATATCGGGAAGAGAAAATTTGCAGAAAGATAACCTGATAAGAAAAGAAAAAATATTTCGACCAAGGCTTCTAAATGTCACAACCAGATGTCAAGGCTTAACCGACAACAACAACAACAAAACTTTCCAACCCGCCTTAACCAAGTTGAGAGCCAACACGGGACTCCAATAAACTCTCCCTTTGGCCAAGGATTTTTAAGGCATAACAGATAAACTATCAACACACAATAGAGCAGAAAGATTTTGATGAAACAATACAATGTCTAAACAAGAATTAACATCATAAGTTGATAGTCAAAAAGGATTAAAACAACCAACCCATAACAGAAGTTAGAGATAACAGAAGTCAGAACGAGAAACAAGCAAGCTTATGCAGAACCTCAAAACACAAATTAACAATAGCCACCATCCACTGGATATCAATAAATCAAAAAACATTGAAAACACTCTACCCTTTCTACCTGAAAACAAACAACACTAAGACGAGCGAGACAACACAAAACGCATGATCTTGAAGACCTCATACACATCAGATTTCTAAGCAATGAGTTGCTGAATCAACTATCCCTAGACTCGTTTGACAGCATCTGTAGGACACGACTGTCAAAGGGCGATACCATAAGCTCGTGACTCAGTCCATCAACATGAGGCATAGTAGAAGATGTGGTAGGATCAAGAGCAGGATGTCTCTGGAGAAGGCGATGGTGAATATTGAGCAAGCTTGGAGGAGGAGCAGTAGGTTCAAAAGCAATCAAAAGATCAGGCTTTTGGGACAGCAAAGTCCCACAAATCAATCTAAGATAGCATATGGGAAGCTTGAGGGCCTTGGAGCCAATATGGCATTTAATCTGATTAAGAACAAACACACCAAAGTTAAAGGGAGATTTGGTTCCAATCTGAAAAAGAAGATTTGCCAAGGAGACAGAGAGGCCTAATCAGTGAGATGAAGGACCACCAATTGGTGATACCTATCCTATGGAGTAGAGCATACTTGACACTCAGCACAGCCGTGGGTAAGTGACCCTTTTTAGGTCACGTAGAACGCGTCCCGCCTGAGAGCTCAAACACCAACTCCCGAAGGGAGAGTCTCTGTTAAGTAACATTCTCTAGAGTGGTTCTCTGAAGAAATTGATTAACAGTAGCTGGAGAAATGATAAACCGATGCCGTCGAATATACATTTTTTGAAAATCAGGACTTATGGGGTCATCAAAATCGGCTGAAAGGTTGACAATAAATTCACGTATAAGTTGAGGATAATAGGCCCCAAGTTTGAGAATTGTTTTGTCCAAATCGGATTCAAGAAGAAGATCTATTAGATCAAGACTCTCCTAAGCACTAGCTAACTGGTCCTTTTCATCAACGATGTTGCGTTTGACAACATACTTCCACAAACTGACACTTTCTTCTGTGTGGAAGGATACCCCATCAAAAGGGACAGAGGAGACATGCACACTCGTAGGTTGCTTCACTTTGGCTTTAACAAAGGATCGAGTGATGCAGACAATGAGAGTCATCCTCAGAGGAAATATCTCAAGCATCTTCTCTCAACTTGTTAGAAGTCGAACCAGGCGTGACAAGAGAGGCCTGAGCACCTTCCTCAACATCCTTCTAACTCAAGGCATCATCTTCACTACCAGCATTGGCTCCTAGATGAGCCTCGTTGTCGACATTATCAAAATCAAGCACTTCCATACGAGCCTCAGGACACACATTGGGAGCATCAACCCCAGTGACTACAAACTCGAAATTCTTCTCACTTAAGGGATCAACAACCCTTTCGATATCAGCTGCACTCTTCAGCGAAGAATCCTTATTTGCTTTATTAAAGGATTCCGTTGGACCAACCACACCACACACAACATTCTTCTCAAGCTTATCAATCATAGACGTAATAGTTTCATAAAGAACTTGATTATCAAAGTCATTTGAAATCTCTTCTTCTGACCGATCTAAGAAACATTTATCAGACATGACAGCATTATGATCTTTTTTCTTCTTAACACCACCAGATTTAGAAACATTCTTATCCATACAATCGATCACAGAAACACTAAGTTTATTAACCAAACCTGCCTCTACATTCTCTACACCAAACCCAGAAGTAGCAATTTCCCTTTGATCTCTAACAACAGGGTAAAATCATGTAAGTGATCGGACGACTCACTAGAAGAGGAGTTAACTTTCTAGGTCTTATTTCAACCCCCACTCCTACTAGGTCAATCAAGGTTAAGGTAGAGGCACCTTACCTTTTCCTTGCCTTTCTCGTCATAGAAACTACTCCATTGAAGCAACGATGCTTAGCTGACGAAGGAGGAACTCTGATCTCAAAGCTTGAAACCAATAGGCCACTAACCTGAACCCCGTATTTGTTTGTAGTAGTCGGAGGCTCTTCCTTTTTTACATACAGCTTCCTCTTAGCCTTTTCTTTGTATATCACCATTTTGCTTGAAGAAGACATGGTTCCTTGCCGAGTAACAACCATACTGGAGCAAAGATCGGTGAAGATGAATATGTGAGAGCACAAAGAGCCCACGATTCGCCAGAGAAACCTGTTAAAGAGCAACCGCTTAGCAACCAAATAGAGAGGCAAATTTGAAATTAAAAAGTAACTGACCTAGTTACTATTTCCACCAACCAAAGTAAAAGTGGTTTCATATGTAAAACTACACACCGGTTGCAAGAGTAGTTGGGTCAACTTTGTACACACCCACGCCGAATAAACTAATTGATGTGCTTGCCATAATGCACAAGCCCAATGTAGCTCTCAAGGCTTCAAAACTTGTCGCATCTAGGGCCTTAGTAGAAATATCTGCCAGTTGATTTTTTGCATTAATATGCTCTAAAGAAATTTGTTTCTTCTCCACCAGGTCTCGAATAAAATAATGTCTGATGTCAATATACATCGTTCAACTATGTTGAACAGGGATTTTAGAGATATTCATAGAACTCATGTTGTCACAGTATAGAGTCATGGTATCTTGAGGAACATCATATTTTTGCAGCATTTGTTTCATCCATCTCAATTGAGTATAACTGTTTCCTGCAGCAATGTATTATGCTTCAGCTGTTGATAATGAACACAATTTTATTTCTTGTTAAACCAAGAAACCAAGTTGTTGCCAAGAAAGAAGCATTCTCCTGAAGTACTTTTCCTGTCTTCAGAACTTCCTGTCCAATCAGCATCGCAATAGCCAACTAAAGAGTCACTCGTGTCAAAGGTATGTAGTAATCCATAGTTACTTGTGTCATTGATAGACTTGATTATTCTCTTGGCACTCAACAAATGATTGTTTCTCAGGCTGGACTAATATCTTACACAAACTCCTATAGCAAAAGCAATGTTAGGTTTACTAGCAATTAGATACAACAAACTTCCAATAATACTTCTATACAGATTCTTATCAACTAGAGTGCCTCCACTGTCTTTGGAGAGTTTTGCATGAGTGGGAGTTGGAGTTTACTTAACATTGGCCCTTTCAAGCTCAAACTTCTTGACAATATTCTTGGCATACTTCGACTGGGAGATTAAGATTCCCTCTTTCAACTGTTTGATCTGAAACCCTATAAAGTAGGACAATTCTCCTACCATGCTCATCTCAAATTCATCATGCAGTTGTTTAATAAAAAGATCCACCATTTCTTAGGGCATTCTGCGAAAGACAATCTCATCAACATAAATCTGAACAATCATGAATTTTTCTTTGGATTTGTTTATAAACAGTGTTATGTCAACACCTCCTCGCCTGTAACCATTTTTCTCAAGAAATTTGGTTAGACGTTTATACCATGCTCTAGGGGCCTACTTGAGCCCATATGAAGTTTTATTGAGCTAATATACATAACCTGAATAAGCAGGATCAACATACCATTTAGGTTATTCCACATAAAATTCTTCGTTTAAATACCCATTCAAAAATGCACTCTTTACGTCCATTTGGTAGAGTTTGAATTTCAATAGATACGATATGCCGAGGAGAATTCTAATGGCCTCAAGTCTGCGAAGGTGTCATCAAAATGCACACCTTCTACTTGAGTGTATCCTTGCGCCACCAACCGAGCTTTGTTTTTAATGATATTCCCTTTGTTCATCAGACTTTTTCTTTAAGATCCATTTAATTCCAATCACGTTTGCAAATTCAGGGAGAGGAACAAGTGTCTACACTTTATTTCTCACAAACTGTTCAAGTTCTTCATGCATGGCATTTACCCAATATTCATCTTCAAACTCCTCCTTCACATTCTTTTGTTCAATAGCTGAAGTAAGCAGATGTTACTGATCATCTCCATATAGTTAATCTTGTATGTCCTTCTAGTAGTAACCCTTGCTGGAAGGATACTTGTTGCTAGATTCAAGTTGGTTTGTAGCTACAGACTGATTGGTTTCCAAAGAGTCTTCAGGAGACACATCTAAAGACATGTTAGAGGAAATGTTTGGCATATCTGTTTTAACAAGAAGAGGTGTACTCATATTTTCTTTATCATCAATAGAAGAAACATTTGAATTGGTAGTATCATCAAACAAAACATTGATAGATTCCATAACTTGCCGAGTTTGAAGATCATACACACAATAAGCTTTACTTTTAAGTCCCATTTGCATCGGTGCTCTCTATCAATAAGAATGTAGCATGTGCTACCAAAAATGTGAAAATACTTAACGTTGGGATGCCTCCTCCTCTATATTTCATAAATAGTGCTTGTAGTACCTAGTCTAAGAACAACAAGATTATGAATGTGACATGTAGTGTTTAGGGCTTAGCCCAAAAATGCAGTGACATATGTTTAGCATGGAGCATAGCGAGCGATATTTCCTAAAGTGTCTTGCTCTTCCGTTCAACCACCCCATTTTGCTGAGGAGTGATAGGAGCAGAGAATTCATGGTGAATGCCTGCTAAAGCATAAAATTCCGCAAACTAAGTGTTTCCAAACCTCTTACCATGATCACTTCTGATCCTTTTCACCTTCATATCTTTTCATGTTGAAGTTGCAAACATAGAGCTTGAAACGTGACAAATGCTTCTGATTTTTCTAGCAAAAAACGAACTCACTTGTACCTAGAGAAGTCATCAGCAACAACCAAAACATAGTGCTTTCCACCTAGACTCTCTATCTGCATGGGGCCCATGAGGTGCAAATGAAGAAGCTCTAAAATTCGTGAAGAGCTTGTTTGAGAATTTTTTTTTATGAGGTGCATGAGTTTGTTTTCCAAACTGACAACTACCACAAACATTACCTGTAGCAAAGATTAAAGGTGGAAGACCAATTATAGCATTCTTTGACATAGTCTTTTGGATGGTCTTCAGGCTTATATGACCAAGACGCTTGTGCCATAGGTTAGCTTCGTCTTATCTAGAGAGATTACAAACAGTGGAAACAGTTGCAGGATTCCACATGTAACAGTTATTTGAAGACCGTGTCCCTGTCATGCCGAGAGTCGTATCATCATCTGCAACAATGCACTGTTATTTGGTAAAGCGAACATTCATCCCCTGATCATAAAGTTGGTTGATGCTATGACATCATCTAGAGGAGGAAGCCCTTGAAAATTCAGGTTCCCTTTGCCAATGATTTTACCTATAGTATCGTTGATAGTGCCATAAAAGTGCTATTTTCTCTAGCTTAATTCTGGATCATTCGTGGATTTTATATGTTTATTTTGCTATTTTATATGGATTTAAGCAAATCATGCCTAACAGAGCTTTGTGGACCGTTTGGGCTCAATTTGGAGCTACCGAAAGTGAAGTTAGACACCTGGAGCTCAAAGATGTGAAAAAGGACCAAAATGCCTGTGGATAGCGCAGCTACCCTAACCATTACGCTTAACTTTACACTCAAAGGCCAAGAGCAAACATCGCAAGAGCGCAACAACGCTCCCTTGGAGCACAGCTGCACTCCGAACTTTGACAGAGGCGTGCGCGAGCATGAGCATCACGATGCTCAATGAGCACAATGACACTCTGCCCGATTCTATATGTATTCTCTTTCTTTTAGGGTCTTTTTGAGATGGAGAGATGAGGTTGAATCCCATGGAGTCCGGATTTTATTCTAAAATTCTTCTTCCGCTTCATATTTCCAGCTCTTTTAGCTTAGGTTTTTTATTTTATTTTGGGTTATAATCATGGATTGGATGCTCTCTTCTTCAATTTCTTTGTCTATGAAGATGTTGAGGTAAGTGATTTCTTGTTCTTGAGAGCAAAATCCCATGTAATTTTTTTAGATTTAATTTTTGTATAAATTTTCATATTATGGTTGTATTCTTTAAAATCTTGTGCAAATTTAGATCTATATTTTTGGATAGATTGACACTCATACCCTTGAATATATGTCTTGGCGAATCGATTTTACTTGCACGTTTCCTTCGTGTTCGTCTATGCTTAAAATCAATAAGTAGCAAGGGTCTTAGTATGCATACTAGGTGTATTGCAATCTAATATGTGTTTAATAAAAAATAATTCGGTGATAGAAATTGCATAGGAATCCAATTGCTCTCGAGAACTTGATTATCTTATCCCTGTGTACATTTACCCGCTGCCTTTAATTTTTTTTTCATGCCTAGTTCTAATCTACACCAAACCCCTCCCCCTTCCCCCCCCCCCTATTTATCGCTTTAATTAGGAAATTAGCTTAACGAAACAAAGACTATTATCCATCTGGTTCGACCCAGACTTGCCACTGTTACTACGTCATCGTAGTAGTAGGAATAGGATTAGGTATTATAAATGTCTTTTGATAGGATTCTCTTTGGGAATTAAAACAACACCGAAGAGAACAAAAATCGCTATCAAAATGGCGTCGTTGTCGGGGATCGAATCACCTTAGGTCGAGGTGTCCCACTCTAATACCAATTGAAATTATAATGAGATGACTCATCACACTAGGATGTTAAAAATATAGCACAAACAACTAGATTAACATCTAAATTACCCAACACAAAGTAAGAAATAATGGAACGCAGGAGTTAGTAACCCAGCTCGGTGATAAACCACCTACATCTGAGGGCATTATGCCCGTGAAAGATAATTCACTAATATTAAGATGTTAAACAATTATGACAAAGTACTTATCTAAGAAATAACCACTTCAACAGTAACTCTTGCTGAACTTAACACTAATAGACCCCTAGGCTGCCCCTAGGTGTGAGGCTCCCTCTCAAGATTACTTAGGCTCCCCCTAAGTGTAGTAATATTAATGACTTAAGCTTCTATCTTCAATAGCATGTGAGACTTCCTCTCACCTTGATTATCTCTCACTGGACTTAGTAAACTCTCTTCAATGATGAATCTTAGAAACTCTTAAGAGATGATAACTCCCTTCTCTATATATGATGTCTCAGGCTTCCCCTAAGACCAAGAACTCTTCTCTCTATCAAGAAGCCTCAAGATTCTCCTAAGGCAGCACCAAACCTTAATTGCATACAATCACAGAGCAACAATAACACACAGTGGAAAATCCACAGTTCACACGACGAATATGCAAACACCAACAATACAGCCATACAATGTACGTCTCCCTTTCAATGCAAAACGACTTCCCTAAACAACCTTATAAATCACCTTTGATAGGACGATTCTAATAAAGGAAAACAATATCAAATAGGGAAATAAATACCATCGTCTTAATAAGGAAAGATATCGAGAAGAGAAAATCTACAGAAAAATAACCTAATAAGGAAAGAAAAAATACTCCGACCAATGCTTCTAAATGTCACAACCAGATGTCAAGGTTCAACTGGTAACAACAGCAAAACTTTCCAACCTGCCTTAACCAAGTCGTGAGCCAACACAAGACTCCAACATAATTCATTGCTTCCCATTTTTAGGGTAAGTAAATAAATTGCTCCCTTAAGAACTGATTCTGGGTCTTGAACAAAGAGACCTCACCCTCTCATTGGCTCGACAGGGGTTAGTTTATAGTTGGCCTATAAACTATTTGTTCATTAGAGGGATCGGTGATACTTAAGAAGTTTGATGTAAATACAAGGGTAAAATGATAATTTGACCCAGTTTTAGTAACGAGCAATTTGTGAAGGGTCGACTTATTGTTGATTAGTTATATCCATGGACACACAAATATATCTATAGTGTGAAGAGTGCAACTATAAGTCTTTATTGGAGTGATTTACAATTAATGAATAGTAATTAATTTAATTAAAGAGTTTAATTAATTAAACTGATATCATTGGAGCTTCTATTCTATATGTCCATAAGGTCCCCTTGCTAACTCATTAAGGGTTTGAATAAGAATTAGTTATTTTGGATTAATTTGAAGTGTTCAAATTAATAAGGGAATTAATTGTCTATGATACAATTAATATAATGTATATGATACATTATAATATAATATTATTTTTTAATGAGATTCAAAATTTATACTTTATGCTATGAGGGAGATAAATATTTAAATTGTAAGAGAGATTAATATTTAAATGAGATTTAAATATTAATTATATGTGACAACCCAACTTTTAGCAACCAATGCGTTGAAAAGTCCGAAGGAGAGGAATAGAAGACCATGTTGGACGCATGGTCAAGACCTGAAGTAACGCATAGTAAAAGTGGACGTATAGGAAGTACTCAAGCACTTAAAGGGAAAGAAGTGAGACGCATGGACTTCTATTATAAGATATTTATAAGTGTTGGAAAGTAGAAGGTGGTGAAGTAGGCATACGAACTAGAACATTTGTTGGACGCATGCTAATTTATCTAAAAGGAAATAGTAATATAAGGAAAAGTTTAAAAGAATAACCTTGGAAATAATCAAGGAATGACTAAGGATAGGAAAATGGTCGTGGACGCAGGATGGAAGTGAACGCAACAGGACCAACGCATAAAGGAAGAGCTTAAGAAGGATTTGTTGTCGTTGACGCTTAGCAGTATTGTGTAAACACTGGATTGTAATATGGCGACTATACGTTGAAGGTGATCACAAATAGTTGTTGTGGGCTGAAGTAGTCGCTGCATCGACGGGAGAAGAAACGTATTTGGCTTACCATGCATTGGTGAAGTTGTTATGCATTGAGATCCCTATGCGTTGAGACGGTTATCTCTACCCGTCAAAGACGATAGTGTAGCTAGTTAAGAGTTAGACAAGTGAGTAGGGAAGCTCAAACCTTTGAGGAAACTCAAGGAACGCAGGAGGCCGCTGTATGGATTAAATGGCTGTCTATTTGAAAATATTGGACGAATAAGATAAGTTATAAAGGCCAGGTGGCTTCATATAAACTTGACACCTTAAAATAAGGATGTGTTCAAAAGGCATGTTAAGCGTTTCATGCAAGGTAACACTTGGACTAATGCATGGTTAGTCAGACATACAGAGCGACATATGGCAATCAAGTGACAAAAGAGGAGTAGGATGGCAAGATTTTTATAAATAGGACCCTGGGGGAAAAGTAACGACTGTTGATTCTGAAGTAAAAATCCTTGAGAGAAGAAGGAGAACAAAGACAGAAAGAAGGAACCCCTTGCGTTGTAAAAGATCTGCGGCCAAGAAAGAAGACATTTTAGACAACTTAATCATCTGGTGTTAAAGAAGTTATCTTGCGTTGAAGAAGGGTCGACCTTGCGTTTGAAACAAATCCAACATTTAAGGTGAATGCGGTGTTCGAAAATAGACGATGCGTTCAAGATGACCTTGCGTTCAAGAGAAGTCGACGCATCCGAAAGAAATAAGAGGAGTTAGGCTGCACTTTGCAGTAGTCATCAACCTTGCATTGAGAGGCAGGGTTGTGTTCAGCCAAACTGATAGAGGAATGTCAGTCTTGCGTTCCAGAGTTAGAACGCTGTGACCAACTAAGCTACTGAGAGAGAGAGAGTAGCTACCTAGTGGACTAAAAGCTGAAGCCTTGCGCTAAGGAGCTTGGGAAACAGGAATTTGGAAGGAAAAGAGGAAATTCCTTAAGAGATCAAGGAGTGACCCTTCCCTTTCTTCGAAAATGAATTTTATTAAAAATGTTGTTACGTGATGTGGTTTTGAGATGACTGTTTCTGTGAAAAGCATAATGCTTGAATATATTGTTCAAAAGGCATGTTTTACTTGATTGCTTTATGATAACGAAAGGCATGTTGCAAAATATATTTATCGAGGAACATCCTGTTTTCTGAAAAAGTCTTGATGAACTATTTATGTAAATTGATGGAGAAAATGTTTTAGAGGAGGCTCAATGCTAATAAGGCATGTGAACTTCCCCGGGACCCAGTATTTGGGCAACCCGCTTATAAATGTTTTAGAGGAGGCTCAATGCTAATAAAGCATGTGAACTTCCCCGGGACCCAGTATTTGGGCAACCCGCCTATAAATGTTTTAGAGGAGGCTCAATGCTAATAAGGCATGTGAACTTCCCCGGGACCCAGTACTTGGGCAACCCGCCATATTCCTATGTGCACATAGAGGTTGAGTTGGCTGGTGCATCGAGTTTTGCTCCACATCAAGTCAGGGATAATATCGACGTTGAAAGCGTTGAGTTTTTCTCGGCCTCAACTAAGGGAAAAGATTGAAATGCCAAACGGTTTTCTGATTAATTATTTTGATAACGATTCTATATGTTTCAGAATGGATTCACGAGATTGACAAAGTTTTGCGGAAGAACTGTTTTGCTTAATCCTTGTTTTATAGGTATTGTTTTGACATGCCTCTGTTCGAACTAAAGATAGTTTTTACAAAGTCAGTCACTCACGGAGCTTGTAGCTCACTTTTTCCTATTTTATTTTATTTTTCAGGTAGCAAGCGAGTTCGGGACGCTTTGCCTACGCGGAAACCTCATCTGGGCTGTTCTTGACTGAAATGGTTTGGACGTGAACCTTACAGAAGAGTCAAGGTTGCTGTCTTCACATCTCTTCTCGGGTTAAGAAAGGATAATCCGAGAGGGGGTGTGACATTATATGAATGAAATTCATATTAAAACTATAGGTTAGGTGAGAGAAGGTTATTTGAATATGATTCAAATTAAATTAAATATGTGATATTTAATTTATTAATTATTTATTTGTTAATTAATTAATTTTATTTTATTATATGTATTAAATATGATATAATATATTATAATTAAATTAATGTTATTTTAATATTATTTCATTAGATTTAATTTTATTAAATAACTCCCACTACATGTAGTGGGAAGTTATTCTCCTTCTTCTCCCACATTACGTACTTTAAAAAGAGAATAGACTGGCAGTTATTTTTTGGCTAAATGTGAATGACATAAGTTTTTTTTTTTCTCTAAAAAAAAAATTCTCCCAAGAAGTTAGTTCTCTCAATTTCCTTCCCTTACCAAATCTAGAGGGCCTACGACTCCTTTTGATTCTTCCTGAAAATAGTAAGGAAGACTTCCTTTGTGGTGTCCCAAGAAACTCTCACTACATCCTGTTGCAGAGAAGTGTTGGTCTTCATGTGTTTGTGAGAAAAAGGAGAATCCTACCAAAGAAGACTGTATTCAAAGGTAAAGTATTTTCATCCTTAATTGCTTATAAAAGCAAGCTTCTAAATTTTCATTGTATATCTATGTTTCTTCTCTGTATTTTTAAGTTTTCCAAAAAAATATTATTGGCACAAGACGTTCATTCGCTTCCGCTGAGGATTCAATTCCTTCAGTTACTTTTCCTCTCCCTAATTAATTTGGAAAAAAAAAATCTAACTAATTGTTTGAAGTAAGTACAATATTTTTCAACCAATTATTTTTTAAAAAAATGTACTTCCATTGATGATATATTGATGTTAAAATATAATACTGATATATTGTTAATATACTGTCGATAAACTTTATTGAAATTATGTTGATATACTTTAATAATGATACACTCATTTATACTGCTGATACACCTGACTAATATACTATTAATATTCTTTATAATGATACTGCTAATAAATTGTATTGATATATCGTTGATATACATCATAATGATACACTCATTTATACTGCTAATACACTTGGCTGACATATTATAGATATACTTTATAGTGATACACATATTTTTACTGTCGATACACTTAATTGATATATTGTTGAAATTTATAACGATACACACATTTATACTGTTGATGCATTTGATCAATATATTGATCATATACTTTATAATGTTACACTTGTTTACACTACTAATACACTTCACTAACATACTATCAATATATTTTATAATGATATACATGTTAATACTGTTGATACACTTGACTGATATATTTTATAACAATACATATATTGATTGATACTAAGTACTTGGTGATTGCTATTTGATTTACTCTCTACCTTATGGCCACTTGTTGGGCTTAAACTCAAAATTTTCAGGCTACCCAAACAGATGATGACCGTAGTAAGAGTCAAATCACTGTTAGTAAAATTGGTGACCGCCAATAATCATCGAAAAAAGATGATATCTCTAGCAAGAGTCAGATCACTATTGCAAATTATAGTTGATGATAAAGTCGGAGCACAAGTTACTCGCAATTCAGCTCTTGTACAAAAAATGGAAGCAAGTTATTTTTAAAAAAAATATATGAAAAAAAAAATGATGCAACAAATAAGGAAAGAAATAGAAATAGAGAAATTCTTTATAGAAAAAAGGGAAAAAAAGTAGTTTTAAAAAATTGCTGCAAGAAAAAAAAATTAAAAGATAAAAAGAAAATATAGTGAATTAAAATAAAATAAATAAAATAAGCTCAAATTCAAGTTTTGCTCTAGGAGAATTTTTCTTAAAAAAAAGTAAAAGAAAATAAAATAAAAACTAGAAGAAAATAGAGAACGAAAAAAAAAAGGAAACAATAGAGGCAACTCAAGTTTTTAAATAAGAAAATACGTAAATTTCTTAAATTGTAATTCTAAAAGAAATTATTAAATTGTAAAAATATAGAAGAAGAAAAAGAAAAAAGAAGGTCGAAATATTTATAGGGTCATTTTGGAAAAACAAATAAATAAAATATCAAACCTTAAGATTTTGTCATATATGCAAAATTTGAAATGTTGACGACATGTTTGTAAAATCATATTCTTAAATTGCTACTTATTGCAAAATTTCAAATGCAATATTGGTTCAATGTGCTTGGTAAGTCGGTGGATCAAGATAAGCAACCAACTTAGTTATTCTTTTCATTTTAGGTAACACTATCATTTTAATCCTTGAAATCCATATCTTGTTAATATATTTTAAATTTAGTCTCTCAAAATTAGTTTTTACCAAACTTAATCAAATCATAGTAATAACTTTCTTGCAAAATATATATATATATATATATAATATATGAATATATTTTCAAAATTTATAGTAAAATTGTCAATAGATAACCAAAGACTTTTAAAAGAAAATTAACAATAAATTAGCATCAGAGACTAAATTTAAGATTTATTAAAAGCACAAGAGCTAAGATTATACAATTGAAAGTATAAGACTAAAATTGAACAAACTTCAAAGTATAGGGACTAAAATGGTACTTTAACCCTCATTTTTAATATTAGCATGCACTCTTTCTTTGAGAAATTTAATCATTTTTATACAATTATAAGCATTTTTTTCTATAAACACCTTTTAAAAAACTAATAATTTAAATTGTATATTTTAAAGTGTTGTTTTCAAATATAAGAAGATGAACCAAAATATTTATAAATATAACAAAATTTTACTAACTGTATACAATATACTACTATCTGTGTCATGATAGATACAGATAATAGTTTATCGCGATTTATCGCAGATAGGCTGTGATATTTTGCTATTATTTGCAAACATTTTCAACAGTTTTACTATTTAAAATAATTTTTTTTTTAGACTTATGGAGTGATTTTAGATAATTAAAAGTGGTCTTTTTAAAACTCTTAATAAATACAAAGTAGATAAAAACTGGATTACGTTAAAATTTTGTTTTAAAGAATTTGAAAGATTAAATAAAAAATAACTAAAGTGTTTAAGAGAAAAATCTTAAAAGATGTAGTAAGAAGTAAAAACGTATATATAATTGATAGAACTCTTTTAAATATAATTTAAGAAAAAAAAACTTTATTATTTAAAACGATTTAAAAAATTGTAATATATTAACTAAAAGGTATTCTAAACTGATTCTATTTTAAAATAAGTTTTATATCGTTTTCTAATCACTTTTTAAATAAAAGCATTTCTTTTAAAAACAAATTAAAAAGAAAAACAATTCTCCTGAAAGTATTTTAAGTGTCAATCAATTACTAAAAAACAAATTATTCGATAATCATATATCCTAAAAAATTATGCAAAATAGTTTTAAAATATAAATTGAAAGTAATTTTAATCGTTGTAAGTCGTCCACTTAATTTAGTTATAAAACGTGGAATAAAAGATTATTCTGGGGAATTTTCAACAAAACTAGGGGATAACACGTATAAAGTAAAAGAATATAATTTGGTAAACTAAAGACGAAAAAGAAAAAAATGTTGGGTTCCAGCAAATACGAGAACATAAACCCTTGAAAGAGGGGTGGAAAAGGCTGAAATTATGGACGCAATTTTTCAGCCAACCAGCAATGTGTATTAATAGAAATTTGACACCTACCACTTCAAAAATAAATAAATAAATAAATAAAATTATAAAAAGGGGGCCCCCACTTTAGCCATTCCCAACAAAGATAGATGCCTCCGAAAAAGGTTAACATTTTTACAAAGTGTAAGGAGTTTTCGGTTGATGAGACATCATTTTTCTGTGACACGTGGATGATGATTATTAACTCAGCCGTTTTGGATTGTTCAATTATTGCCGTCCATATATATGATTTGATCATCACGTCAATGTATTTATTTGTTTTTTTTTTCATTTCCTGTTGATTTGATTCTCGTCTTTTTCATTTTTTTCTTCTCTTTCCTTTTTCTTTGTGCATTTTAAAGAGAATTCTTTCATTCTTTTATCTGGATTACAAAATAGTTTCTCTCTTTCTTAGGCCACCTTTACAAAATAGTTTTTTCCTCGTAGCTTACATTTACTTCAGGTTAAATATAATTCATCAATAAAAATTTTAAAAGATAGTCTCAATTGATTATGTTTAATATTATTAATCATAATAAATTATGGGAGTCATCTCTAAATTTATAATCATAATGGTAATCTAATTGAGGAACTAAGGATGTTCAATTCGATTATAGTTGAAAATTTATAGGACCCGCTACCTTTACTATTACTATTATTATTACTGTTACACATATCATTATTATAATAGTATAAAAATTATGAATCTACTACATTTATTGTTATTTTTACCTTTACTGTTACCATTAAGGTCAAGTAATAACATTAACAGTAATGATAACACTAAAATGTGACAGTTTCATAATTTTAAATAAACGCTATCAAAAGTAATGATTTAAGCATGTTACAATTAATCTATCAATAGAATCTCATTACGATTATCTTAATTTTGTAAATATGACCTTAAATCATGAATTTAAATTTTTTTTTTTTTTTGTACTCCATGAATACCAGTTTCTTAGACTTGGAATTTAAATTTATGACTTTAATAAATTCATTAGGTCTTGATTCGTAATTATTTTGGCTCTATTAATTTAGTAGTCATTGGACTTCATTTGGTAATATTTAGTTTTAGTTTCTAAAAATTGTTTTTGTTTCCTCTAAATTTCTTAGTGTGGTTTTCATGTTTGCTAAGTAAAATGGTTGAATTTTTAACCAACTTACAAAATAAAAATAAGTTTTTAACAACTACTTTTTCTAGTTTTAAAAATTGACTTAGCTTTTAAAAACAATAGTAGAAAATAGCGAAGCAAAGACAGCTAGAAGTGGAGGGTATGCTTATAGGCTTAATTTTAAAAAATAAAAAAAATTAAATAGTTACTAAATGAGGTCTTGGTTTCTAATTTTTTGTTTTTGAAAATTAAGTCTAGAAATACTATATGCATCTATTGGTTTCTACATTTTGTTACATTCAAAATTAAATTCAAAATTTGAAAATTTATAAAATAGTTTTCAAAAGTTTATTTTTTGATTTTGAAAATTGACTAAGAATTCAAAGATTTTTACCTAAAAAATGTTGAATTCTTACCTAAAAAATGTGAAAATAATTGTAAGAAAAAATACAGTTTTCAAAAATCAAATGATTACTTTATGTGACCTCAGTTATAAAAGTTACTTTATATTAAGTGATTATACACAAAGTTATCAATCTTCATTTACATGTCGAGAATTTTGTCGAGATTTTCCTTATATGCATGGGTTTAACATTAACATGATAGGTAATCAATATTTTTATTATATTTTTGAAAATTTGATAAAATATAAAAGAAATATTAATAAAATATTACTAAAAAAAATTATTATAAATAAAAAAATATCAAATTATTTACAAATATAGAAAAATTCAACTATCTATCAGTGATAGACCGCGATCGAATTCTATCGCTTGAGCGATAAAAGCTAATTGCAATCTATTGCTCATAAACAATAAAAAATTTCTATATTTATAAATAACTTGATTCATTTTACTATATTTGAAAGACATTCTATTATTAATGGGGAAATTATGTAATAATATAAAATTTTAACTTATTTTAAAATAGTTAAATAATGTGTATGTGTTAATTTAGATATTTAAAATCATTTGGTAACCGTTGATTCTTTTGTTTTGTTTTAATTTATAAACAATATTTTCCTCTCTGAGTTTGTTTGATATGTTATATACTAAATTAGTAATTTTTTAAATAAACTTGTGGAAAGACAAACCCAAATTTCAAAAACTGAATATCTAAATTAGGTATTGGCTTGCAAATTAATTAATGGTGGTGATTTATTTTACATTTGTTTTTTTTAAAAAAAAACTTTTACCGTATTTTCAACTGTGTTTCCTTAATTGGCTTGTATTTTATAATATTTTATCTAAATTAGGCTAGATTTGCAACTTTCTACCTTTTTAGAGAGTTTATATGCTTATTCACTAGCTTAATTAAGAAATCTTGTTTCATTTTATTATATATTTTATTATCGATACCCTTAATTAATGTTGGCCTCGAAATATATCGTCGGTGTCTATTGCTATTCAAAATAAATTATCACCTATTCCAAGCACATTCAAATTGAATAAGAAAACTTTTAAACCTTGACAAAGTTTTTTTTTAAAAAAATATATATATTTTTATAAACTAATGTGATTTTTTTTTTTTTTAATTTTATGCTTTTAATTAGAATTGAGTTGAGCTACTTTTACTTTCGTTCTATGAAATAATTTTAAAAAAATTGTGAAAGAAAAAGAAATTAGAAATGTGGTTTTTTTAAGCCATTGACAAGTATGGTTTTTGTTAGTCTCTTTTCCTAACCTTCTGTAGTTCATCTTTACTTTTTAAAAACTAATAATATAGAAATTAGAAAATTATTTTCATGACAAATTTGTTGAATATGTTTACAAATAATAATAAAATATCACAGTTTATTTATGATAGACTGTTTTGTGTCTATCTGTTTCATGATAGATATAGATAATAGTCTATCGTAGTCTATTGTAAATTGAAAGTAAAATTTTACTATATTTATAAATATTTTAGTTTATTTTCAAAAATTACTCATAATTATGTTTTCTTTGTTGATTTTTTTACATTTTACTTTTGAGAGTCATTATGATTTTAAAAACTGAAACGAGTTTGTGATATATATATATATATATATATATATATATATATATATATATATATATATATATATCCCTTTCAAATTTTAGTTGAAATTTCAATTTTAGTTTTATTAAAAAAAGAAAAAAGGTTAGAAAAAAAAAAAAAAAAAAAAACTGGATAAATAAGTATGGTCTTAAATTTTTTTTTAAAAAAACCAGAATTATGTGTTTTAATGTAACGCCATGGTGGATTTGAAATTCAAATGACCTCTGAAAAAACTATTAGATAACTCGTTACTCAAACACAGATGTTAAATAGAAAACACAAACAATCACTTGTAACAACCAACAAATTAAACATTAAGTAAAAGAGTCATTGCACACAAGAGTTGGTAACCTTGTTTGGTGATGACCACCAACGTTTGGGAGGCAATGTGCCCTAAAAGATAGTTTACTAATATTGAATGGTTAAGCATTTACAACAATGTACTTATATGTAAAATATCAACTTCTACATTAACTCTTGTAGAGCTTAACTCATTAAACACCTAGGCTCCACCTAGGCTCCCTCTTAATAGTACTTAGGCTCCCCTTAAGTGTGATAATATTAGTGGAAAACACTTCAGCATACAACAGTATGCGAGACTCCTCTCAGCTTGATTATCTTCCTTGTAGTTCTGTGAACTCCCTTCACTAATGGATCTCAAGTCCCCCAAAGATGAAGAAATCCTTCTTGAGAATAAAGTCTTAGACTCCCCTTAAGACTGAAGATCCCTTCTATGTAGTGATGCCTTAGGCTCCCCCTAAGACAAAGATTATATTCAAGATTATTGCTCTCAAGGATAATGAAGATGCACAGCGGAAAAAGAGAGCAAGAAAAAAACACAATGTTGCACAACTTGGCCACATAGAACATAAATTTTCTCTGCACAAATACAAAAGTGGTTACCTTAAAAACACAGTTAATCTCCTTTTATAAATCAATGCCAAGAAAGAAAAAATATATCCCAATTGGAAATGATAAGCATTACTTCCATTTAGGAAAAATACCTGGCAGAATATATCATCAGGAAATACCTAGACAAGGAAAGAAAATATTCTATCTTAAAACAATTGAGAGCCAACAGACAAATTTTCAACAGCCCAAACATTTCTCTCGATCTAGCAATGTCATTCTTGCTTCTCTTAAATGCTTTTATTAGAGTGAAAGTTCTTCTCACATACAAAAAAAAAATTACATGGTCCTATTGCATGCTTTGTTCCGTAAAACAGTTCCAAACTAGACATGTTTAACATTAGAGTTCTAATAATTGAGACACCAAAAAGAAAGACATATTATTTATATAGGTAGTAACTTTTTATTTTTTTTTAAGTATTTTTTAATCATATTTTCATATAGTTAGAATTCTTTCTTATTCTGAAGCTTTTTTTCTTTCAAAAATCCCATTTAAAATATACGTTTATTTACCTAAATAGAAAATTAAAAATAAAATAATATTAAGTGGGCCATAATTTATTAAATTTACAAGATAAAAAAAGTCCAATGGAAAAAAGCCACTTTATTATTTAATATTTATTGAAAACAATAATTAAAATAAAAAGATAGAAAAGAATAAAAAAATTGTTTGTCACGGATTAAAAAACCGCACCTTAAACTGAATTTATCAAGAAGACACGTGGCCATGGATAGAACAACATCGTCGTCCTCAAAGGACGTCACTCGTCAAACTCCCAGTTATCTAAGACATCCTTTCCCACAACACGTGGTCGGTAGCCTCCACCAAATTTTTTCCAAAAGAAAAAAATAATTACTTATACTCTTTATTTCTCTATTAATTTTAATGTAATCTATCTTTCTTTTTACACTTAATTTAATCTATCTTATTCTTTATGACATATCTTGTCTTTACTTTTCATTTATTTATTATTTGTTTCTGGCCAAAAAAGAAAAAAAAAAAAAAACATTCACACATCTCCTATCGAGTCCCATTATATTCTTCACCTAAAGCGAAAGAGAAATGGAGGAGAGAAGGCATTTTTTTTTTCTCCAAATAATATTATTGATAATAAATAATTAACTGTGAGACTTTTTACTAATGTAAGTATTATTCTGTTGAAAAACAATGTTATAGAAATGTCAGAATTATACACTAATTTTATACTATAAAATATAAAATTTAATTTATCGTTCCTTTTTTTTTAAAGTTCATAAACAACTCTTGTTACAAAAAAAAAAAAAAAAACAAAAACAAAAAAAAAATCTGATATAAAAAAAATTAATTTGAGAGTAAGTTCATAATTTTTTAATTTCATATTTTGTGTTTTTGAATGAAACCAAAAGTAAAATTAAGGGAGTTATATTTAAAGTGGACAATATATCATATTTGAAGATAAAAGAATTATCGATGAATCGAATCAAAACTCTAATATTTCAATTTGATCATATTTTGTAGATACATCAGTTTTAGAGAGATAATTCAATACTTTACTTTCTTTAAAATTTCTCTTTTTATTTAACTTTTTTTCTCTTTATCTTTTATCAATAACCTTTATATCTTTAATTTTTATCTACCTAATAATTATTGTCTAACTATTTCTTTAAAATTCTTTTTCTCTCTCTAAGCATTGTTCTTTCATGTCTCTAAATTTACTTTTTATATTTGATGACCACTTTTGTTTTTATTTTGAATTAGATAATTAGATGTTTTACAAGGAAAAAAATAAGTGAAGACATATAAATAAGAATTTAGAGTCATAGAGGTAAATGTCTAGGTAAAAAATTTAAACATAATAGGATTAAAGAAAATGTTAAAGTTAGAATACTAAGTAGTCTTCGTAAAAGAAGTTGTTGAAGAAAAGAAAGAAGTTGGAGGAAAATAAATAAATTTATAGAAAAGGTTATATGTATGTATGAATAATGGGTTAGAAAAATCAAACTTCTAATTTTAGAGGTAATAGTATCAGTTGTGTGCTAATTGAGTTTTGTTCACTAATAGCATCATAAATATGTTATCTTGCTCTACTTAATTTAAGATTGTTCCTTGGTTTTACATGTCTATTTGGTTATTTTTTAGGGTTCAAGTACCTAATTGGGTAGAACGGGGCATTGGCAATGAAACAGAGCTAAAATAGGCCAAAACGAAGCTGAATTGCATCAACCGATAAAGAGAGAGAGAAAATCACCAAAATGTCCTTGAAGTCATGTCGTAGTGGCGCTTTTTCGTGAGAAGGAAGTGTTTTGGTGAAAGCCATTGGCGCAGTGCCGCTCCGATGTCCGCCTGCATAAAATTTCCGTCAACACCGCAATACTGTACCCTAGCGCCAAGACGCCATCGCGATTTTATAAAAGAGTCTTCAACTACCTATGTAGGTCGGGGGACCATGGATTCCAGCTAACTTCACCATGATTTCTCTCAACTTTCTTCTTCCTTTTGGTTAGTTTATGTACCGGAACCCTCTCCCATTGATTGGAATGTCGATAATAGGCTAAGGTATCTAGTTCTAGCTTGGGTTTTAAGAATTTTCTTCTACTTTGACGTGTTTATGAGTTTTTGAACCGAATTCTATTGTATGCGTGATTTAATTCTAAGTTTTAATGTATTACGATCATTTTATTAGACGCTTGTGAATACTTTAATCGTTGCTTCAGATTGATATACGATTTGTGACACTTGGTTGTATGTTGATCCATAGGAAGTGATAGGTTAGATTAGCTTGCAAATCTGACACGATAAGTAATATTCTAATCAGCCTAGGATTGAATCAAAAGAGTATTTAATTTTGGCCGTTCCGATCGAATATTCCTCCTAATTTCCATAAAACTCAATGCAATTGGGATGAACTTGAACTCACATGCCTTTCATCAATTCAATTTTGTGCTAATTAGTCGTTTAGGACAATTTAACTGACCTTTCCAATTAAAATGATTAGGTGCAAGCAACACTAAATTTCGTGATGATGATTCAATGATTAAGCATATTGAATAAAGCCTCTAACTTATCTACGGAAAGGCTGCTTAAAGTTCGTACACACAGGCAAGAGTAAATTCCATCATAATCCAAGTTAGACATTTTTTTCCTGAATGTTATCACACCCTTTCTCTTTAGTTTTAAGCAATTTAAATTTTATTTTCAAGCCAAACACCTCCCCTCCCCCCTCCCCAAATTACCTTGAATTACTATTCTTGATTGAGAAATTCTAGTGTTTCATGTATTCGACCCAACCTTGCCATTTAGAGTTCTAGTGAGTACGGTTATTTATTTGGCACAAAATTTGGTGACGAATTCTTTCTACCATTCATGTTGACAAATAAAAAGATAACTAGGTCTCCATACAATTTTGAAATTTTAAAAAATTAATTAATCTATTAAACAAAAACTTAAAATTTATGTTTAAATGACACTTATTTGTTAACTATTTTGGCCACGTTTTGTAACTATTTCGTTTTTTTGTTTCTGTTTTTGAAAATTAAGCCTATTGATAGTAGTTACCCCTTCAAATTTATTCATTTGTTATCTATTTTTTACTAATTGTTTAAAAAATCAAGGCAAAATTTGAAAAGCTAAGAAAAATAGTTTTTAAAAACTTGTATTTGTTTTTAGAATTTGGCAAAGAATTCAATTACAATACTTAAAAGAGATGCAAATCAATGTAAGATATGGAGAGAAAATAGGCTTAATTTTAAAAAACAAAAACAAAAACCAAATGATTACCAAACGAGACTTTTAGTTTTTGGATTTTAGTTTTTCAAAAATTAAGCATATAAGAATCATTTTCACCTCTACATTTCTTTCTTTGTTATCTATTTTTTATTTTATTTTATCAATATTCTTAGAACTCAAGCTGAGTCTTAAAAAATACAAAAGAATTGTTTTCAATTATAGGAAAATGAACCAAAATATTCATATAAGATATAGTAAAATTTCACCGTCTATCTCCGATAGATTGTGATATATTATTATCTTTGTCTATCAGTGTCATAATAGACACATATAGTAGTCTATCCAGATTTATTGCAGTCTATCATAGATAGACAGTGATATTTTGCTATTTTTTTGTAAATATTTTCAGTAGCTTTATCATTTAAAATAATTTCGCTTTAAAAAATTTATTTTTGTTTTAGAATTTGGCTAAGAATTTAACTTTTTTACTTAAAAAAGATGCAAACCATTGTAAGAAACTGCGAGAAAATATACTTAATTTTCAAAAACCAAAAACTAAAAACCAAAGTTACAAAGCCCCATTTGGTAACCATTTTGTTTTTTTTTTTTAAATAAAATTAAGCCTATAAATACTACTTTCATCTATTAGTTTCTATATTTTGTTGTCTATATTTTTGGAATGTTTTCAAAATAAAAACTCAATTTTGAAAAATAAATAAAGTGGTTTTTAAAAACTTATTTTATTTTTAGAAATTAGCTAAGAATTCAAATATCGTTAACATAGGAAATGTGAAAATCATGAGTAAGAGAGTGAGAAAACTAGATCAAACAATTTTAAAAAACCAAATGGTTATTATATTAGGCCTAAAATATCAATTTCAATATCAAAATTTCAATTTTACAAATATATCAATAAAATATCAATATCAACAAATAATTCTATAAATAAGGAACTTTATAAAACTATTTAAATTTAATAATTAAGTTGTTTTTATTTTTAAACGAAGTTGTAGATTATTGTTTGTATTCATATTCATGTTGAGATTAATAGATGATAATTTTTTTTTTGTTTTATGTGTATTTATAAAGGATATTAAAGGTAATGATTAGTTCTTAATATCCCTGTTGAACTCTTTAGCCAACATGAGCATAACTCAATTGGTCACATGAACTTGTACGATCAACCTAAGGTTTTAGGTTCAATCACCCCTACATATTTTCATAGAAAAAAGATAATAATAAACAAGAAAAAATGTTGAACCTTTTAAATTATAGATATATTGACATATCAAATGAATATTCTAATCCTTGATAACTCACTCAACCAATGGCGAAGCTTCTCATACACAAGTTATATGAATTTGTCTAACAATGACTGCTAGATGGCTCCCGATGGGAAATACTTTCAAGCCCAATCCGGATGTCTCTCTATCTTAGGCATTAGGGTTGGGCATGATCGTCAATAACTCTAATGGGGAATAGTACAACTATTGAGGTTGGGACTTCATCAAGATTAGTGATTCAATATGTTCGAAGGTTGTCTAGGCTGCGAGAACTCGTCGAAGCTGTTGCTTTCATTGTTAGAATTAGTACAACTATTGAGTTTGGGACTTGAGGAACGAGAGCATTCTGATGACGAAATTTAGTCGTTTGTTAATGAAATTCGAGCTTACCAACAACATCTTGTGCTATGTTTCCTTCATGGCCCTAGAGCTCATATCTTAGCTGAAAAAAACACTTTGAAAGTACTACTTAGTCAATTTATAGAAACAAGAACAAAGTTTTTAAAACTAAGTAGCTTTTTTTTTTTTTTTTCTTTTTTTATTTTAGTTTTCAAAACATGGTTTTTTAATTAATAAATACGAAACATATTTTGGATTCTTTTCAAATGTACATAGAAACTTATAAGGGTAAGGTATTGTTTAACTTATGTTTCAAAAACCCAACACCAAAAACTAGAAGGTTATCAAAAGGGTTTTAGACTTGACCTTGAGATTGATAGTATACGTTTGATGCCAGTCAAGATATGCCATTTTGGCATAGTTTAAAAATCCTATTTTTATGCCACTTATTTGTGGTTTTATTTATTTATTTATTTTTGATTTCTACTTTTTAGGAGTACTTTCAAAAATAACAACCATTGATTAACAAACAGTGAGAACACAAGAACAATTTCTGAAAACAAAAGAACCTAAGAATTATCAAACAAAATCTTAATAATGAAGATATCACTCACCATTATAAAGAATAGATGATGTGATGTTAAAATCATGATATTATTTTTCTTTGTTTTTTGGAAAAGAAAATATGCTTTTGGTCCTAGTCCTTAATTTTGAGTTTAGTTAATTTTCATTTGGCTAGAGACTTCAAAATATTTTACACATTTACCCATAATTTTTTAGTTTAATTTCATTTGATTTTTATTTTTAAAATGTTATATTTTTTCTTTGAATTTTGAATTTAGTTTTCATTTGGTTTTTAAATTTCAATAATTTACACTTTTATCCATAGTCCCACTAGTACTTACAATTGTTTTTGATGTTAGTAAATTAATTTGATATCATTTTGATGTGAAAAAATTTAATTAATTTTTAATGGCAATGACAAATCAGTGAAAACTATTTAAATCAATCAACAAATATGAACACCAAAAATGAAAAGTAAATATTTAGTGAAAAAATCAAAAATAAAAACATAATATATTAAAACTAATTAAAATATATTAAAACTAATTACAGACCAAAAGTAAAATTTTGAAATCTATCAACCAAATTATGAAATAAACTCAAAACACACTCGGGGCAAAAGTGTAATTATTTTAAAACCAATAGATAGAACTCTCAAATTAATTACTCAAAACCTAGGGACAGGAAAGAGTATTTTAGCACTTTAATTATTTTTGTAGGAAAATGAATATATTATATACCGATAAATAGGGATGTAAATAAATAAATTATTTATTTACTTTTTATTTGAAAAAAAAAACAAAGAAAAAAAGATGAAAGAGTTGGAAAATGGGAGTAGCGTAGGTCTTCCCCAACTTTTGAGAGGAGTGTTGAGAGCCATGAATTTGGCTGCCTCCCACCTTTCTTCTCTTCTCCTCATTACGTGTTCTTTCTCCTCTCCTTTCCTCTTGCTTTTCCCTTTCACTTTATAAACTCATTTCCACTCCCCTCCTTATTCATGTGATCATACACAAATAATACCATACCCACACATTACTCTCCTCTCTCTTTCCCTCCCGTCATGTTGCCACCGGAGCAAGATACAACCACCACCACCTCCACCACCACCCCAATCTCCCATCCCCGCCCCGACATCCTCATCCATGCCATCCCCTCCACCCCCAACACATTCTCCATTCTTTGCCAATCCTTATTCCCTCTTACTCTCAAGGTACTTACTCATGTGTAATCTTTATAAAATAAATGAGTTATTATGTTACGGCAAATTAATTACTTTATTTTTATTTATTTCTTTGGATATAGTTTGAAGACGTATCGTATAGTATCAAATTCCAGACCAACAAAAGAAGCTATTTAAGCTTAAGGAATGAGTCCCAAAGCAACACTAGTCGGACTATAGTGAATGGGGTTAGTGGAGTGGTTCACCCTGGGGAGCTTCTCGCAATGCTGGGCACCTCCGGCAGTGGCAAAACCACTCTTCTAACTGCCCTGGCTGCCCGTTTGCCAGGAAAAATCTCCGGCGCCATTACTTACAACGACAAGCCCTTTTCCAGCTCCATGAAGCGCAAAATTGGCTTTGTTTCCCAAGACGACGTTCTCTACCCTCATCTCACCGTCCTCGAGATCCTCACCTACGCCGCCATGCTCCGGCTGCCTAAGGAGCTCAACCAACAGGAGAAAGTTGCGCAGGCGGAGATGATCATTGCGGAGTTAGGACTCACGCGCTGCCGCAACAGTGTGGTCGGCGGCGGACTTCTCAGGGGGATCTCTGGCGGGGAGAGGAAGCGGGTTAGTATTGGTCACGAGATGATTGTGAACCCGAGCTTGCTTTTATTGGATGAACCTACTTCTGGGCTGGACTCCACCACGGCACAAAGGATTGTAGCCACGTTGAGAGGATTGGCTCGTGGCGGTCGGACCCTGGTTATGACTATTCACCAGCCCTCTACACGCTTGTATAGGATGTTTGATAAGGTGGTGGTGTTGTCCGATGGCTCTCCCATTTACAGCGGCCCCGCGGCTCGGGTCATGCCTTATTTTGAGTCCATTGGTTATGTTCCTTCCTTCAATCTCATCAATCCTGCCGACTTTCTCCTCGATCTTGCCAATGGTAAGAAAAAAAAAGTTTATTTATTTATTTATTTTAAGCATTAACTTTTTAATTTTTAATTTAATTTTGTATCAATAATTCGAGCTTTACTTTCCGGAATTATGTCAACTTTTAATTGACAGGTCTTTTTTTTTATTTTTTTTATTTATATTTATTATTATTATTATTATTTTTTAAATGTGATTTTGTAGGCATAGCGCCAGATTCAGTACGTGAAGACCAAGTGGAGCATTTCCATGGCGGATTATTGAATGGTCAAGACGATCAAAATTCTGTCAAGCAGTCTCTCATTGCTTCCTTCAGAAAGAACCTTTACCCCCAACTCAAGACTGAGATTTTCACCAAAACTAACACCACCACCGTTGATTCAAGATCCGATTCCCCAAGTAAGTAATTCATTGTTGGTTTTGTGGCTTATAATTGATATATTATACAAATGAATTTTTACAAAAAAAAATTAAGTGGATAAATTTAATGTAAGGAAATTGCAGGAGGGCGAAGAGAAAATAAATGGACGACGAGCTGGTGGGAGCAGTTTAAGATATTACTGAAAAGGGGATTACGAGAAAGGAGACACGAATCATATTCAGGGCTGAGGATTTTCCAAGTGATGTCAGTTTCATTTCTTTCAGGGCTCTTATGGTGGCACTCAGATCCTTCGCATATACAGGATCAAGTATATATATATATATATATAGCCCAATTAACAGACTTCAATTAATTAATTCTCTTAAGCATAATTTGACTATAAATGATGTATCTACGCAGGTTGGACTAATCTTCTTCTTCTCAATCTTCTGGGGATTCTTCCCATTATTCAACGCCATATTCGCATTCCCATTAGAACGGCCAATGCTAAATAAAGAACGCTCCTCTGGAATGTACTGTCTGTCGTCTTATTACATGGCTCGAACCGCAGGGGATTTGCCAATGGAGTTGGTTCTTCCCACCGTTTTCGTGACGGTCACGTACTGGATGGGGGGTTTAAACCCTTCGCTGCTTCCATTTCTACTCACCCTTTTGATTGTTCTGTTGAATGTGTTGGTGTCGCAGGGCCTGGGTTTGGCTCTGGGCGCCATTTTAATGGAGGTGAAACAAGCCACCACGCTGGCATCAGTCACCATGCTTTTGTTTCTTCTAGTTGGTGGGTACTATATTCAACACATCCCCCCTTTTATTTCCTGGCTTAAGTATGTTTCCTTCAGCCATTATTGCTATAGGCTTTTGGTTGGAGTTCAGTACGAGTCTTTAAATGAGGTGTATGACTGTGCCACTTCCTTTGGGCTGAATAGTCGTTATTGCAAAGTGTGGGATTTTCCTGCTGTTAAATGTTTGGGGATTGGGAATCATAGTCTTTTGTGGGATGTGGCTGCTTTGGCTCTTATGTTGGTTGGGTATAGGATTTTGGCTTTTCTTGCTTTGAAGATGGCACAACCTCACTGATTATTTTCTCTTTTCTTCTGACCATCATAACATTGGAACAAGCAACAACATGATTCCTACCTCTCACAACTAAACTGTTCAATCAAAGGGAACTGCTCAGATATTTAATTATTTTTTTTTTCTGACTAAAATTGGGGATTGAGAAACTTGGTTCATTGCGTTCTTTCAGACTTCCTAAGGGAAATGGTAAGTTGCATATTAGATTCATGTATTCCCAAAATGGGATGACCCTGTTTTTCCTTTTTTAATGTAACATTTTGCTTCAGGTCAAGTTGGTAAAAAATATATATGCTCTATATTGCAACATGGACAACACCAATAATTTTTATTTTTTAATGTATAGAAAAAAGAATGCTTTATATGTATTAAAGGGATTGAATTGATAAATTAATGAAACTGACACAATTAAATCTTTTCAATGCTTTTAAAACTTTTTTTAACACTTAAACACAATCTTTCTTAAGCATGTAGAAAGTTACTCTAAATAGGGCCTTCATGTTGGAACGACAATAGGGAAATTGAACTTATAGCATTATTTGAAGATTCATTTGGAGTTTCGGCAAAACTGATTTGGATTTTGAATTATAGCAAAAAGATAAGGTTGACGTGATTTACACATTTCTTAAACACACTTCACTCCATAGTAATTCTGGGGGAAATTAAAATAATATATGTGAATGAAAAACACTATGCAAACTCAAGATATTGTGGAAATGTCAATAGATAGCTGGGATACGCTTCTGATAAGCATCATCCTGAAGACAATTATTCATTTTGCACTAGACGCAAGCAGACTACAATGATCGTCTAAGCAGGATACAACTATTAACTCTAGTAGAACTGCAACCTTGAGCTACTCGAATCTGGCAAAACTCTTGGATGCTTGCTCTCAACTCAACTCAAGACCAAAAGAAAGAAAGAAAGAAAGAAAGGAGAGAATTCTTTAATTTGAAGTGGGATGCTATGCTCAAAGAAACAAATTGCTACTTATAGGCTAGCAACTTAGTAACTCTCCAAAATACAAAATAAAATCAAATAAATAAAAAAATTGAAACATTTGTCAAATTGAACTCAATTTAATTGTTACTTGACAAAATCAATCATAACTCATTTAAATTGAAGAAACTACAAATTTAGCTTCCAAATATGTTAAATTTGTACATGAAACATCATTTTAATTTGAAATTTCAATCCAATTTGAAAGTTTAATAAACAATGAATTTAATTTACACAATTAAATCCATTTTTATGATTCAATATTCGATTGTTTTCACTTTCTTCGCGCGCGCACACACAAAACATTCACAGGCATGCGCATGTACACACACTATAATACACGTACATTGCACATGACCAAAAATAAACTAAACGCCTATGTTATTGGTGAAATTTCAATACCAGATAAATTAAAATTTTATTAAGTTCAAATAATAAATATCTTACTTTAGAATTAAAATAATAAAAAAAATTAATAGGTGCCAAAATGAGCATAGCTGAAATGTACTCTCAACCTCAAAGTTTGAGGTTCGACACATAAATTTTGAATCAATATACTTTTCATGAGAGTTGAAGTCGCATGAAATTAAGAAGTAATGAAAGAACGATATAAATCATCAACTAGTGAATAATATATTTCATGCTAATTGATTTTGCATCAAAGATTTAACCGAAAATAATAAAATAATAAAAATATATTAAAATAGAAATGCATAATGATTCTGTTTAAGAGTAATTGACTGTGTACAATAATAATAATATAAACTTTCCCAACTAACAAAAACAACTCAAAATTTAATTTTTAAAATAACACAAATTGATGGATATTTGTTAAGGTTGAAAGGAATACACTCCATATAAATGTGTTTCTACCAAAAGGAGTACAAACTAAAATATATTAAATAATTTGTAACTGAGAGAGGATTCATTTGCCTGAACCATGGAAACATTGATATGAAATGTAGAATAATGTATGAATTGTGGCACCCTTTGCGTTCCATATCTTCTATTGTGTTGCCACTTTCTAAATCCATTTTGCAACTACTACCTTTCGAATCCAAAATAATCCCCATTTTTAACACTCCATCTTCAATCTTAACATTTAATTTCACATCCGTTCTTCTCCCCTTTTCTTCATCCAAACTTATTTCCATTTATTCTCTTCTAGTCCATTCTTGTTTCATTTTGCTTCTTGTAATTAGGAGAAGATCCATTTGGTAAATTGAAAATTAAAGATTTCTCTACCCTATCTCCTTCTAAAAAAACAAAAATAAAATGAAACTAATTCTCCTACTAATCAATATTTAAAATTGAAAATTACACAAATATTGGTTAGTTTTGAAAACAAATCTAATAATCAATAATGAATCAAAATTTGAACTTCAAAATACTATGAATATCTATTTTTTTTCTAAATATATCTACTAATGAACAGTAATGAATTCAAGATTAAATTTGAAGATAACAATTAAACCTTTTCGTGAGAAAAATAAATTTATGGATTATTGAGACTTCATTATGGCATGTTCAAATGTTTTCTCTATGAAGAATGAAAACTTATATTAGCATTTTAAAATTCATTCTATCATATAACATTATGAAAATGGAGATGGGAGGCCAAAGAAATACTTAAAAGTTTGTAGGAGGATTTCATGAAGGCCAAAAAAGTGTGATATCTTTTTTTGTTGGAGATGTGTAGTTTCTGAAAACAAATCTACGGAATATGAAACCGAATTTCCTATATAATCTTCAAAGACAAACATAAAAAGTTTGTAAGAGGATTTCTGGAAAGTAAAAAAGATGTGATTTTTTTTTTTTTTTTGGAGGTGTACATTTATGAAATAAATCTACTCAATATGAAATTTAATTCCTACATAATCAAATTTTAAATTTGAAAACAATACAAATATTTGTTAGTGTTAAAAACAAATCTACTAATCAACAACGGAACAATTTTAAAGATACTACATATATCTAATTTTTTTTTCAAATATATCTACTAATGAATGAATCAAAAATTAAAATTTGAAGATAATAATCATATCCTTTCGTTGAAGAAAATAAGTTTATAGATTATAACAAATATTTTCTCTATGAAGAACAAAAGCTTCCATCAGTATTCCTAAATGATTTCTATCACATTCTATAAATGGAGATGGGGCAAAGAAAAACAGAAAAATTTGTAATTTTGTTTTAAAAAGTTTGGTTATTATGTGAAGAGATGTGTTTCATTTGTAAATGATGTGTCAAAGAGATTCCATGGAAGCATATAAATACAATAAATTAAGGCATCACACGCCTCATAGCTTTCTCCCACTTGTCCTAATTAACATAACTCGAAATCCTAGACTCACTAGGTGACCCTCAAACACTTTAGCCGTGAGGGCCTTTGTAAACGGATGAACAATGTTATGCTCTAACGCAATCTGTTTGACAATTACGTCTTCTCTTTGCACAATCTCCCTAATGAGATGATATTTGCGTTCCATGTGTTTTCCATGCTTATGGCTTTTAGGTTCTTTGAAATTTGCACTTGCACCACTATTATCACAATAGAGAGTGACGGGCAGACGCATATTTGGAACAATTTCCAGATCTACTAAGAATTTTTTTTGAGCCATATTGCTTCCTTCGTTGCTTCACATGCAGCTACGTACTCAGTTTCCATGATGGAGTCAACTATACAACCTTGTTTCATACTCCTCCAAACTATTGCTCCTCCGTTTAGAGTGAATCCTGATTCCGATGTAGATTTCCTTGTATCTATATCGGTCTAAAAATTTGTGACAGTGTATCTTGTAAGGATCAGATCCTTAGTGCCATACACGAGCATATAGTCCCTCGTTTTTCTTAGATACTTGAGGATATTTTGGCAGTCCAATGATCATATCCTGGATTGGACTGATATCTGCTGACTACCCCTACTGCTTAACATTTGTGAGGTCGTGTACACAGCACGACGTACATCAGACTTTCGACTACTAATGCATAGGGAATACGTCTCATATCCTTAACTTCTTGAGGTGTCTTAGGACATTGTTCCTTTGATAAATGAATTCCATGCTTGAATGGAACAGACCTCTCTCGGAATTATGTATCTTATATCTAGACAATATCTTGTCGTCGATATATGATGCTTGAGACATAGCTAATGTCTTGTTCTTGCGATCCCGAACTATTTGGATTCCAAGAACCACTAGCAAACAAGTGAAATTTAATAGAATCTCCCTTAATTTAAGAGAATAAAATGCATTTTTCAACATCATAAAACAATATAATAACGTATATTACTTTTATGAAAGCTAGACATGCATACTATATATTATAACATTTTATAATATACATAGATGCATGAAACATGTTAATCCTATGGTGGAATTTAAAATCTATATGTCATACTTTATGCACAAATAAATTTAATTTAATTAAAACATATATTCTAAATGCATAATTAATTAAACAGTTTTTGGCATCTAATGGCTTAAAACAGCTAAATTATTACAATAATAATTATAAACTCGCTCGAACCGACTCCAAACACTTCAAACCAGCCTGAACCACGAGAAAATGGCTTGAACTGGACCTATAAATGTGAAGAACGGGTAGAACCAGTTGAAAATAGGTTGAATCGGACGAAAAATGGCAAATCGAATTGGTATCGGTCCGACTAGACTATTTCTTCATTCGCGCGTATTTCTGGAAAATTTTAAGAACAACGTTGTGACATTATTAAGGGAGCGTTGTGACGCTCAAGACAGAATCGTCACTTTGTTGCTTGAACAACTGGTAGCTTCTCCAATTTCTTCAAATTACAACCTAATTTCAACTCTATTAACTTCAACAAATTTACAGACCCTTCTTCACACATTAAAGCCCATAAGCAAGCGGCCAATTACAATAATTACACAACAACAAAGTTGAATTAAATGCCAAAACCAGAAAATTTCCCAACTTTAGCAACCACAACACTCGTCTCATGAAATTACATGCACCAAGCTTAAATTGAGTGCTCTAATCATGCTTTGATTCCAATTGAAGGAGTTAGAAACATGAATGCTAAAGCAATTGGGATCTAAAGTACTCTAATTACATCAATTTTGAAAATTAAACATGCTTGTTTCCAAAACTGAAAAACAAATGATAAACACTAACTTGTTGTAGCTCAAAATTGAATCAAATTTCTTCAAGTTTTTTATCACGAACACATCGTGGACCACCACAAGTATCTTCCTTGTTATTCTTTGGACTTAGAACGGATTGTGATGAATTTGGAGCTTTTTTTTTCTTTTTTTTTTTAATTTTAATGATAGTAAGGTTGTGGAGAGTTTTTAGTAAATGAAAAATTTTAGCAAAATTCTTTGAATGGATCAACCCTTCTTCAATTTAACTTTCTTCTATATATAGAAGAACACATGCAAAACCTTTTTACATGCAAATTGACACCTAAGAAGATGATTAACATCCTCAATTAGGAGGTGTTTTGAAGGTGAAGAAGATAGCACGAGGAAGACTCACCTCCTACTTACATGCAATTAGTGGAATTTTCCAAGAAATTGAAAAATTGAATTTCAAAAATTTAATTTCTATTAATTTCAATTTTCTAATTAATTAATTTAATATTAAATATATAATTAATTAATTAATTATATTAAATTAATATTAAATATTAAATATTAAATTAATAAATAAAAGTTTCTACTTATCCCGTCAATTTTCAATATGATGAATCTTTACTCATCTGATTAATATTTAAATCACATTTAAATATTTCTAACTCTCCAATTTTGTTTAATTCATAATTAAAATGAACAAACCATAAATCTTACTCCTCAAATGAATTTGAACGTTTTCAAATTTTTTCATCACACTGTTCTAAGCTTTAGTCCATGAGCTAACAAGGGGACCTATTGGACCTATAGATCATGAGCTCCAACAATCCAAAATTAATCGACTAAACTCTTTAACCTAGTTAATTAACATTCATTAACTACCGAAGCACTCCACTATAGCTTAGTAGTTGCACTCTCCTCATTGTAGATATATTTCTGTCCACTTGATATAACCATGATTAGTAAGTCGATTCTTCACAACTTGTTCGTAATTACAGTTGGGTCAAAATTACCATTTTTTACCCCTGTGATTACGTCTCGTTCCTTAAGTCCCACTGATCCTCTACTGAATAATTGTTTTGCGATCTAACCACCAAACCGAGTCCCTCTCGGGCCAATGAGAGGGTGGGTCCCCTTGTTTAAGACCCAAAATTAGCACTTAAGGGAACAACTTTTCTACTAACCTTAAATAAGGTAGGAGTGAATTTCATCTTACAGAACTATGTCCCCAGCTATCTAACTAGTCTTATCCCTAAAATGATAGGCATATTGAGTTGGTGAACTCGAGCCACTCTTATCCATGCAGATTAAAAGATAATCCCAAATAAACAAAAGTTCATAGTTAGCTCATAATTAAGATCGAGTTATTTAGGTCATCATGTTGAAATAATCAGTCTTAACAATAAACGATGTTATAAAGTAAAAGTGATTATTTCATGGTTTGGGCTTATGAAAACTCATTGCATAGGATGCCCCCACTCTCATGTCTTTACATGAACGATATAGGATCACATCGTTTGTATCAAATACAAAATGGGTCGCATCCATAGCGTCCCCAAGACAAGGTACCCAACCTTATCCCTATATTATAGATCGTTTTGGCTATTATCTAAACTTGATCCACTTTTATGTCTACACATAAAGTCTAAAGTATTCAACCTATAGCCAGAGGTTCTTTGTTATTGGAATGCAATTCACATATTCAATATCTTTACTGAATAAACTCAATAACAACTTTATTGAGAATAAGTTCCAAAGTTTACAAACTACGAGTTTTAGGAAATAAGACCCAACAGTTTAGTTTTTTTTTTTTTTTTAATTATTGTATTCTTACCTTTCATTTATATATATAACTTTATTGGGTTCATTAAACTTGAACTTGTTCGTGTAAATTGAAGATTTTATTTAATTGATATAATTTGGTTGAAGTGGAATTTGATGGTGGTCTATTATTATATAACACTACTTATGTCAACCATAGTTTGTAATGATAGACCGCAACATTTTTTTTTTGTTGGTTTATTGGTATAGACTATGGTTACAGTTAGTCATGCTTATCAATAATGACCATAGTTAACGTAAGTTGTGGTTTATTATAGACCATAACTAGCGTCAGCCATGGTCTATGACCATATAGACCATGACTAACGTTAACTGTGGTATATACTATAGACTACTCTGGAATACATCATGAACACAAACCCATAGTCTAATCCAAAAAACCATGGTTATATGACTGTAGTCTATATCAAAATTTGTAGTAGTGTGGAATCAATGACACTTCTATTTGTGCCCATTATTAATATATCATCCACATACAAGCAAAAAATGGCATATTCTTGATCTATGATTTAACTTAGACACATTTATCACACTCATTTATCTTAAATCCATTTGATAACATAGTGTTATCAAACTTTTCATGCCATTGTTTGGGTGCTTGTTTCAATCCATAAAGAGACTTGACAAGTTTACAAAGTTTGTTTTCATGTCCTTTAAGAACGAACCCTTCAAGTCATTCCATATAAATTTCTTCATCTAAATCTCCATTTAAGAATGTAGTTTTCACATCCATTTGTTGTGTTTTCAAATTTTGTAGAGCTGCTATTGCAATAAACATCCTTATATATGTAATCCTCGTCATTGGAGAATAGGTATAAAAAAAATCTAGCCCTTCTTTTTGGCCAAAGCCCTTAGCTACTAAGAGGGCTTTATACTTAACAATAGTGTCATCAGCCTTTAGCTTTTTCTTAAAAATCCATTTACTCCCAATTGGTTTACTTCCAGGAGGTAAATGAACCAATACCCAGGTATTTTCTATAAAATAATTGATAGTTTCCTTCCAATAAGGTGCATTAAGAAATGATGCAGCTTCTTGAAGAGTTTGAGGCTCACCTTTTATCATATAAGTATGAAATCAGGTCCAAAAGAAGTAGCTTTCTTAGCACTTTCGCTTCTTCTAGGTTCAGACTCAGTATTCTGATCGTCTTTACCTCTCGAAGAGCTAGCCTCATAACTTCTTTTGGTACCATTACTTTTGTGTCTTTTTTCCTTTAATGGAAATATATCCTCAAAGAATTCAGTTTCAATAGATTCCATGATGGTATTATTATTAACATCATATACTTCTGATTTAATCACCATGAATCTATAAGTAGCACTATGCATTGTATAGCCTATAAAGACATAATCAATTGTCTTAGGTTTAAGTTTGGTCCTTTTTGGTAAAGGAACTTGTACCTTTGCCAAACACCCTTACATTTTCAGCATTTTATATGAGGGCAATTTTTCTTTCCACACCTTATAAGGTGACTTATTAGTCTTCTTATGTGGAGTTTTATTTAGTATAAAATTTGTCGTAAGCAAAGCTTACCCCCACAAATTATGAGGTAAACCTAAACTATTTAACATGCAATTAACCATGTCCTTTAAAGTTTGGTTTTTTTTACAGCTACACCGTTTTGTTGTGGTGTAAAAGGTGCTGTAGTTTGATGGATTATACCATTAACTTCATAGAATCCATAAAGTGATGATGATTCAGATTCACCACCTCTATCTGATCGAAGCACCTTTAACTTTCTTCTCAAGTTGATTTTCAACTTCTACCTTATATGTTTTAAAAACATTAAAGGTCTCATCTCTAGTATGAAATAAATATACATAACAAACAATTATCAACGAATGTGACAAAATATCTCTTACCACCTCTTGTGGGAGTATTTTTCATGTCACATACATCACTGTGGATTAAATCAAGTAACTCATACTTCTTTCCACAGATGAATGACTTTCTAGTAAACTTTGATTCAACACAAACTTCACATTTGAGTCTAAACTTAGCATTCTATTTAAAGAACGATAATTGACATGCCCCAATCTAGAATGCCACACATCACAAAACTCGACAATATTAGCAGAATAGTTGGTATTATTATTATTCTTTGGCATTTATGCCAATACATTTAGTTTGAACATGCCATCACTTAGATAGCCTTTTCCCACATACATACCCCCTTTTGTTAGAATAAATTTATTTGACTCAAATACAAGATTGAACCCATTTTTATTAAGTAAAGTTCATGACACTAGCATCTTTCGAATCTCTGGCACATGCCACACTTCATTGAGGATAAGTATTTTTCTGCAAGTCCATGTCAGTAGGATCTTCACTTTGCCTTCCACAAAGGCAGTTGAAGCATTTCTCATGTATAGCTTAGCACTGTCATCTAGCTTATCATATATAACAAACAATGAATTGTCCTTACAAATGTGCCTAGTAGCCAATATCAATCCATCAACCTTTGGTGTCTGAAGCTATATTTACCTTAAAAATGACGACAACCAAATTGTCATTTTCCAGAAGATTGGCTTGATTGTTAGAACTTTGTCCTTTTTTGTATTTGCACATTGAAGCGGCATGGCTACTCTTACCACAAACCCAACAATTTCCTTGAATGCGCTTGCAAGCATCATTCCTCGACCCATAGTTCATAGTTTTCTTCTTGAAATTTTGCTGGGTTTATGTCTTGAAGCTTCAACAATATGAGCTTTGGCTTCAATTTCTAGTGGAGTTTTATCTCCTTTCTTGTTATCCTCTTCTATATGGAGTTTTACTGCGAGGTTCTCCATGGATAACTCCTTTCACTTGTGCTTGAGATAACATTTGAAGTCCTTCCATGAAGGAGTCAACCTCTCAATTACAGCAACAACTTGGAATGGCTCACTGATGTCCAATCCTTCATGTTACAAATCACTGATGATAATTTGTAGTTTTTCCATCCGATTGACTACGAACTTGGTATCAATCATCTTATAATCTAAGAATTTCCCCACATGGGGTTTCTTAGTACCAACATCTTCCACCTTGTACTTCTTTTCTAATGCCTCACACAATAGTTTTGATAATTTTAAGTTTGGATGAGTAGGATGAGGGAAAAAGGGATGGAGCCACGTTGGAGCAAAGAGCTTGGTGGCCAAAGATGATTGGTGGGATTGGATAGCAGTTTGGTCTAGACTCAAGTAGTTGAAAGAAATCGTTAGGTCTCCCAATTCACTTTGGACATTTTGACGATTTCTACACCAGATAAAGATTTTTGAGTCAGAATTCTAACCTAGGGTTGTCGAAATGATTTGAAATTGGGAAGGTTTAGAAAACTTGAGAAAATTGAAGGTTGTTGTTGAAATTGAGCAAACTAGACATGTAAGCTTTGAGAAACTTTTCAAGGGTGCTTGGGAAGGTTTAGAAAACTTGAGAAAATTGAAGGTTGTTGTTGAAATTGAGCAAACTAGACATGTAAGCTTTGAGAAACTTTTCAAGGGTGCTTGGGAAGGTTTTTGAAGCCCAATCTTCTTGGTAGGTAAGTTAAGAGGTTTCCCTTGAGTTCCATAAAATTTATTTGAAGTTCATTTGATTGGAAAATGTGTTTTGGAGCAATGAAAAATCAAGTTGAAAATAGGGGATTGTTGGCCGAAGTTTGCCGGTGACTGCCTAGGGATGCTGCTGCGTACGCCCTGTGTGCCAGATGCTGCTATGTGTCACAATCGCTTACTTTCGAATATGGGATGGGCGATTGTGCGACACTGCTCTAACCCGACAAGAAAGTCAGCCGTACAAAAACTGCGGGTCGTTGGCAAACTCGGGGTATGATGTAGCCTCTACTCGCGTTTCGAGAGAAAATGGTTTTATAAAACGAGAGAGAAGGAAAGCTTTGAAAACATCATTAAATAAAGCATTGAGGACTGACAAGTGCAAGAAAGCTTGTTGGCAAAGAGTATAACTTGGTCGGGGAGTCAACTAGTGAGGTTCCCCTATAGTACATTCTAAGCAAAAACTAGTCTGCCAGCCTTGCATATCAAAACTGGCAAAACGTCACTTGAAAGGAAAATAATATGAAAATGAAAACAACTTTCTAAGCTACTTACAAGGCCTAAATATAAGGTGGTTGAGGGTGGTTTGGGCATGCGGCCATAGGCAAACACTCCCTGGACAAGCATGCTCAAGACACTTATCCCCCACTTAAACAGTTGACGTCTTTGTCGACCGGCGGGCTTGAACTCTTCGATCTTCGGCTTCCATGCTTCCAAATCCTCAAGACATTCCCAACTTGTTTCTTCTGCGGGGAGGTTTTTCCACTTGACCAGAAACTCGAGAACTCTCCGAACAAGTCTTCCAACTTTTCTGACTCAATTTGCAAGGATCTCTTCAACTTCCTTCTCGTATGTGCGCTTGAGGTCGATATCTGGCCAAACAGCATTGCAGCTATCATCATCGGGGTCGGGGTGATAGGGTTTGAGGTTGCTTACATGAATTACTGGGTGAATTTTCATCCATGTAGGCAACGCCACCCTATTTGAATTCCTCATGATGCCCTTTGGACTCACCAAAGCGCTAGCCACGTTTTGTACGCTGATGAACCAAGTACTTCATGAATATCTCGATCCTTTTGTAGTGGTCTATCTCGATGACATTGTTGTGTATAGTCCTACTCTGGAAGAATATAAAGTTCACCTCCGCTTAGTCTTTGATAAACTACAGAAGAATCAACTCTATATGGAAGAAAGAGAAATGTGCTTTTGCCCGAAAGTGTATTAACTTATTGGGCCTCGTGATCGAATATGGAAAGATCAAGATGGACAATGACAAGTTGAAAGCCATCCAGGAGCGGAGAGTTCCCGTCTCTGTGTTCGAGTTACGTTCTTTCTTGGGACTAGCAAATTACTATCGTCGTTTTGTTGAAGGATTTTCAAGAAGAGTTGCCCCCCTGACTGAGTTGTTGAAGAAAGACACTACTTGGCAGTGGTCTACCGAATGTCAATTGACCTTCGAAGAGCTGAAAGCGACCATGACGAAGGGCCCTGTCCTCTGTTTGGTCGATGTGACAAAATCGTTTGAGGTGGAGACGGATGCTTCAGATTATGCCCTTAGAGGCGTTCTTCTCTAAGAAGGTCACCCGATAGCTTATGAAAGTTGAAAGCTCAATAGCGCAGAAAGAAGGTACACTGTCTCTGAGAAAGTGATAACTTGTAGAAATACAAGTTATTATAGTCATTATTTGATTTAATTAGAGTAACTTTGGATTAAACGCATGATTTTTGTAGTTGAATGATGAAAAATGTATCACCACGCGTTGGCACTACTTACAAAAGAAAATGCCTGAAAAACGATGAGTTTTTTTGTTCCTAACGCAGGGTTAAGAAGAAAAGAAGTGCAAACAACCAAGTACAAAGAGACGAAGTTGCTGCGAGAACAAGTGGAAACCCATGCGTCAAGCCTATGCGTGGTGACCATGCGTCGATGAAGAAATAGACGCATGCTCAAACAGCTGTCATGTCATTATGAAAAAGAGCAACAACCTATCAGATCATGGCAGAACAAATAGGCTGACAAATCTGAAAAGTCTATGCAGCGTGGCTGAAATTTAATGCAAAGGTGTCAGGTCATCATGATATCAACCTTTTGATGCCTATAAATAGCCCAAAAGCTTCTCCGAGAGGCAGGAGAAAGAGAGACCAGTTCAAGAGGCGAAAGCTTTGCACTATTTCTCCCTCACCATAACCAGCCTCCATTTCGAGCTCTTCTGAGAGAAGAATCCTGAGCACCTTCAGAGTCGTCTCTCAGTGAGTGAGAACCTTCACCTTATAGAATCTATGTATCAGATAGCAACCATCTCAAGCCTCCATGAAGCAAGACGTTGCCAGTGGCGGCTTGACGCCTTTCATTTCTGTTTGATTCCCATTTCTCTCCTTCTTACTTATATTTTGTTAATGACATTCGAGAGAATGACTTATTTTCTTAATATGAGTTTGATTGACTATTATCTTCCATCTATTTCCGTATTAAACACCTTACACCATGTTTGAATGCTAAATGAGTTTGATGTTAAAAGTTAGTTTTTCTTGAGCAATCCTGAGTATATTACATCTTGATTAATGCATATCTTTAGCTTGCATAACTTTGTCTGACAAACACAAGTAGTAAGCATGACTGTCGAGCTTGAGAGAGTGGATAGTTAATCTTTAGCATTTATTAAGACTAGATGAGTTGCAGAGATGTAGTTCATCTTTTGCCAATGCAAACTTACCATGCTTCTTAGAGATAAGATTAATGTGGCGTCGAAACATCGAGAGATGGATTCACAAACGCAGTTTGTAGGTATGTAATTATACTTAGAAGGTTTAGGTAACAACTAGCTCTTGCGTCGAACATCGAGAGATGGATTCACAAACGCAGTTTGTAGGTATGTAATTGTATTTAGAAGGTTTAGGTAACAACTAGCTCTTGTGTTAACTCTACTCCTATCGCATGGTTCCATTTATCTTGAATGCATGCTATCTGACACTAAATGACATATGACTGACCCTCGCCGCATCCACCTCATTATTAGTAGTAGGAAACTCTTCATTCTTTATGTATAGTTTGACACATACAACCAACAAATGCATATATTACATGTATAGATCACCACATAGTCAGGCATATAATCTCAACGCTTAGTTATTACAAATCCCTGCGTTCGACCCTGGACTCACCAGGAAACCTATAAATACTTATACTTGGGTCTTTATAGGTAAACTTGCTTAATCATGATCACATTTTTAGAGTAATTCTCGACGCATCCTTGTACGAAAATGTTAAAATCTATTTTTGTGCAACAAGCTAAGAAACTTAATTCAATTTAATTAAGAAATTCATCTCGAACAGGGCTCCTTGAAACTTGCCAGTGCCATCCAGACCGTGGAGAGTGTGTCCATGGATTTCATCACCCATCTACCGAAGGTGGGCGAGACGAAGCCATCTCAGTTATCATTGATCGATTTTCGAAGTATGCCACTTTCATAGCTTCCCCGAAACAATGTTCTGCCAAAATGACAGCTTAATTGTTCTTTAAACAGGTGGTAAAACTATGGGGAATTCCAGCCAGCATTGTCAGCGACAGGGATGACAGGTTCATAGGCACCTTCTGGACTGAACTATTTTCCTTCTTAGGAACAAGCCTGAATATATCCTTAAGTTACCACCCCCAAACAGATGGCCAGATAGGAAGGTTTAACTGCCTGCTGGAAGAATATTTGCGTCACTTTATCGATGCCCGACAAAAGAATTGGGTGCAGTTGTTAGACGTGGCCAAGTTCTGCTTCAATTGCCAAACAAGCTCATCAACAAGGAAGAGTCCCTTTGAAGTTGTAAGTGGAAGACAACCCTTGTTGCCCTACATTATTGACCATCCGTACGCAGGAAAGAACCCCTAAGCCCACAATTTTACAAAGGAGTGGAAATAAATCATTGATATTGCACGAGCTTACTTGAAGAAAGCCTCCAAGCACATGAAGAAGTGGGCGGAAAAGAAGCAGCGCCCCCTTGGATTTCGAGTATGGGATTAAGTTCTGATCAAGTTGAGACCAGAACAGATTCGATTCCATAACTGGAAGGACTAATGTCTCGTCAAGAAGTATGAAGGTCCAGTAGAAGTCTTGAAGAACGTCGGGAACGCTTCGTATAGGGTGGCATTGCCTACATGGATGAAAATTTACCCAGTAATTCATGTAAGCAACCTCAAACCCTATCACCCCAACTCCGATGATGGTAGCCGCAATGCCGCTGTTTGGCCAGATATCGACCTCAAGCGCACATATAAGAAGGGCATCATGAAGAATTCGAAGGCCCAGTACCTAGTCACACTGGTGGTCTTCGGTTCGTCCCCCTAAGCGATGCGAACTTGGTAGTGCCCTAACCTGAGATCAAATTTCGTGAAGTATCGGGCTCCATTCAACTGGTCAAACAGATCAGTGATGATCAGTAAGGGGTACTTGTACTTTGTTTAGAGCCTTACAATCGATATGCAATTGTAGCGTTCCGTCCTTCTTCTTTTGGAACAAAACTGGGACCCCATATGGCGCTGTTGTAGGGGGAATGAATCCTACATTCAGCAACTCATTTGACTGCTTTCTGAGTTTAGCTAAGGGGGCATCCTGTATGCGTTCTTCATTGGAGGTTTGGCTCCAAGGATAAGTTTAATCTCGTGATCAATCCCACGTCGAGGAGGTAAAGACTTTGGTAAACTTTGTGGCATAACATCAACATACTCGTTTAGAATTTCTTGGATCTCTAGAGGAACAAACTCGGTTTTGGTGAACTCGTCAACAACCGGGATGGCCATGAAGGTGGGTTCCTCCCGACTGAGACCTTTCTTTAGCTGAAGGGCAGAAATCATTCTTACTACACTAGGCTGCTTCATATTTGCTGAGACCACTGTGGGATTGCTGCTAGTGGCAATTAGGCACCTAGCCAGGGGCATGAGGATAACTTTGTGTTCCAAGAGGAACTCCATTCCGAGCACAACGTCAAAGTCGTCCATGTGTACCACGACCAAATCGACGTTCCCAGTCCACTCGGCTAGCTGTAAAGGTACCCTATTGGATACTTTGACAATTGGCAGGGCTTCTGAATTAACTGCTTTCATCTTACCCGCATCTTTCTCAATTTTGAGTTCTAAGCGCCGGGCTTCCTATTCAGAAATGAAATTGTGTATTGCACCAGAGTCTACCATGATGCCTCTAGTAGGTTTGGAATTGATGATCGCGTCAACAAACATAAGTCCCTTTTCCACCGCGTCTTTCTGACGGGAGGTTTTCTTCTGAATTGTGGACAAGAACTTTAATGCCCCCATTTTAGGGGTTTCCTCATCTTCTTCCCTTTCCACCTCTACTTCTGTCTCGGGTTCATTGCAACTTTGTACTGAGGCCTGTAAAGCCGTCAAAGCACCTCGATCTGGATACTCGGCTACTCGGTGGGGGCTTTTGCACAGGAAAAAAGAGATGGGTCTGGGTTGATTCTGGTTGACCAGGTAGAGCCCCCCGGAGGGGCCTGCACCTGAGGCTTGCGGCTTCTTTTTCGAATTGAAGATCTTCGGGAGGTTGGGTTTTGTGGTTTTGTACCCAGAATTCGGGGGCGCCGTGTTCTTCTTTATGATGCCTGATCACCACTATAGTCTAACAGTCTTTCGGCAACAGCCAGGGCAGAGGCCAGGTCCTGCACTTTTTGTTCGTAAAGTTTAGTCCTGGCCCATGGCTTTAAGCCCTCGACAAAACAGAACATTTTATCCTTTTCAGACAAATCTTGGATGTCCAACATAACAGCGAAAAACTGTTTCATGTACTCACGGATAGTTCCTGTGTGTTTGAGTTCCCTTAGCTTCCTCCTCGCTATGAACTCCACATTCTCGGGGAAGAACTAGCTCCTTCTTAAAATCTCCCCACGTATCAATGGTACATCGACCATCTTGGACGTCATTAACTTTGGATCTCCACCACAGTTTTGCATCATCAGAGAGATGCATGGAGGCCAAAGTGACCTTGACCTCCACTGACACGGTTCCACTTGCTTTAAAGTCTGATCCATGTCAAAGATGAAGTTCCTAGGTACTTAACATCGCGGTTCCCACAAAAGGCTTTGGGTTTCGGAATCTTGAATTTATTGGGCATAGCGAGCGTTTGATTCAGGGTTTGATTCCCCACAGCTCACATCGTTAGGTTGACTTGAGTCTTCATCTCAGCCATCTCAGCCCTGATGGCTTCCACTGTTGCTCTAAAATCGTTGATCAAGTCGTTAAACAGCTTTAACATGACCTTGTGGAAGCTATCGAGCTCTTCGACATGTTCTTCCATGTGTGCGACAGAGCTTGTGGAGCTATCTCCATGGTCAAAACTACCAGGAAGTGTAGTTTTTTGTTTCAGGAGTCGACCCTTAGCGTCAACTCTGTGAATGGTAGTGCGTCTACTTGAGCATTTAGTGCATCAATTCCTTTAACCTTCTCATCCAACCCTTCTAGCCGGGCTTGGATGAATCTCACATCGTCGGGAACTTCCCTCAGATATAGCCATTGCTCTTCTATCTCAGTAAGTTGCTCAAACTGCGACTTGTTCAGTTGTTTTACAGCCGACATGATAGCGGTACTTGAATGCCAAGGAGCTAACTAAGCTCTGATACCACTTGTCACAATTGCTTACTTTTGAATACGGGACGGGCAATTGTGCGACACTACTCTAACCTGGTGAGCAAGTCAGCAGTACAAAAATCACGGGTTGCGGGCAAACTTGGGGTATGATGTAGCCTCTACTCACGAAGAGAAAATGGTTTTATAAAACGAGAGAGAGGGAAAGCTTTGAAAACATCATTAAATAAAGCATTGAGGATTGGCAATTGCAAGAAAGCTTGTTTGCAAAGAGTACAATAATACTTGGTCAGGGAGTCAACTAGTGGGGTTCCCCTATAGTACATTCTAAGCAAAGACTAGTCTGCCAGCCTTGCATATCAAAACTGGCGAAACGTCACTCGAAAGGAAAACAACATGAAAATGAAAACAACTTCCTAAGATACTTACAAGGCATAAATATAAGGAGGTTGGGGTGATTTAGGCATACGGCCATTGGCAAACACTCCCTGGACAAGCATGCTCAAGACACTATGCACCTCTTATGCGCCCCTTATGAGCCGCAGCGCCCATCCCCCGCATGCCCACGGGGTATTTTTGCACCTTTTTTTTTTTTTTTTACTTTAATTGATATTTCTTGAATTTTTAGCCCCAAAATAGGTAATTTTGGATTTTAACATGATTTTGGGTGTTAGGAATTTTGGGGAATTTTTCACATAAAAACCCCTAAATGGCCAAAGTGATGAAATAAGCGAAATCTAAGATTAGTATGGGTAATGTGGATGAAGATTAGTTAAAATGAAGATTATGGGAACCTTAAGGAGATGATCTAATGTCTCTTAATTGGTATTTCAAGTCAAATTTAGGTTGGAGAAGCCTATAATCCTAAAGGATCAGACTTGATGTAACGACCCGATTTTTCTAACTAACCGGTCGCTACTCTATGCATGAAAGAACATGTAAAACGATTTTTAAATCAAGTAATAAAACATATTTTTATCATTATCTTGTTTGTAAAAATAAATGCATACATAAATAAAATAAAATAAAATATAAATTGAATAAACTAATTCAATCAAATTACATGAAATAAGTTTTTGGAGTCTCCTTAAAACATCGGTTCAAAATTAATAGCAAATTGAAAAAATAATTAAATAAGTTAGATTATCAATTGCAACTACAACCAATAGATTAGAAAACGAAGACATAAACATGATATGCGGAAGTGATGACTGGTCCTATGGCACAATCCCAGATTGTTCTTGTTATTCACCTATCTGTCCCAACCCTTATATGAAAAATGTGTCATAGGAAAGAATGAGTATTACAATACTCAGTAAGTGACCTACTATCGGGCCCACCAGGTGAAATTGTTATCCTTTTATCATAGGCACAGGTATACAAAACATAGGCATAGACATAGACATAGGCATAGGCATAAGTAGCTAACCCGAGGCACGTAGTCATAGGTAGTGATACTGAAGGTCACAGTCATAAGCGTAGGTGGTGATCCCAAGAGACACCTAGTCAAAGTCATAGTCAATAAACGTGGAGGTTCATAGTCAATAGAGTGTACAAGGCTCGATAATTAGGATAACAACCACCGTCATTCCAATATGCATTCAAAAATACGCATCTCAACTTAATCATAATGTTTAGTCCAGTCTATAGTAACCAAATAATATTCCGACATAGAACCATAATATTCCTATGTATAACCATATAATTCGTACCTAGAACCATAGACCAAAATTGTACCAGCAACACTGTCACACCCCCTCCCAAATTTACCTACATAACCTGAAAAGAGATGTGAGAACAGTATACATCACCCCTCTTGTGACTCATACCATCCATTCCTTCACTAAATATCTTGAACTGTCCACAATATACATTTCACACCTTAATACATTTCAAATATAACACATAGGAAGTTATATACAAGTCGATAATTCAAATCTTCAACTCATTCACATGCCCTTATACAAACCATAGTTCAACCCCTTGTAAATGTACATCTAGGTCTACATGCCACCTAAATAAGGTTTAACATACAAGCCACACTTCAAAACAAGTCAGATTTTCTGGAAACTCGAAGCTTAAGCAGGGCGAGTTGGAGTAGGTAAAGCACCAGGAACGTCCTTGCTACCTGGAGGGGAAAGAAAACTTGAAAACATAAACTAACAGCTCAGTGAGTGACTAATTTAACAAACTATTTTAGTTCGAAAATCATCAGGAATAATACTAAGTTCAACGTCATGTTTAAAACATGAAATCACTTCATATACATTAGTTAAAACATAATCAGTTGCCCTTATCAAATCATACATGATTTTTAGCAAATCATAAGAAAACAATTTAGTTGCAATATTTCTCCTTAGTTGAAGTGGAGCAAAATTCAACACTCAAACGTCGAAAACGAATAGGGCTCGATGCGGAGCAAGACTCAACGCATCAGCATATAACCTCTATGTGCACATAGGAATGTGGCGGGTTGCCCAAGTACCTTCTCATATCCCTCATTACTGGGTCCCGGGGAAACTCACGTGCCTTCTCAAGTCCATCAGCATTGAGCCTCCTCTTAAACGTTTTTCCTTTAAAGAAGCAACACTTTATACAAACAAATCATATGCAAATCATTCATAAGAACACAGGACAACTATTATATCAATAACATTTCATAAACATACTTTTCAATAACTTTAAGAACATAAAGTACGTTTCATAAATCATTTGATCACAAAATCATATTCCATTGGAAAGCCGAACTATCATGTACAACAAAATTGTTTTAAAGTAAGAAAAGTGTCACTCACAACTCTTTCTAGGCCTTGAGTGGATTATACGCCTTTCCTATCTCCTCTTGGCCTGAAATAAATACTTTCCCTTGTTATACTTCTTTTCCATTCACTTAAACATAAACAACTCATCATATGCACAATGTTTATAGTTCATTATGCGGTTAGGCTTTCATTGGTTTATTCTCAAGCCTTAAACACTAAAGCTATTACGGCAAGTTGTTCCTCACTCTTCTGTTATACCTTAATTTCAAGAAAAATTGAGTGCAACTCACTTCTTCTGCCATACCAACGATTTGAGTCTTACCTTCTCCTTAACAAAGCTGACTGCTGCAGCTTTGGTATCTTTGATTCATCCCTGTTAAAAACACATTTCTAGTCCAAACTAAGATTTCTTTCCTTCTACAAACATGTAAAGAATTAAGTTCCACAACTTACCTCAAAGTTTCAAGGCTTAACTCTTTTTCGTTCTCCAGTTATTCTAAAATCACTCCGCGTTGCTCCAGATTGCCTAACAATTCTGTAATTGCTACTTTTACCTAAAGATTCATATGATTAACTTCAATTTCAGCTTTACCATCCTTCATAAGACTTGTTAGGAATTATGTAACTTACTGACCTCAAAATTTCAGCCCTAAACTCGGTTTCCTCGATTTGTTCTACTCCAAACATCAACCACTGTTCAGTCTGTGCGACTAAGAATCAATCTTCAGTTTCAGCTCTGTTTTCAGCACCAAGACGAGTAGAATTTCGCCCAAAATCTACAAGAACGCCTTCCTCTACCTTCTCTTGTGGTTTCTCTGAAAGATGGAGCCGACTTAAGCTCTCAAAAATGTCTATAAATGATTAAACATTCAATTTATTCACCTATATATACTACCGACTTAACCCTCACAAGCACCAAGATTTATGTTGCGGACTTACCCCTCACCCGCAGGCTGGCATGGGGTCCTCTCTTCAACACAAGGTGCTCATGTCTAAATTCTCCTTCAACGCCTTCAGTAACTAACCACACTCAGCGCATGGTGCTCTCAACTCCTCCTCTCAACGCCTCCTACTTTCGACGCATGCAAGTCAGTCATTCACACCACTAACTTCGTCGCGTCAAGACCGCTCTGCCTTCGACGCAGAGTGACTTCAACGCATGGTTCAAGCATATTTCTTCCCCTGCCAACGATCACTTATCCTTTGATGCGGGCAACTACTTCAGCTCACAACCCTTCGTGATTCAATAAAAAACGCATGGTTTCTCAAATAATTCAACTTCCCTCTTCATTCACCAACGCATAGTCTTGGCCAACACAGCCAAAATTTTGCTCTTCAAAAATTTTGCTCTCATTCTCGGCTACTTCTCGGCTACTTTTCCTCTAGCAACGCATGGCCTCAATCTCATTGCTTCTCCCCAACACTTGGTATTACAATTCAGTGCTTACAAACACTTCGTAGACATAAAACATCTCTTACATCATGAGACCTAACTGGCAACATAGATAATAGAAACTTAATCATAATGTCAAATCAAGTCCATTGTAACAAAATAATATTCCTACATAGAACCAAAATTGAACCCATCAAATACAGTAAATCAAGCATACTCAAAACCTTGCTTAGAGACCTAACTGATAACACAGACAACCACTACATGCTTATAAGGTATGCATACACTTTGTCACACCCCCTCCCAAGTACCTTCTTAACCCAAGAGAAAGTGTGAGGATAGCAGACACCGACCCTCTTACGCATCCACTGCCAGCCTTATTCCTTGACCAAGACCTAATAAGCAAATATATATAATAATTGAACATCCAACTATAACTAGGGTTAAGCGAACATTCAGACATTGATTTGCATTCAACCTTTAATTTACACAAGTTCTCTAACTTTCGTCGTTAACCCTCTATATGTACCACATAGGTTTAAGATCAATTATTTACAATTCTCAAAATTCCAGACACTTATGGTGGTCCCAGACGAGTTGCTGTGTAGGTTAAGCACTCCAGACTTGCGCTCGCTACCTGACAAACAAAAAAACAAGGAAAACATGAGCTAGGTTGCCCAGTGAGTGACTTGTTTTATAAAAACCTTCCTTGGTTCATAATTAAATCAAAACTGTAATCAAGATATGAAAATAAATAAGCAATAATAAATTGTTTCCGTATCCAAACAAATCATGCTAAGGTAACATTATCAAATCACAAACGTATCATTTCTAAAGGAAAACCATGTAAGTACAACACATTTCAATCACATTTTCGTTAGTTGAGGCGGAGCATAGCTCAGCGCTACTCAACGTTGAAAACATCCTTAGTTGGGGCGGAGAAATCTCGACACATCCAACGTCAAATATCCTTAGCTGTGTGGAGTAGTCTCAACATAACAGCATCTATCATACCTCTATGTGCACATAGATATCATATCCTGGGTTACCTAAATACATTTTCCGAGTCCTTTAGTACTGGGTCCCATATACAAGATTTAGGCCACCCACATGCCTTCCCCGAGTCCTTCAACATTGAGGGTTATCTCTATACTCTGGTTACCGACATGCCTTCTCCGAGTCCTTTAGCATTGGGAACCATTTCTATATCCCGACTACCCACATGCCTTCTCTGTGGCCTTCAGCATTGGGAGCCTTTTCAAAAACATCATTAAAAAGAAACATGCTTTGGCATATTAAAGATTCACAAGTTTATAACATTTCAAATTCTCACAAACTCATTAACAATCATCACTGCTTTCCATAAAATCATAGGTTAATAAATAGCATGCCTTTCGTAAAACTCGTTTAACAACTACCATGCTTCAAATGATTTCTAATATCAAACACATAATATGCACATAATCCTCATAGCACGTTAAAACCAGTGGAAAGCATAAACATATAGACATGTGTCCAAACATAATCATACAACATAAAAACTTTGTTAAATGTAAACTCATTTAAATAAAATTGTCACTCATAACTTGTCTTGACCCTTAAAGAGTTATATGCCTTTCCTAGCTCCTCTCAGCCTGAAATAGTACATTTCCCTTTGTTAGATTTCCTTAAAATTCCTTTTTACACAAGCCTTAGACATTTCTAATATTCACCACTGAGACTCTACTTCATGAAGAAAACCATCACCGAGACTATATTTCACAAAGAAATGCTCAATTGAGGCTACATTTCATAAAAGAGTTCACTAATGAGTGAGATTTAGGCCATTATCGAGACTAAACCAACAAATTCAAGCAAAAGACCAAACTGTACAAGCGATACTGTGAACTACCGAGACCAGCGAGACTAGGCAAAACCAGCGAGACTTACTTGATCAGCGAGACTAGCGAGAGTAGCGACACCAGCGAGACTAGTGAGATCGAGCGAGAGTTGTGAGACAAAAAGCCACCAACGACACCAGTGAGACTCGTCTCGTTGCTCACCCTTATGCCTTTAGTATCGCTCTCCCGCAGCTTTTGTCTTCCCTTCTGTCTTCTCTTCTATCTACTAAAAGTTGTATTTCTAGCTTACCTCCCTTCTACAAACTTATAAAGAAATGTGTTTTCTAGCTTACCTCAAACTTTCAGAGTTTAACTCCTCTTCATTCAACAGATATTCCCGATTTACTTCGCCCTGCTCCAGATCACTTGGGAAATCCGTGTTAGTCACTCCCACCTAAAATTTAACATATTCTCTTCATATTCAGCTCAACTAAACTTCAAAAGAGGTATTAAGAATTGAGTTAAATTACTAACCTCAAATTTCCAGCTTCAAATTCGGTCTCTTTAGCTCGCTATTCACCAAACACCAGACTTCGCTCAAACTGTGCGACGACAACCAAACCTTATGTTTCAGCTTCAATTACACCATGAAATCGTCCAGAATTCTACACAAATTTGCCCTAGAATACTTTTTCTTCCTCCCTTCGACATGTAGTTACAAGGTTGGGTCTGTTGAATCTTTTGAAAATGGAATAAATGATCGAAAATTTACTTCCCACTGTCAGACATTTTTATTTTATTTTCTTTTTCTTTTTTTTCTTTTCTTCTTTCTTTTTCTTCTATTTTTAAAATCTATTTTTTCTATTTTATTTGTATTTGTATTTTTATTTTTAAATAAACAAAGTAACTCCTAAACTCGATTTACCTTGTAATGATTTAGAATTCACTTACCAAAAATATTTCTAGCTTCCTTCACTTCTTCCTTCAATCTACAAGAGGAAAAACAATTTAGTCCATATCGGTACTACGTACCTACGTTTAGCTCTTACAAAATGAAAGTAGGGTTTACACACTTAATCATGAATAGTATAATTAAGGCACCAAAACACAGGCAAAACAGTAATAAATCACTTACCTTGGGAATAAGTCCAAAAGATTTCCTAGCCGATAATTTTCCCCCAAGGACCTTGAATTAAAACCTAGGATACAACCCAAACCCAAAATTGCAGCAAGCTTTTAGGCATAAACCCCAAAATAATTACTTAACAATTGCACCACAATGGCCTTACCCACAGTGAAACTAGGTTCCAATTTTCCCAACTGCCAACAGTAAGTCCAACCTACAAGCAAAGAATAATTTGGGGGTTAAAAACTCAAATTTTAGCATCATAATCAGTCCAATTATTGTCTAGAAGACTCTTAAAATAATTTAGTTATTTACCACAAGTCGCCAGAAACACTCAAGCTTAGTTGGATCACCTACCACAACCACTGCCAATTTAATCTACGTGCAAAACCATGAATTAGTAAATTTACAACCCACACAAAAGTAACCCATTCTTCAATCAGAACCACAGAAAAATGGGCAAAACCCAAGACGAAGGAATACTGAACTAGTGGCAACGACTGGCAAAGAAAAAAAAACAGAAGAAGAAGAAGCAGGGGCGGCGTCAAGAAGAAAGGGAGAGAGAAATTTTTCCCTTTTTTAACTTTGCATGCAAACCGAGACACCCTAATAAATATATACAAACTTACCTCCTTTCCTTAATTACAAAATCCTAATTTCCTCTTTTTTAAGAAAAACCAACTCCTCTTTTCTCTCACTCTCTCTTTTTTTCCTTTCCCCACACAAAACACTAAATTAAATTGAAACCAATTATCAACCTTCCAAATAAATTTTCTCCAACCACTCAACACAATTAAAATTAAACCTAAATCTCAAATTAAATTGAGATTTTCATTAATTGAGTTACTCCCAAACTCTTTGATCATGTAGACATTGCATGAACTAATTTCTCAATATAACCCAATTAAACCTTATAAATGAACCAATCATCTAAATAAATCAAGATAATTAGTTTAAATACCTGGAAATCTGGGATGTCATGCTCTTCCCTCCTTAAGAAACTTTCGTCCTTGAAAGTTCTAATCCTAGAAAAGCTTAGGATACCTCAATCTCATCTCATCCTCTCATTCCTACGTTGCTTCCTTGAATTCATGATTTCACCATAAAACCATCACTATGTTATTTCCTTATTGCGTAAAGTCTTCACTTCCCTTGCCAAAATTTGAATAGGCTTTTCTCCTTGTAACTCAAGTTCTCGTTTAACTGTAAGGGCACATAATCTACTATATGGGATGGATCTGCCATGTATTTCCTCAACATCAAGACATGAAATACATTGTGAACCGCATCAAGGGACGATGCCGGTGCCAACCAATAAGCCATAGAGCCAATCCATTCTAGAATCTCAAATGACCCAATGAAACGCGGATTTAACTTTCCCTTCCGCCCAAACCTTAAGACACCCTTCATAGGTGCCACCTTCAGAAACACCTTGTCATTCACCTCAAACTCTAGGTCTTTACGCCTAATATCGGCCTAACAATTTTTGCCTACTCTGAGCTGTTTGCATTCGTGCTCTGATTTTTTGGATAGCCTCATTTGAAGTTTGCACTAACATTGGTCCTAACAATTTCCATTCTCCAACTTCATCCCAGTAAACTGGAGATTTGCAGCACTTTCCATACAATGCTTCAAATGGCTTTATGGTAATAGTAGTCAGATAGTTGTTATTATAGGCAAACTCTATGAGATGTAATTGAGAGTCCCAATGATAGCACCTAAAATGTGTTATCTTCCTTAGCTTAACTCGGGACCCTTGTGCTATTTAATATGTCTATTATGTTATTTTGTAAGTTTCGAGCACTTAATAGGTAGAACCGGGTGTTAACAACAAAATCGAGCTAAAATGAACCAAAAAGGAGTTCCACGGCATCAACCGGGAGATAGAACTCCAAAATGTCCAAAATGCCCCTAAAACCATGGCACCACGACGTTTTTTCCCTAGGAGTTCTGCTGGCGAAGCGCAGCAGGAGGCGTGATGCTCCAAAAATGTTAACGGCCTAATTCGTGCCAGCGTCGCGACGCTGTGACGGTTTCTAGGTTAAAAAATCGCCCGATCAGTCGATTTTTGGCTCCATTCTCTCCTCTTTTCTTCTTTTTGCACCTAGGAACTTAAACCTATGCCGATTATTGGCTAAGGTAATGTTTTTCTAGCTCAGGTATTAGGGGTTTTCCTTGTAATTGATGTTCTTTTTCAGGTTTTGAACTTGATTCAAGTGTATACATGATTTAATCTTGAGTTTTTCAAGGATTACGATCAATTTGTAACGTTGGTGTTTTTTTTAATTATTACTTTGATTGTATTACAATTTGTGACAATTTGTTGTATGTCAATCATAGGAAGGAATAGGTTAGGTTAGCTTGCAAATCTAGATGGTGATGCACATTGTTTTAATCAACCTAGTATTAAATCGATAGAACATTCAATCTAGGTCTTTCCAGTTGAATGTTCCGCCTAATTTTCCTTTGAACTTAATGCGGTCAGGTTTAGTCAAATTTTGCATGCTTTTCACCAATTTGCCTTAAGTCTAACTTGTCGACTAGGACAATTCAATTATGGCCTTTCCAATTGAATTGATTAGGTGCTAGTTTCAATGGATTTAGTAATGACGAACCAATGATAAAAACATCGAACAAAGGAAATCTTCTGTAATCCAAGCTAGAGTCTTCTTCAATTGAATTTTAGCTCTTTTTACTTCGTGCAATTTACTTTCATGAAATTTAAGTTTCTTGTAATCAATTGTTTCTCAAGCCCCCATTTGGTTACATGAATTGAAAATTTTCAACTATGAAATTCGAGAGCTTCCCATGTTCGACCCGACTGGCCACTACTATTGTGGGTAAGTTAGGAGAATTTATTTGGCATGGAATTGGACGACAACTTCCATCCGTCACCCAACTTCTTGGAAATTCCAATGCGCAAGCGGGCAACATGCCCTCTAGAGTTTGGTTCAAACGCTCGGCTTGACCATTAGTGTCACATACCCCCTCGAGCCACCCCTCCGTAGCCCGAGATGGGGTGTGAGGATAGCAGACACTGACCCTCTAGCGATTTCTACTATAAACCTTTACCCTTTTCAAACTAACATGTGTAACTTAGATAGGTAGAAAGGAAACTAACTCTTATAAAACATGCATAATTTATTATTATAACTGTTTAACACGTTTGTTTATGATAAGCACTTAAAAAGTGCTTTCTATTCTCTCAAATTAAGGGAGTTTATATTAGATTTCACTTGTTTGCTAGTGGTTTTCAGGTTAAAATGAGGAAAATTAGAAGAAAAGACTAAAAGATTAAAACTGAGCAAGAATACTGCGAAAAAGAGCTGAAAAACTCAAAATGGCACAAATTGGGGGCAGCGTTGCGGCGCTAAAACCTGAGAGCAAGTTTTTCTGGACTCAAACCTAGCGCCGTGGCGCTCTCCAACAGCGTCGCGGCGCCATTCCAAAATTGTCACTAGTGTCGCGGCGCTATAGACCAGCGCCGCGGTGCCAGTTTTCCTTAAATGAAAATTGTTATTTTTTGGTAAGTTTTTGGGCAGCCAAACTCTATAAATTTGGGGGTTTCCAGCAGCCCTAGGCATCAAATCAAATCAAGGAAGTTGCAGACCTAAAGAGGCACAAAAAGGAGAGAATTGAGTGAGAGTTCAAAGAGTGAGTTAGTTGCAAGGAAGAGGAAAAGAGTTCGAGATAGTCATGGTGCGCTTTGAATTCCGACGTGAGAGCCAAGGAGATCGTGACGGTGCTACCTCAATCAAGAGCCTCTTTTCAATAGAGTTTCTCTTTCTTTACACTCTTTCTTTGTTTATTTTGGTTAAACATGTTGCTTCAAGCTATGAGTGGCTAAACTCTTTAGTTTTAGGGTTTTGATGATTTTTTTATGAATTTATGTTGATCTTGTAGACTTTCACGGTTTTGTTGGAATGATTATACTTTTCATTGTTATTGTGTTTAATTCTTGTGGATTGGTCATCTTCACATGTTAGGTTAGATGTATGATTGAGACATTGTATGTTTAACTTGATCTATAACAATGAATTGTTGTTAATCTATCACGAGAGTAGTTAGGTTGACAATAAAAGTTGCTAAAGACTATTTTTAATGCCATGTAATTTTCTATTGGTTTTAAGAGATTAATAATCAATCGAGTTGCATGAGAAATGGTTGTTTTTAAGAGAAAATAACTTGGAATTAAGTTTCTAGACTTAGGCATATGAATGACAATAAAATCCATGAAATTTATAATATTGCATGATGAAAAAAACAAGGATTCATTACCCTAGAACTCTTTTTGACTTTTGTGTTTCTCACTTTAATACTTTCCTTATTTGATTTGTATTTTCCATAACTCATAATTTTCAATTTCAATCCTCAAATAAAATTGATTCAACTCTAGAATAGCTAAGTAACTTGAACCTTCAACATTTGGATCTCCAGTGGAACGATATTCGGACTTAACCGTCTTATATTATAACTTGACCCGTACACTTGAGGTTAACACTAAAAGTGCACATCAGTTTACAGAAGATATGTTTCTAGTTTCTTAAGTGCACATAATTTCTCGACAGACCTTCACTTCGTACAACAACAGAAACTTAGATGCTACTTGGAAAGAAAAAGATAAGAAAAGAATGAGCTTCATGAAGCCTAGTGAGTGATCTAATAAACTAGGGTTCAATCAACCCTTTCAGTAAATAATAATCATAATAACCATAATATAAATCATACATAAGTACATCTATAACTGTATCGAACTTATACTCAAACCTTCCTCATAGGGTTATTCTCTGAGTCTATTTTCCTGTTGGCACCTTTAGCACAACATCACCTTTGGTTATCCTCTGGCTCACACGACTCAGCAATCCTAACTGGTTTTTCCCACTGGCCAACTGACTCAGCTAATCTCATCAATTCTGCATTCGTATGTGTCCTATATGCACATAGTCTTATCTGTGAGGATCAGAAGCTAGGTCCGTCGACCCTCTGGCCATCCTCCTAAGATACTTCTTGCAGGAACAAGAACTAGGTTTCGGCACCCTCTGACCATCCCACAAGGTTGTTTTCCCGACGCAGGCTCAGATGTTAGATCATTCCGACCCTCTAACAATCTTGTTTGGTTTTGAATTTCGGTCCTAGTCACGACCATAGTCATTAATGCCTTCTCAAGGTCCTTCAGCATTGGAATACAATCCATTCATCATTGCTTTCGTAGAATATCCAACAAGCTCTGTAACGACCTGACCCCTTAAGGACTGAGACGTCGCTACTTCATGCATGACCATTTAGTAAAAACGTTGGGACTGAGAGACACGGTTTGGTACACTTTAAATAAACTTTATCAATTTATAAAACAACTGAACTTCATAATAGATTATTTAAGTAAAATGCAATAGCAGGGTACCCCTCAAATAGATAGGCAAAGTTTCAAGAAAGAAATCTGAACACAACGGTAACAAGACAATTAATTAACGATTCAATACATGCAAATGCTACTATCCTACGACTCTAGTTCACTATACCCTAGGCTACAGTGTGGAAGCAGTGTGGCAGTCCCATAGTACGATCACGGGTTTCCTCGACCATGCACCGGGCCACCATGCTCCTTGCCTGTGAGAAAACAAAGAAAAGGGTGAGCAATTAAGCTCAGTAAGGGGCCCACTACTAGACCTAGCTATCACCTTATTAGTCGTGTGCACCCGTGTACCCGGCATAGCCATAAGCATAGGAAGTGACTCGAGGGTACGCAGGGTTACATTTACATCATAAGCATAGGTGGTGATTCCGAGGGACACCCTTCATAGCGTAGTACATTAGGGGTACGGGGCACGATAAGTGAGGTAACCTATATCATGTCATAGCATATCTGGTTCATTTCAGAGTTCATAGAGGCACAGATACATAATCATGCGTACATTTCATACGAGTTACAATCTTAGCATATCGAAACAGTCACCAAAACCAACATCAAGGCAAGAGTTTAACAGCGGCATTCAATAGTTTAATAGCACAATTAGACATTCAGGCATCACTTAAAGTCCGGTAGTAAGTCCCTTACTTGCGAGACTGAGCGAGACCGAGCGTGACAGCGAAACCGAGCGATATCAAGTGAGGCAGCGACACTGAGCGATATCGAGCGAGGCAGCGATACTGAGCGATATCGAGCGAGGCAGTGATACTGAGCAACTCCTCTACGCTGCGGCAGTGAGCTGTGAGGACTATGTCGATGCGTCGTGGAGAGGGTTGAGGCGACGCAGCAATGAAGACGATGACGACGCGGCGATGAACTGACGCGGCGCTGGACTAATGATGCAGTAGTGAACTGATGCGATAATGGTTACTGATGCGTTAATGTACTGATGCGGTAATGAACTGATGCGGTAAAGTTCTGATGACCGTGGCAATGAGTACTGCAATGGCGGCGACGATGAGGGCTGAAAGTGACGGCGGGAATGAGGGCTGAAGGTTCTGTGTGAAAAATGGCTGCTGAAGAGGGTTTGGTCTTTCGCTTTCTGCCGAAGAGGGTTTGGCCTTTTGCTTTCCTCTTTTCCCCTTCTCTCTTTCCCCTAAAAACGCCCCGCGGTCAACTCACACGGGGATCTTTCCTTAGCCGACGCCGACTTCTCCTGTTGACCAACTTCCAACCCCACTTCATGCGCCTGCCCAAAATTCTTATTATCAATTTTATTTATTTATTTATTTATTTATATTTATATTTATATATATACATATATATATATATTTATATTTATATATATACATATTTATATTTATATTTATATTTATATTTATATTTATATTTACCTAGTTTGGGCCGTTACACTCTCCCCTCCTTGGCGAACTTTTGTCCCCGAAAGTCCTAATCCTGGAAGACCTCAGGGTACTTTGATCTCATTTCATCCTCCCGCTCCCATGTTGCTTCCTTGAAACCGTGGTTCTGCCATAATACCATCACCAGTGCTATTTCCTTGTTGCGTAAAGTTTTCACTTCCTTTGCCAAGATTTCGATGGGTTCCTCCTCGTAGCTCAAGTCTTCCCTCAATTGTAAATGTCCATAGTCCACTATGTGAGAAGGGTCGGTTACATACTTTCTCAGCATAGAGACGTGAAACATGTTGTGGGCCGCGTCGAGAGACGGTGGTAACGCCAACCGGTAAGCCACGGGGCCAATTCGTTCCAAAATCTCAAACTGCCCTATGAAGCGGGGACTTGGCTTCCCCTTCCTGTCGAACCTCAAGACACCCTTCAACGGGGCCACTTTTAAGAACACATGATCTCCCACATCGAACTCTAGGTACCTGCGCCTGTTGTTGGCGCAACTCGTCTACCTGCTCTGCGCGGACTGCATGGCGCAGTCTGATTTTTTGGATAGCTTCGTTTGACACTTGAACCAACTCCGACCCTAGCAATCTCCTCTCTCCCACTTCGTCCCAGCAAACTGGAGATCTGCAATGTTTTTCGTACAATGCTTCAAATGGTGCCACGGCAATGGTAGCCTAGTAGCTGTTGTTGTAGGCAAATTCCATGAGGTGCGGGTAGGAGTCCCAACTTCCAGGGAAATCCAAAGCACAAGCATGCAACATGTCCTCCCAATGTTTGATTCAATCGTTTCGTCTGGCCATCGGTCTGCGGGTGGAAAGCCGCACTGAAATCCAACCTAGTGCCCAAAGTCGCTTGGAGGCTTTTCCAGAATTTAGAAGTGAACCGCGGGTCCCTGTTTGACACTATGGAGACTGACACTCTGTGCAACCTTACCACCTTCTTCAGGTAGATCTGTGCCCACTTACTCACCGAAAAGGTGGGCTGACCTGGGAAGAAGTGCGCGGACTTTGTGAGTCTGTCAACTATGACCCAAATCACTATATGGCCTAATGCCGTCCTTGGCAAACCTCCCACGAAATCCATAGATACGTTCTCCCACTTCCACTCTGGAACACTTAGGGGCTGTAATAGCCTTGCTGGCTTGTGTCTCAGGGACTTCACTTAATGGCACCCCAAGCATTTACTGACATACTCCGCCACTTCCTTTTTCATGTTATGCCACCAATAGTAGCGTTTCAGGTCCTGATACATCTTAGTGCTATCGGGGTGAATTGAGAAGGGAGAGTTGTGAGCTTCTGACAACAGTTTGTTCTTAAGTTTGCTGCTTGCCGGCACACACAAATGCCCCTGGAAAGACAGGCCGTTATTCGATGATAACGAGAACTCGCCGCCTTGACCCGTCACTAACTGTTAGCTTTTTCAATAAGGTAGGGATAATTTTGCTGAGCGTTAATGAGCCTCTGTCTTAGGGTTGGCTGGACGGTCAACTGCGACAATTGCAAGGTGACTTCCCCGATAGAGACAGCAATACCCGTCTGCTCAAATTCCTTACACAATGGAGTCTGCCTAGTGATCAGAGCTGTCGAATGCACTGCTTTCCTACTAAGAGCATCTGCAACCACATTTGCCTTGCCGGGGTGGTACAAAATTTCTACATCATAATCCTTTACCAGCTCTAACCATCTCCGCTGTCTCATGTTCAACTCCTTGTGGGTGAAGAAGTACTTTAGTCTCTTATGGTCCGTGAAGATTTGTATCTTTTCACCATACAAATAGTGTCGCCAAATTTTTAGAGCAAACACCACCGCTGCCAACTCTAAGTCATGAGTGGGGTACTTTTGTTCGTGGGTTTTTAGCTGGCGGGAGGCATAGGCCACCACCTTGCCATGTCATCAACACGCAACCCAATCCCTTCTTGGAGGCATCACTGTAAACCACAAAACCTCCCAGTCCGTTTCATACTGTAAGTACTGGTGCAGAAACCAGCTTCTGCTTAAGATCTTGGAAACCCTCTTCACAAGCTTTACTCCACACAAAAGGAGCACCCTTCCTTGTCAATTGCGTCAGCGGTGCGACAATGCGCGAAAAGTCCTTAACGAAACCGACGGTAATAGCCTGCCAAGCCTAAGAAACTGCGCACCTCAGTGACTGTCGTAGAACGGGGCCAGGTAGTAACCGCCTAGATTTTTGCAGGGTCGACAGAGACTCCGCCCTTCGACACCACGTGTCCTAGAAAGGACACCTGCTTCAGCCAAAATTCACACTTCGAAAACTTGGCATACAACTTGTTGGCTCATAAGGTTTCCAAAACTTGACGCAAATGCACCTCGTGCTCAGCCTCGGTCCGCTAGTACACCAAAATGTCGTCAATGAATACAATTACGAAGGTGTCAAGGAAATCCTTGAACACCCGATTCATTAGGTCCATGAATGCTGCTGGGGCATTTGTCAAGCTGAACGACATCACTATGAACTCGTAATGTCCATATCTAGAATGGAAGGCTGTTTTTGGGATATCGTTGTCCTTGATCTTTAGCTGGTGGTAACCAGACCGAAGGTCAATTTTTGAGAAAATCGTGGATCCTTGCAACTGGTCGAACAAGTTGTCTGTCCTCGGAAGCGGGTACCTGTTCTTGATAGTGACTTTATTCAATTCTCTATAGTCGATGCAAAGGCACATCGTCCCATCCTTCTTCTTCACAAACAGAACGGGTGCACCCCAAGGTGACACACTAGGGTGAACGAAACCTTTATCTAGCAATTCCTACAATTGGGTCTGAGCTCCTTCAACTCTGCTGGAGCCATTCTGTAAGGGGCTTTCGAGATAGGCATCGTACCCGGCTCCAACTCGATTGCAAAGTCTATCTCCCGATGCCAGGGCAAACTTGAGAGATCCCCAGGAAAAACATCAGGGTAGTCTCTCACTACTGGTTCTGAAGTCAAGGAAATCTCTGCTTCTCTAGTGTCTACTACACTGGCCAAAATACTCCAAGTCCCTTGGTTCAGTAGTTTATTGGCTTTCAATGCCGAGATTACCTTTGGCAAGACCACGGTCCCTAACCCTTTAAATCTAAAGCTCGTCATAGAAGGAGGACTGAAGACCACCTCCTTACGGGAACAGTTGATGCTAGCGTGATAGAAGCCAGCCAGTCCATACCGAAAATAACATCGAAATCCCTCATATTTAAAACTAGCGGGGTCACCTCAAGAGCACGGTTCGCTAATTCTATCCGGCATGCCCTCACCTTCTCATTTGCTAACATGATTTCCCCAGACGGGGTGGACACGGATAATACGTAATGCAATGGCTCTACCTCTAACATGGCATGCTTTACAAATACTGACGATATAAATGAATGAAAAGAGCCAGAATCAAATAACACCAAGGCAAGGTGCCCTAAAACGGGAAGTGTACCTGTCACCATCGTACCTGACTTTTCTGCCTCCTGCCTGGTGGTAGAGAAGACCCGGCCTTGATGTTGCTATCGGTTCGGGCCCCTATGGTGAGGTGCATGGGCTGGCCCTTGCCTCTAGAAAGCTGCGTTCCTGGGCATTGCTTCGCGATATGGCCCTCCTGCTTGCACCTAAAACAAGTCCTCGTGCTGATCAGACAGTGCCCCTAGTGGCGCTTCCCACAGTTCTTGCATACGGGCCGGTCCCTCCAAACTCCTCCTGCCTCAGTGGCCAATTGCTTATAGTGATTGAAAGGCCTATCTGAATGTGAAGCTGCTCGCGGGGCCTTGGGTGCCTTCTGATCCCCCTTTCGCTTCCGGCCCACTAAGATCCCTGCCATCAAAGATTCTGACTACTGCTCGAAGTGCTGCGTCATAAGTTTTGGGGTTCTGAGAATAGACCAAGCCTCACAATCCGACCTTTAGGCCCTGAACAAACCTCTGCACCCTAGTTTTCTCCGTGGCCACCATCTCCGGTGCAAAATGGGACAGTTTGTCGAATTCTTCCTCGTACTCTTCCACTGTCATCGCTCCCTGCTTCAAGTTCAGGAACTCCACTTGCTTGTTGAACCGGTGCTTCTCATAAAATCGCTCCTTGAACTGGTCCCACGTTGCTAGGCCATCTCGGGTGTCTATCATTCTCTCGGTGGAGCGCCACCATATCTTAGCATTATCCGTTAGCATAAAGACGGCACAGTGGAGCTTCTGTTCTTCGAGGCATCGCATGTAGCAGAAGATTGTCTCGATCGAGGACAGCCACATTTCTGCCTTTGTAGGGTCCTTCAGCGACCCATTGAAGGTACGTGGGTTAAATTTTCGGAAGTCCCTCAGGTGCTTCGCTTTCATTGACCAATCATGAGCATTCTGGTTCTATGGCTGAGGTGGAGGTACTGCTGCTGGTGGGGTTGGTACTTGCTGAGACCGCGCAAACTGAGCAAAGCGTTCATCCATCATATCATTCATCTGGCCCAGTACTACGGTCGTAATTGCTTCCCCAATTGCCGCCACCAGAGCTGTAAACTCAGATGGGACGGCGGAAGGGTTCGCTCCCTGGCTAGCCTCAACCATACTCCCTACTCTACTCCTTGCCTGAGTCCTTTACGACCCCACGCCGGAAGGGTCCCTGTCACACCCCCTCCCAATTTACCTACATACCCTGAAAGGAGATGTAAGGACAGTATACATCACCCCTCTTGTGACGCATTACCATCCGTCCCTTCACACACATTCTGAACTGTTCACCATGTAATCTCCACATTCTAAAACATATTAAACATCACATATGGAAAAGTATATATAAGCCAAAACGAAATTTTCTCAACTCTTTTACATGTCCTTACACAACCCACAGTTCAACCCCTAGTAATTGTACATACATATCTACATGCCACCTAATTAAGGTTTAACATACAACTGACTCTTCAACAAGTCGAATTATTCAGAGTCTCGAAGCTTAAGCAGGGCGAATGGGAGTAGGAAAAGCACCAGAAACGTTCTTGCTACTTGAAGGGGAAAGAAAACATTGAAAACATGAGCTAAAGGCCCAGTGAGTGACAATTTTAACAAACCATTTTAGTTCGGAAATCATCAGTAGTAAAACTATGCTCAACATCGAACATAAAACATATAATCACTTCAAATACCATAGTTAAAACAAACTTAATTGCCCTTATCAATTCATACATGATTTTTAAATAAATCATAAGGAAACAGTTTAGATACCATATTTTTCCCTTAGCTGAAGTGGAGCAAAACTCAACACCCCAACGTCGAAAACATATAAGGCTCGATGCGGAGCAAGACTCAACGCACCAGCATATAACCTCTATGTGCACATAGGAATATGGAGGGTTGCCCAAGTACCTTCTCATGTCCTTGAGTACTGAGTCCTAGGGAAACTCACATGCCTTGCTAGCATTGAGCCTCCTCTAAAATATTTTATAAGCGGGTTGCCCAAATTCTAGGTCTCGGGGAAACTCACATGCCTTATTAGCATTGAGTCTCCTTTAAAACATTTTATAGGCGGGTTGCCCAAGTTCTGGGTCCCGGAGAAACTCACATGCCTTATTAGCATTGAGCCTCCTCTAAAACATTTTCCTTTTTAAAAACAACGTTTCATACAAACCGTTCGTATACAAATCGTTCATAAGAATACAGGGCAATTATTATATCAATAACATCTCATAAACATGCTTTTCAATAGCTTTAAGAACATAGCGTATGCCTCATAAAGCATTTAATCACAAAATCACATTTCATTGGAAAACCGAACTATCATGTGCAACAAAATCGTTTAAAAGTAAAAGAAGTGTCACTCACAATTCTTCCTAGGCTTGAATGGATTATAAGCCTTTCCTATCTCCTCTTGGCCTAAAACAATATTTTCCCTTGTTATACTTCTTTTCCATTCACTTTAAAATATACAACAACTCAACATATGTACAATGCCTATAGTTTATCATACAGTCAAACTTCCATTAGTTCATTCTTAAGCCTTAAACACTAAGACTATTATTTCTAGCTATTGCTTACCCTTCAATTAGCTTCAATTCAGAGAACACTTTGCCTGCAGCTCACTTTTGCTATTATACCAACACTTGAGCCTTAGTTTCTGCTTGAGAAAGCTGACTGTTACAGCTTGATGTCTCTACTTAATCCCTGTTAAAAACGCATTTCCAGCCCATATTAAGACTTCTTCCCTTCTACAAACTTGTAAAGAATTAAGTTCCACAGCTTACCTCAAAATTTCAAGGCTTAACTCTCTTCCGTTCTGCAGTTATGCCAAAATCACTCCGCATTGCTCCAAATTGCATAACAGTTCTGTAGTTGCTGCTCTTACCTCAAAATTTCAGCCCTAAACTTGGCTTCCTCGAGTCGTTCTACTCCAAACATCGACCACTGTTCAGTCTGTGTGTCTACGATCACTCCTCTATTCCGACTCGAATTTGAGCACCAAAACAGGTAGAATTTCGCCAAAAAACTATAAGAACACCTTCCTCTTCCTTCTCTGGTAGTTCCTCTGAAAGATGGAATCGACTTAAGCTCTCAAAAAATGTCTGAAAGTGATTAAACTCACCTATATATACTGCCGACTTATCCCTCACAAGTACCGAGATGATAACGCCGACTTATCCCTCACCCGTAGGTTGGCACTGGTCTTTCCTTAGGCACTCATGTCCATGTTCTCCTCCAGCGTCCTCAGCAACTAACCATTTTTAGCGCATAATGTTCTCGGCGCCTCCTACCTCCGACGCATACAACATATTCATTCACATCACTAGCTTCATCGCGTCAAGACCGTTTTGTCTTAGACACAATATGACTTCAGCGCATGGCTGTCTTCGACGCATGGTAATTTCAACGCATGCTGTCTTCGACGCATGGTGACTTCAACGCATGGTTCAAGCATATATCTTTCTCCGACAATGATCCCTTATTCTTCGATGCGGCGACTGCTTCAGCTCACACCCTTCGTGATTCAATCAATGACGCATGGTTTCTCAAATACTTCAACTTCCCACTACATTCACCAATGCATGGTCTTTGCCAACACTTAACCAAAATTTTTGCTCTACTTCTCGGCTACTTTTCCTCTAGCAACGCATAAACTCAATCGCATTGTTCTCCCCAACACTTGGTTTTACAAGTCAGTGCTTACAGTCCCCCACCAGAGGGTCCTCGCCTAACGACACGTCATCTTGGCCTTCGAGGCCCTGCTCCTCCAACGGCACGGCGGGGTCCTCAAGTCCGCCCTTTTCCTTTCTCTTTCCTTTGTCCTTTGGTGCCATAACCTACCATACACACCGTCAGTCACGTCATGACCCATCCAAGAGACTTGACGATATTATATGTTTTTTTTTCCCATATATACTATCATTTTTATTCATATACATATACAGGCCTAGATTTTTTATTTATTTATTTTTTTTTGGTATAAGGGAAGCATACTTGGCGATGACGAGGAATCCGTTGCTACCATGGGACACTATTGACTTATATAATAAGTCAGTCTACATAACCTACAACTGTGGCTCTGATACCAACTGTAACGACCTGACCCCTTAAGGACTAACACGTTGCTACTTCATGCATGACCATTTAATAAAAACGTTAGGATTGAGAGACACGGTTTAGTACACTTTAAATAAACTTGATCAATTTATAAAACAACTGAACTTTATAATAGATTATTTAAGTAAAATGCAATAGTGAGGTACCACTCAAATAGATAGGCAAAGTTTCAAGAAAGAAATTTGAACACAACGGTAACAAGAAAATTAATTAACGATTCAATCCATGCAAATGCTACTACCCTACGACTCTAGTTCACTATACCCTAGGCTACGGTGCAGAAGCAGTGTGGCAGTCCCATAGTACGATCACGGATTTCCTCGACTAGGCGCCGGGCCACCATGCTTCTTCCCTACGAGAAAGATCCAGAGGGACACCCTTCATAGCGTAGTACATTAGGGATACGGGGAACGAAAAGTGAGGTAACCTATATCATGTCATAGCATATCTAGTTCATTTCAGAGTTCACAGAGGCACAGATACATAATCATGCGTACATTTCATACGAGTTACAATCTTAGCATATCGAAACAGTCACCGAAACCAACATCAAGGCAAAAGTTACACAGCGACATTCAATAGTTTAATAGCACAATTAGACATTCAGGCATAGTAAGTCCCTTACCTGCGAGACTTAGCGAGACTGAGCGATACCGAGCGTGACAGCGAAACCGAGAGATACCTAGCGATACTGAGCGAGGCAGCGATACTGAGCGATACCGAGCGAGGCAGCAATACTGAGCGATATTGAGCGAGGCAGCGATACTGAGCGACTTCTATACGCTGCAGCAGTGAGCTGCGAGGACTGTGTCGACGCGTCGCGGAGAGGGCTGAGGCGACACGACGATGAATTGATGGCGCGGTGATGAAGACGATGACGACGCGGCGATAAACTGACGCGACGCTGGACTAATGATGCGGTAATGAACTGATGTGGTAACGGGTACTGATGCGGTAATGTACTGATGCGGTTATGGCTATTGATGCGGTAATGTACTAATGTGGCGACGGCTACTAATGCGGTAATGAACTGATGCGGTAACGGCTATTGATGCGGTAATGTTCTGATGACCGTGGCGATGAGTACCGCAATGGCAGCGACGATGAGGGCTCAAAGTGACGGCGGGAATGAGGGCTGAAGGTGCTGTGCGAAAAATGGCTGCCGAAGAGGGTTTGGTCTTTTGCTTTCTGCCGAAGAGGGTTTGGCCGTTTGCTTTCCTCCTTTCCCCTTCTCCCTTTCTCCTAAAAACGCCTCGCGGTCAACTCACCCGGGGATCTTTCCTCAGCTGACGCCGACTTCTCCTGTTGACCAACTCCTAACCCCATTCACGCGCCTACCCAAAATTTTTATTATCAATTTTATTTATTTATTTATTTTTATTTATATATATACATATATATTTATATCTATACTTATATTTACCTAGTTTTTGGGCCATTACAAGCTCGATATACTATATATTATCCATTATCTCACAATAGGACACACATTAATAATATCTCAACTATCACTTATAAGTACATGAAAAGCGCTTGAAAAGTGCTTTCTGTTATCTTAAATTAAGGGAGTTTATATTAGATTTCACTTGTTTGCTAGTGGTTTTCAGGTTTAAATGAGGAAAATTAAAAGAAAAGACCAAAAGATCAAAACCGAGCAAGAATACGATGAAAACAAGAAGAAAAACTCAAAGTTGCCACAATTGAGGCAGCGGTGTGGCGCTAAAACCCGAGAGCAAGGTCTGCGCAACACAGTCACAGCGCCGCGACGCTCTCTTTCCATATTTGGCAGCGTCGCGACTCCAGCTTCCATATTTGAAAAAAATGTATTTTTGGAAAGTTTTCTTGGGCGAAATACTCTATAAAGTTGGGGGTTTCCAGTAGCCCTAATCATCATTAAAAGCATGAAATTACAGACTAAAAGAGTCACAAGAAGGAGAGAATTGAGTGAGTGAGAGTTCATAAAAGAGTTCAAAGAGTGAGTTAGTTGCAAGGAAGAGGAAAAGAGTTCAAGAGAGTCGTGGTGCCGTTCGATTCCGACGTGAGAGCCAAGGGGATTGTGACCGTGCTACCTCAATCAAGAGTCTCTTTTTAGTAGAGTTTTCCTTTCTTTACACTCTTTCTTTGTTTATATTGTTTGAAAATGTTGCTTCAAGCTATGAGTGGTTAAACTCTTTATTTTTGGGGTTTTGATGAATTGTTTATGAATTCATGTTGATCTTGTAGACTTTTATGGTTTTGTTGAAATGATTATGTTTTTCATTGTTATTGTGTTTAATTCTTGTGGATTGGCCATCTTCACATGTTAGGTTAGATGTATGATTGAGAGATTGTATGTTTAACTTGATCCATAACAATGAATTGTTGTTACTCTATCACAAGAGTAGTTAGGTTGACAATAAAAGTTGTAAAAGACTAGTCTTAAAGCCATGTAATTTGTATTGGTTTTAAGAGATTAGTAATCCATCGAGTTGCATGAGAAAGAGTTGTTTTTTAGAGAAAATAACTTGAAATTAAGTTTGTAGACTTAGGCATATGAATTACAATAAAGTTCATGAATTTTATAATATTGCATGATGAAATAAACAAGGATTCATTACCCTAGAACTCTCTTTGACTCTTGTGTTTCTCACTTTATTAGTTTCCTTATTTAGTTTATATTTTTCATAATTCACAAATTCAATTCCAATCCTCAAATAAAATTGATTCAACTCTAGAATAGCTAAGTAACTTTAACCTTCACAATTGGATCCTTAGTGGAATGATATTCAGACTTTACCATCTTATATGATAACTTAACCCCTACACTTACGGTTAACATTTCAAGTGGTGCAATCAGTACATAAGCATGCTATTAACAAGTATTCATAAGAACATAATTAAGTTCTCTCACGAAAGGAAAACAATCACTCATAGTGAAAATAGCTTCCAACTTAAGTTTTCTTCTTTCTCTTTGGGTTCCGAACCGTCTTAACTCTTCTTGAATTTTAGGGATTGAGTTCACAACAACTAGGAAACCTGAAGAACTCTAGAATAACTCCCTGGATTCCAGAAAACTCCTATTTGGATGCAGAGATGCACAGTTTGGACACAGGGCAACACTTTTGCACCTAAAATAGCTTAGTTGGATGTAGGGCAGCCTTCCTTGGACGCCTGGGATAGCTGATGAACGTAGACAACCTTCTAACAACAATGAAAACAACACTCTGGATGCACTTGACCTTCCTTGGACCCAAGGCTCAATACTTCCACCTTCTTTCTCTCTTTTCTCTAGTGAATTTAAGAGTTTTGTGATGGGGCGAGAGCTCCTCTACCCTTTGGTCCTATTTATAGATGTTGGATGACAAGCCTTGTCATACAACTTTGCCTCCAAGCTTGACATTTAGCTCCCACATGTCACCATGCATGATGAACACCCTATGTGTCCAACCAAGTGTAACACCTCCTACTTATAAAGTGTTCAGTCCAAATGAAGCCACTTAGCACCAAAAATACCCATCATGCGTCAAACCTAGTCTCGGGATAGGGACCATGCATCCAACTTCCCTCAACCATGCATCCATGGGGATACTTTTGGGGTTTTGCTTCTTTTGCTCTCTTTTCTTCTTCCATCCTTCCTATACTTAGCCAAATTTTCTTACCAAAATCCTCCTATGCGTCCAACATACCAAGAATGTGTCTAAGCTTCCTTCAAGAGTCCAACATTTAGTCAAAATTTCCTTTTCTAGTAAGTATGCGTCCAACTTGACTCGGGGTTCCCACACTTAGTCAAATTTCTACTCACAAAGCTCACTATATGTGTGGTTTCCTCCAAATTTCTTAGCTATGCGTCCAACACCTTCTTTTCTTTGATCCATGCATCCAAGACTCCCAATATGGCCCATGGACTCCTTAGTTTCTCAACTATGCGTCCATGGTGTGCCTCCCGAGTCTATGCTTTCAACTTTTCTCTCTTATGCCTATATACTTAGCCATTTTCAACCATCTTTCCAACTATGCGCCAACCTATCTTTTCTTTCCTTAGGGTTGCTCTTCAACCCATCTTTCCACCTATGCGTCTAACCCTAGGTATGGTGAAGTTTCTCCTTCATCTTTGCCCTATGTGCTTTAGCCTTCCTTCCCACGACCTAGGTTTTCTTCCATTACTTCAACACTTTACCAATTTCCTCCCACAATGGTCACCATGCGTTCAACTCACCAACCATGCATCAAACATGGTTGTCTTTCCCTCAAGGATGTGTTCAACTCATAACTAGCTCCCAACTATGCTTCCAACTCTTCCTTCTTTAACACTTAGTGAAATTTCCTCTCTTCTCCTCAACCATGCATCCAACCCTTGTCTTTTCATAGCATAGTTGAGTTCAACAAGCATAATTGTGACACTTAGAAGATTTCTTAAGCTCATAGGCCACCATGTCATTCAAGACTAAAAAATCACTTAACGTGGTTTTCTTCCAAACTCACCTACAACTTATTCTTAACCCAAAACTCAAGTTGACACAAAAACTTTTCTTCCTCTTCTTCATCTCAATGCATAGTGTCCTCTAAACTCGTCACAATTTAGCTAACTCCACAAGCCTAGGTTTGCTGCCTCAAAATTTTTCTAACTCCACAGGCTCGTGCTCCAAATTTACACTCTTTTCCCAAGTATACTTTCTTTGTCTCTTAAGCAACTAGGTCAAAGGTTATGGTGTCACAATTAGTCTATGGGTGGAAAGATGAACTGAACTCCAATTGAAAACCTAAAACTTTTTGGAGACACTTCCAAGAATTTGATGTTAAATGAGGGCCTCTAACTAGCATAATTGAAATTGGTACCCCACGAAGTGTGCCAACCCCTTTCATATAAAACTAGAAATCCACAATACTTTAACTTACTTTGAGAACCTTTGTGAGCTAAAAAATCGCACCCTTTAGAAATATGAGTCTGAACTGATCGAGCTGACAAAGAGAAATCTTCATATGTGTGGCAAAACAATTGGTCATACTCGATACCACATAATCCTAAGATGCGTAGCAAGGAAAATCTGGTCCTCTGGAATCAGCTTCTACTTTAGAAGCGTTGAATGAGATGCCCATCAGAGTAGCTACATGTTTCAGAACCAACATTGTCCATCTCATATTCATTAGATGCCCAACGTGAAGTTTTATCCTACCCAAGGCTATAAAACTTACTTGCCAAACCTCATGTTACTCCTTAGTCTTAAAACAGTCGTATATTACTCTTTAGACCCTGCTATGAACGAGTATGAAAATCTCTTTCATAATAAGGTTTCAAAAGTCCTTGAACACTATAGAAAATCAGTCAATCTAAAACACATCTTTCCTCAAAATACTACATCCAAACCCTAACACTAGTTTTAAGATAAAAACCTTCCTGGTTCGTAAATTTATCACAAGAATATCCATCTCCAAAGAGTCGATCAACTCATCTTCCATGCTAGAAGAAACATATTATATGTGGTGTTCCAAGTCCAGGATTTGGAATTCGGATTTGGCACCCAATGACCCCGACATTCTCCTGCGGCCTGACTACAATACCATAACCAACTCTTAATTAATATAGTTGATACATAAACACATGGATTTCAACTCTCTTTTAAACATACGAAACCAGTGTGCCTAGAGGCAAAATATTAAGGCATCTGGAAAACCTCCATAAATAGTTCATGTATCTGTGACTTGCTACTCAGCTCTACTATAACTACTTTGTAGGCAGCCTTAAGAATGAAAGTGTTCTATTCTCAAGTTCATCTTTTGTGCTAGTGGTGATCCAAAAAATCTAGATTAACTATTTAACCTTAACTCTTGTACAACTGTATCTCCACTTAGAGTTAGATTACTTTCACATTTAAACTAAATCCATTGATCACTAGTTTCTAGTTACAACTTGTACCCAAAGTTGCAATCCCTTAACTTTCGCTAATACTTTCAATGGTGCACCTTTTGACTATTAAAGCCTCAACATTCCATGTCAATAGCTTCAGAACAACCATTGCTACTAAGAACTCCACTTTAGTTCATCTTTCTTACCCCTTTTATTTTGGAAAAGACTTTCATTTTGAAATTGAGCTTCACAATCAACATTTTACACAATTCTTCCACCACCACATAGTGAGGTCCAAATCTCCAAATGGTAGTGAGAGATTCTTCTTTTACTCTAAAACCAACACCTAATAACCACTCATAACATGTCTTCAATCCAAACCATACTCAAGTACTTAGAGTTTTGAACATATTAATTTCCTTTATCTCCAAAGTAATCACCTTCCTTAAACACTTTTCTTTAAGACCAAACCTCAAGGTACTCTTCTTCCCTTTCCAAATGTGACATAAACCCATTACACAAGGTGTAGCTCTACTTAATAAGTCTTACATTCTCATATAAATTTTTTCATTTTGTAGCATTCTTGTCACCAATTGTCATTGTCTTTTAACTCCAAAAGTTGCTCTCGTGGTCCCGTTAGCTAAACCAAATTCTTTTCATCTTGACCAGGGTATGGGTAACCTAAGTACCTTGAGGTACTTCTTTAAGTTAACTCTTTAGTTCAAAAACCACTTTTTTTCTAAGTCTCAAGCTAGCTTTTATTCCAGATCACACCAACTAAATAAGGTATTCTTTAGAAAAGTTACCTCACATGAAGCTCACTTACTTTCCAACTTGAACATTTTCACTCTTTGAGTACTACACATGAATAACCAAAATACCTTATGCAGTCCATCAATCTTAAACTCCACAATAGTAATATTGTCATATTAAACCTTTATACTTTTCATATAAGGGGCACCATCTCCAATAGCTAGAAATTTCTTGTGATGCCTTAACCCCTTACAGAGATCCCTTTTTCTTCCTTTTTAGACACGTTAACTGAAGAACCAAAATACACCTTATTCAAACCACCAATCTTCAGTAGCACAAATGTGATCATGTCCTAATAACTCTTTCAAAATTCTTCTTAAGACATTTGACTTAATGTCTAGTAGCCTTTAATAAAACTATAGTTTCTTTCTTTTCTCATCCCTATCTTCAAAACAACTTTAATCTTGTCCCTAAGTACGTGCCTCAGAAAAGAATTTCTTGTATTGCCACCAAACTTATTATCGATTACAAAATGTAACACTAACAATTGATGCGTTCTTATCTAGACTGTTTTATTCCTTGGCATAAACATATATATACAATCTTTAAGATCTTTGAATTGAAATATATATATTCCTTTGAAATAGTTCTTTCATGAGATAATTTTTTCCTCTTTTTGTAGTGTCGTAACTGAATAATCAGCTTATAATAACTTCTATCGAGTCAATAACCTAGCATCAGAGCATAACTGGTGCATTTAAGCTAAACAATATTTTAATGCTCAACTTTTCATAAAAGAAAAACTTTACTTGCTAGGGCGATGATGAAGAAACCGTTAACGACCATGGGACACTCTGGACTTACATAATAAGTTAGTCTACAAAACCTAAAAACTTAGGCTTTGATGCCAACTGTAACGACCCGCTTTTCTAACTTATCGGACGCTACTCTGTGTGCATGGGAGATCGTGTAAAACAATTTTTAAATCAAGTAATAAAACATATTTTATTATTGTCTTGTTTTTAAAAATAAATACATACATAAATAACATAAAATAAAATATAAATTGAATAAACTAATTCAATCAAATTACATGAAATAAGTTTCTCGGGTTCCCCTTAAAACATATGTTCACAATTAATATTAAATTAAAAAACAATTAAATAAATAATTAAGTAAGTTAGATTATCAATTGTAACTAGAACCTATAGCCTAAAAAGAGAAGACATAAACATGATATGTGGAAGTGATGACAGGTCCCATGACAAGATCCCAGATTATTCTTGTCATTCCCCTGTCTGTCCCAAACCTTACCTGAAAAATGTGTCATAGGAAAGAATGAGTATTACAATACTTAGTAAGTGACCCACTACAAGGCCCACTAGGTGAAATTGTTATCCTCTTATCATAGGCACCGGTGTATAGAACATAAACATAGGCATAAGCGAACCCGAAGGCACGCAGTCAAAGGTAGTGATCCCGAAGGTCACAGTCATAAGCATAGGTAGTTGATCCTGAGGGACGCCCAATCATAATCATAGTCAGCAAACCCTAAGGTTCATAGTCAATAGAGAGTACATGGCCCGGTAAGTAGGATAACAATCACCGTCATTCAATATGCATTCAGAAATAGGCATCACAACTTAATCATAATGTTTAGTCTAGTCCATAGTAACCAAATAATATTCCTACATATAACCATATTATTCGTACCTTGAACTATATACCAAAATTGTACCCTGCAAACACTCTGGATACTCAAAACATCTCTTACATTCATGAGACCTAACTGATAACATAGACAACCGAACTTAATCATAATGTCAAATCCAATCTATCATAACGAAATAATATTCCTACATAGAACCAAAATTGTACCCATTGAACATAGTAAATCCAGCATACTCAAAACCTTGCTTATAGACCTAACTAATAACGCAGACAACCACTGCATGCTTATAGAGTATGCATACACTTAATCATCCCTACTAGAAATTTGTCCTTTCTTGATGGACGAGATTTTTATTTTCTTGATGGTCATGAAAAGAAACGATCAAAAAAACCATAATTTAGATGTTTTAAAATTATTATTTATTTAAAATTACATTTCTTGATGGTCTTAGAACATCAAGAAAGGTTTATATTTTTCTTGATGTGCATGTACATCAAGAAAAATATTTTTCTTGATTGAAAAGTATGTAAGAAAAATTCCAAATAATGAATTCCGGTTGTTAGATTCGTTGATGGGCAAAAACCATCAAGAAAAGTCTTTCTTGACGGTCATTACCCATCAAGAAAAGGGATAACTTTTTGGATTCGTTGATGGTCAAAAACCATCAGGAAAACTCAACTCTTTCTTGATGGTCATTCATCGGCCATAAAAAAAAAAAAAAAAAAAAACACATTTTATAAAAATTATGTTTTAGAAATTAAAAGCTTTTCTTCTAAAACACTGTTAGCAACGAGATTAGAAAGGCAAATGAATTGTAGATTTAATGTTCATAAACCTAATTTTAAAATCCTAAAAATAAAAAATTGAATAGTTATGAATGGAGTATAACATTCCAAAATATATATTTGTAAATAAATTTAAAGACTAAACAAAATTAATTTATCATTTGTGTACGTTTCTTTTTTAAATCCATTGATGAGTATAATAAGTGAGGATCGAAATATTGATAAGGAGTGTAATAGATTAGAAAACTCTTTCTTGATGGTCATTAATTGGCCACCAAGAAAAACCCTAACAAATATAAATTCTAGGAAAACTCTTTCTTGATGGTCATTATCCATCAAGAAAAGGGATAAGTTTTTGTATTCGTTGATGGTCAGAAACCATCAGGAAAGCTTTAAAATTAAAACCCTATTTTCATTAGGGTTTTAAATCCTCAAATTTACATTAGATCTATTGTCGTCCTCCTTCATTGTCGTCGCCGTCCTCTTTCATATACAGTTCACCATCGCCGGAAGCCTTCTGTCCGTGTAGCAGCAGCCGCCGCCCTGTGCAATCAGTTCATTCATTCACAGTTCGTCGCCGGTTAGTGTAGCAAGTTCTTCGTCGCCACTGGTTCGTGTTTCAGATCCGTCCGCTGCCCCTTGACTTATTAGGGCACATGGACTGCTTTTTTTGATATTGGCACGTTGGGGCTCTAGTACTTTCTCTCCAACCTTAATTTACATCATTCAAAATGGATATTAGTTGTGGCTCACATTTTTTGCTAGCAAAAGCCACGGAAATTTCAGAACCCACTGAAATCTGGGAGAATCTGAGCAACTTGTGGTGTTTAGAAGATTTTGAGCAGTAGAGTTCAATTTTGAAGCTGAAATTTTGCAGTTAGTAAGTTAAGACACTTCTTAACATTTACTAAGAAGGATATTTGTGCTAATTGTGAGTGGAAAAGGGTGCATTTGGTGGAAAACATTGACTTATTTAATTTTCTGGCAGTAGAGAAAATTATACACTCATAATTTGGTGTTTAGAAGATTTCGGGCGATAGTGTTCAAGTTTGAAGCTAAAATTTTGCAGTTAGTAAGTTACGATACTTCTTAACATTTCGTAAGAAGGATATTTGTGCTAATTGGGATTGGAAGTGGGTGAATTTGGTGGAAAACCATGACTTATTTAATTTCTGTCAAGCTACAAAAGTTGGGGTTTTGGAGAAGCTTCTGGGCATCCAAGAGGTTTCAAGACTTCAAATCTTTAGGTAAGGTTATTAAGAGACTTATCTTGAGTTATTTGCAAGAAATTTGAGGAAAAACCGGTTGGAATTTTTCTCTCAAACCAATCAGGAAAATTGGAAGCTTCCCTCCCGAAAGTTGAATAATATTGAGTGAAGAAGACACTTTAAGGTCTGATGAAGGAAGAAGTAATCGAAAAGGCGATTAAAGTGAAGGAAGAAAGTGAAGACGCATAGTTACGAAGAAAACAGAGCAGCTTGGAATTTGTGGACAATCCAAGCTACCTGAGGTAATTCGTGGACTTTAAACCTATTGGATAATTTAATTTAGAGGCAGTTAAAATATTTTGTTGAAGAAATTTGAGTGGTTTTGGGGTTGGATTGGTTGAAATCAACGTTTAAAATTATGACTGGCCAAAAAGAAAAATAGTGTAATGTTGGCTATTCCTAAGGTATGTTTAGGAGTCATTTGAGCTTATGTTTGATTTAGGAAATAACCTAGAGCTTGTAAATCCTTATTTCAGGTTGAATTGGTTGAAAGATTAGAAGAAGTATAGTATATTATGAATGTTTATTTTCAGGTTTTCCGTACTAAACTTATAGTATTATGATTTGTATTCAAGTTGGGCATGATCAGATTAATAAAGTTTGGTTTTAAAGAATGAAATTATTCCCTATGTTTAATATGATTTATGCAAGGTTGGATATATTTTAACCAAAAGGTTATGTTTTAAGTATGAGTCAAGAGATTTTAAGGGTTACACTGTGTTTATTATTAACTTGGTTGAATTTATGGGAATATTAGAACTCTTTGGACTTGGAAGAGGTTAGATAGGAAGTAACCCTGGACTATATTTGAATTTTAGGCCAAACAACGTTAGGGGAAGTTTATTAACCTGAGGGAACGAGGCAATAACTATGAGTGGATTTGTTTTAAATACTTTAATACTAAAGTATTTGAGTATATTATGTATATTCATTATGTTAACACTCCAATATCTTTGTGGGTTTCTTTTGTTTAGGGGTATAAGAATCTTTTATGCTTAAACAAGTACACGAGCTCGACCTGTTACTTGGGTCCCCGTTAAGGTAACCATTTCAATTTCAATGTAATGATATTATACTTTTGATTAAAAGATTTGGTTTCTTCTAACATGTGTTGAAATATATGTGTACATATATAATGTGCTAAACAACCGGGTAGCACGGAACGTGGGTACTATACTATGAAGTTTATACACGACATAATAACTCAGAAGAGCACAACACTTGCAGACGTGGTATGCATTTGCTTAAACTATGTTGTTTAACTATAGACACTTAATATCATTGCTTTTAATCAATATAATATGGTTTGTTTACTTGCAGTTGAAGAAACAAACACAATATAGTCAATTGGAATTAGACATAATTAGAGTTGACTATTGTGACTTTGTAGGAGGTTATATTTGAGGATTGTGACTCCACAGTTTATTATTAGATTTAGGGGCAAAGTTTTAGGTTCGATTGGTGCAAGTTTGGTAGGAGTATGCTTTACATGTTTTTGTTTCAAGATACTAACTTTTTGTACAAAAAGATATTTTACTAATTGATTAGTGAAAGTTATTTGATTCATTATGTTGTGCTATGGTGTTTCAATGAGATGGTCTGATGCTGTCAATTTAGATATTGTGATTGAAATTTTGGAGTTATGTAGTTGGTGTAATTATATGAGTCGGATGGAGTAATGTGAGTGAAAAATTGGAGTGGTATAGTTGGTGGATTGCAGGATATGTGTAAAATTGTATCTAAGTTGTTTGGAGTGTATGCAAATTGCAACTATAAAATAGTTTTGGGGTCAATTACAGGTTGCTTGTGGGGGGTCATAATGACCCAGATTTTTTTTTTCCTCAAATTATTATAGTTGATAACCAAAAAACGTCAAAAAATGTGGATTCTTGATGGCCAAAAAATGTCAATAAAAACACACCATACTACATTTATCTTGGCCAAAAAATGTCAATAAAAATGATTTTCTTGATGGTTATTTACAAATATTTGATGGCCATCAAGAAAACGACCTTTCTTGATGGTCAAACTCCAAACTTGATGGACAAAAAACATCAACATAACCTATCTTGATGGGCAAAATCATCTAGATAGAGCTTATGCTGATGTTTTTTGGCCATCAAGAAAACGACCTTTCTTTTTCTTGATGGACAAGCTCCAATACTTGATGGCCAAAAAGCATCAACATAACCTATCTTGATGGCCATGACCATTAAGATAGGGTTTGTGTTGAAGTTTCTTGGCCATTAAGAAAACGACCTATCTTAATGGACGGGCTTTCTTGATATGGGCTTTTTTTATAGTCAATAACCATCAAAATATGTGTTTTTTGATGTTTTTTGGTCATCAACAAAAACCAAATTTCTAGTAGTGCATGAATGGTACAATTAAGGAACCAAAACGTAGGTAAAACAGTAGTAAATCACTTACCTTGGGAATGAGTCCAAAAGATTTCCTAACCGATAATTTTCCCCAAGGACCTTGAATTAAAACCTAGGATGCAACCCAAACCCAAAATTGCAGCAAGCTTTTAGGCATAAACCCCAAAACAATTACTTAACAATTGCACCATAATGGCCTTACCCATAGTGCAACTACGTTCCAATTTTCCCGACTTCCAACAGTAAGTCCAACCTACAAGCAATCAATAATTTATGGGTTAGAAACCCAAATTTCAGCCTCATAATCAGTTCAATTGTTGTCTTCTTAAAATAATTTAGTTATTTACCACAAGTCACCAGAAACACTCAAGCTTGGTTGGACCACCTACCACAACGACTGCCAATTTATTCTACGCGCAAAACCATGAATTAGTAAATTTACACCCAACACAAAAATAACTCATTTTTCAATCAAAACCACAGAAAAATGGGCAAAACTTACCACGCTACAGATTCGAGCTAAACCCAAGATGAAGGAATGTTGGACTGGCGGCAACGACTGGCGTGGCGGAGACGGACGATGCCAATGGAAAGAAAAGAAAAAAAAAACAAAAGAAGAAGAAGCAGGACGGTGTCAAGAAGAATGGGAGAGAGAAAGAAAATTTTCCCCTTTTTTTTTTTTTTATAACTCTACATGCAAACCGAGGCCACCCTAATAAATATTTACAAACTTACCTCCTTTCATTAATTACAATACCTTAATTTCCTTTTAAAAAAAGAAAAACCACTTCCTTTCTCTTTCTCTCTTTTTTTTTTTTTCCTTTCCCCACACAAAACACTACTTAATTAAAGGGCTCTTTTCAAATATTGTAAAAGGAACCAAAATATTTACAAATATAGCAAAATTTCACTATCTATCTATGATAGACTACGATAGATCACGATAGACTACTATTTGTGTCATGATAGAGACAGATAGTAGTCTATCGCGATCTATCGTTGTTTATCACAGTTAGACTGTATATTTTATTAGTTGTAAGTATCTTCTGCAGTTTTGTCATTTAAGATAATTTCCCTTAATTAAATTAAAACCAATTATCAATCTTTCAAATAAATTTCCTCTAAGCACTCAACACAATTCAAATTAAACTTAAATCTCAAATTAAATTGAGATTTTCATTAACTGAGTTACTCCCAAATTCTTTGATCATGTTGACTTTGCATGAACTAATTTCTCAACATAACCCAATTAAACCTTATAAGTGAACCAATCATCCAAATAAATCAAGATAATTAGTTTAAATACCTGAAAATCTGGGATGTCACACCCGAGCTGTGAGTGACATATGTTTTTTTTTTTTTAAATGAATTCATTTATGATTTCTAGCCATGATTTCTTATGAAAGTGTGTTCTTTTGATGATTTTGTATTGTATTGAGCATGGTTTACTGAATTTACTTAAATTGCCAAGTATGGAATGTTTAGCTTAAAAAAGGAAAGTTATATATTTTCTTATGCTCAAATGTTCTCCTTATAAAGTATATGGTTGGAAAGCATGATTTATACTTGATTTTTATAGATTGAACAACATGTTTTATCTGTTTTCTTAAATTTTGAAGAAGCATGATTACTTGATTCTAGTTTATGAGAAATCTAAAGTTTTCCATGAAATGTTATGTGTTGAAATGATTATTTTTAAAGTATATACTATACAACCTTAGCAGGCACTCCTTTTTTCACTTCAGAAGAGTTCTTACGCTTCTTCCACCTTGACTCGTTACAATGAGGACAATTAGATGCATCAGCAAACTCTTTTCTGTATAGGCAACAATCATTGGGACATGCATGAATCTTTTCATAGGACATTCCTAGAGTAACTAAAATTTTTTTTGCCTCATATGTAGATTTTGGCAATTCGTTATTTTCGGGTAATATACTTTTCAACAATGTTAACAGTTCTGTAAAGCTAGTATCGCTCCAGTCAAATTTTGCTTTCAAGTGATACAATTTGACTAATGTACCCAACTTAGTCAATTTTTCACACCCAGGATACAAAAGGTTTCTTAGCATCTGCAAGCAACTAATTAAATTGTCTGGGATCATCAACACTATGTTGTTGGGTTGCTTCAACCATCTCAACAATGTTGTCATCAAAATCATCGTTAAACACTTGTTTGTCAAGGTTTTTGTCTGATTTTGGTATTATATTCCATGGAGAATACCTAACAAGATTTTCTCCATGCCATATCCAATTATCATATCTTATATCAATACCATACATTAATAAGTGGTTTTTCACTTCTTTAGTGTTCAACATCTTGCAATTTTCACACTTAACACATGGACATTGTATAAAAGTTTTACTACTCAAATGTATTTGAGCAAACCCAATAAAACTATCAACGCCTTCTTTGTATTCATTAGATAATCTATCTTTTTTCATCCATGTTTTATCCATTACGTTAAAACCTGAGCAAATGAAGTGAATAAGTCATATCATATTATACTAATGAGACAATAAGGACACATAAGAAAATGAAATATAATGGAGTACACATTTAACTTAACTAAAATTATAACACATCATATAAGTGACTACTATAGCTGCAGGATAGTCATCCACCTTATAGAAAATAAAATATAATGGAGTACACATTTAACTTAACTAAAATTATAACACATCATATAAGTGACTACCATAGCTGCAGGATAGTCATCCACCTTATAGTACTACCCAAGAAATATAGATAATCAGACTCAATTGATTCAAAAAATTTTATTTCAAAACTTACTCGAATTTAAGGGTTCCTAATTCTCATCTAGTTAACCTCTCCTTTCATCACGTTTTCCAAACACACACCTCTTTTTATACCTTGGTAGATAGTTGAGTTTAGTGAATTATTTATATGCTCACTAATAATTTAGAAAACTATTTTTGGTTTGTCATCACTATACTCTAAAAAAACATAAACAAAAGATTCTTAATTGTGTTTGAATAGTTATTAATTTTATTAGCTTAAAAGAAAACAAAACTTAAATCTTACAGCAACCAAATACCAAAATTAAAATACAAAAATTCAAAATTCATAGTGATAATAACAAAAATTTAATACTCACAAGCATCGGATGACGAGTAGCGAACGAACACCGACTGCTACAAAAAACTAGCGAACCCAAAAACTACCACGAACCGGCTGTGGCGAGAAAGGATATGCGGAGGCGGCGGCGAACTGACTTGCACGATGCGGCAACGAACAGACCTGCACGATGCGGCTGCAGAAGTTCTTGCACGATGTGGCTGCAGGGATGGATCTATGCAATACGGCGGCGGACGGGTCTGCACGAGTGGCGCCGATGACGGATCTACGCAATGCGACGACGGCTGTGTCTGCACAACGCGATGGCGGAATGATCGAGATCGAGGAGGCGGCAGATGGATTTGCAGATGCGCGGGCGGATAGATGAGACCACGAACCGGTGGCGGCGGCGGTTGACGATCCTTCACGAACCGGCGGGAAAAGGCTAATGCTACAGCTGGTTAATGCTTCCGGCGACGGCGAACTCAAAGGAATGGATATGGAGAGGCGGTGGCGGTTTATGAGGATGTGAGTTTCCAAACCCTAATGCAAATAGGGTTTTAATAAGAAACGTTTCTTAATGGGCAATGACCATCAAGAAAAGATGGACCAAGAAGGTGTAGGCTTTTTCTTGATGGCCAATTAGCGACATCAAGAAAGGCTTTTCCTAGAATTTATTTATTGAGTTTCTTGATGGCCAATTAGTGACCATCAAAAAAGGCTTTTCCTAGAATTTATTTTTTGGGTTTTTTCTTGATGGCCAATTAGTGACCATCAACAAAGAGTTTTCTAATTTATTACACTCATTGTCAATATTTCGATCCTCACCTATTTTACTCATCGTTGAATTAAAAAAAAAAAAAACCCCACAATTGATAAATTAATTTTGTTTAGTCTTTAAATTTATTAACAAATATATATATATATATAGTTTTGAATGTATATCCCACTCATAACTATCTAATTTTTTATTTTTAGGATTTCAGAATCAGGTTTATGAACATTAAATATACAATTCGTTTGTCTTTCTAATCTTATTGCTAACCGTATTTTAGAAGAAAAGTTTTTAATTTCTAAAACATAACGGCATAAAATGTGTTTTTCGACTTTTTCTTGATGGTCGATGAATGACCATCAAGAAAGAGTTGCATTTTCCTGATGGTTTTTTACCATCAATGAATCCAAAAACTTATCTCTTTTCTTGATGGGCAGTGACCATCAAGAAAGACATTTCTTGATGGTTTTTGCCCATCAACGAATCCAAAAACTCATCTCTTTTCTTGATGGGTAGTGATCATCAAGAAAGACATTTCTTGATGGTTTTTGCCCATTAATGAATCCAAAAACCGGGAATTCATTATCTGGTATTTTTCGTACATACTCTGCAATCAAGAAAAATATTTTTCTTGATGTACATGCACATCAATAAAAATATAAACCTTTCTTGATATTCTAAGACCATCAAGAAATGTAATTTTAAATAAATAATAATTTTAAAACATCCAAATTATGGTTTTCTTGATGGTTTATTTTCATGACCATCAAGAAAGCAAAAATATCGTCCATCAAGAAAGGCCAAAATTCTAGTAGTGTATGCTTGTATTTCTTAAAATGTTTATGAAGGAATCCAATGCTGAAGGACATTGAGAAGACATATAGGCAACCCTGAGATTATTGAGGAACTCAACGCTGAAAGACGTTGACAAGACATTTGAGTATCCCTGGGACCCAATACTGAAGAACATTAAGAAAATACTTGGGCAATGCGAGATAAGATATTCCTATGTGCACATAGAGAGAGTTGACGCTGTTATGTTGACATTACTCCACATCAGCTAAGGTTTATTTTTGACGTTGAGTGTGTTGAGCTTGCTCTGCCTCAACTAAGGTTATCTTGAGTTCAAAGATAAAGAATGATATGTTTTGAAAGCTTTATTTTAGTAAACTGTTTAACTTGATTTCTCTAAAGCATGAGCATGATTTTTATGTTAAAGATTGTATTTTCAAGAGCATGTCACTCATTGGGCTTTCCAGCTCACGTTTTTCTATGTTTTCTTTCCCACTCTGGTAACGAAAGAGTTCCTTTAGCTGAGCCTACTCAAGCCTCTTCTTGCTCAAGAATTAAGAAATGAGCATATTGTTCTTTCCAGCTTTTTTATGTGTAAATGATTTTGGGTTAATGTAGCATGTAGACATAACTTGTGAGTCTAGTATTGGGGTGTGAGAATGTACATTATGTATGTATTGTTAGTCTTGAATAAGATGGTTTTAAAGGTTTAGCTGATGTAAATATTTATATTTCATGATCTTGTATTTATTTTAGATGTTGGTCATGTATGTTATATGCTTTGAGGAAAGGATATTTTCTAGGTGACTATGTACGGAGATGTTTCCAACAGGCTATTCAGGTACATGTGGACAGTGAACCTCATAAAAGGGGTGATGTTTGTCGTTTTCACACCATTTTCTAGGTTAAAGAGGGTAACCTAGGAGGGGGTGTGACAACCCTCAAAACCATTAAGTATGTAGTTACAACATAGGAAGTTCGAATGCATCCATGCTTGCTTTGCTGCTTATGTTTCGAGAGTTACAACTACTGGTGGGGTAATTGGGCATTCTTCCTTCAAAATATGAGGAAGATTCAATGTGGTGGGTAGAAGATCATCTTCTGTTGCCATATGTTGAAGTTATCTCCTTTACACTTCTCAAGCTTTTCAGCATGCGGTTTCACAATGGGCAATCCCATCATGGCAGAAGTGGCAACATTGGTGGAGGAGTTTGCAACCATCAATTCAAATATTACAAATTGTCTTTAAATTGTTGGAGGGAAATGATATATGTGAATTGAATACACTAACAAACTGACTATACCTCAACTTGAAACAATAATTTGAATGTATAATATTCGACAAGATGGGTAGTAAGACTTATGAATTGAAATAATTAAAAACCTCAAGGTATTGTGGAGACTTCAATAGGTAGCGTAGACACACTTTTGATAAACGCTGTCTTGAAGACAATTATTCACTTTGCACCGAATGCAAGCAGACTACAACGATCGTCTCAACAGGATACAACTACTAACTTCGGTAGAACTGCAACCTTGAACTACTAGGATCTGGCAGAACTCTTGATTACTTGCTCAACTCAACTCAAGACCAAAAGAAAGAAAGAAAAAGAATTCTTCAATTTGAAGTGGGGTGCTACAAATGAAGAAACATGTTGCTATTTATATAGACTAGCAACTTAGAGTGTATTTGGAATGCATTTTCAAGTGTTTTGGAAAAAATTGAAGTGTTTGGCAACCACTTGAAATAGATTTTGAAGTGTATTTTAAACAATTTTTATCAAAAGAGTTTAAATAAAAATGAGCTTTTTTGGAAAATATCTTTTTCTTAAGTCAATCCAAATAGGCCATTAGTAACTCTCCAAAATACAAAATAAAATCAAATAAATACAAAAATTGAAATATTTGTCAAATTGAACTCAATTTAGCTGTTGCTTAACAAAATCAAACATAACTCATTGAAATTGAATAAACTACAAATTTAACTTTCATATATGTTAAATTTGCACATAAAATATCATTTTAATTTGAAGTTTCAATCAAAGACAATGAATTTATTCTACACAATTAAATACATTTTTTTAAGATTCAATTGTTTTGACTTTCTTCCCCTATATATATATATCTCCAACAGTACGTCTCAACAAATTTGGATTTGAGTTTGCAGATTCTATCCTAATATTTCTCCAATTTGGTTTTAAGTTTTTTCAAATGAATCAAATATTTCTGCCACTTAATCAAATAAATATTATTTTTCAACACTTTTTTCAAATAATATATTATTTAAGATTCCCAATGTTTCCCCTTTTATCCTTTATCTTGTTATTTTTCGTTATTTTTCTTATTATCAATCACTTTATCTAGATTGTGTGACTTTGATTTTCCTATCTTTGTATCTGCGTTCTCAATTTATTATATTTACACAACAATCTTCGAATTGCCTAATTAATTACACTGTAAATAAACGTCACACAACATGACTCTAACCTCCACGCAATATTTTGACAATGCTTTGCACAAATTAAGTTTAATTATATAATTGCGTACAGTTAAATAACATATTATAATTACAGTGTAGATGAAACAATTCTGAAACAACCTTCAAATTTGTTGGTGGTGTATGTTACTAACCTTGATTACGTTGTAATACAATAAGTTAGAAATAGTCTAATTCTAGTGTACGGTTAAAGAAAGGAGGGCGGGTCAAATTCAAACCTAGCTGGTTCCTTAATTATTAGATTTGAATATTTAAAACTTAAAATTCAGAAAAATAATGTAGCCATTACGTGTCATAATTTGTTATCTTTAAGTTAAAGAACCATAAATTACAATAGAGGAAAACGTTTAAGCTCCGCTCGAATCGTGTACCTAATAGCTAGCTCAAGGAAGAAACGGTAGAAAGACTCTGGACAAGTTTTAAAATTCAGACGTTTCTTTCCGAAACTAAAGAATGCAGCTTGTAAACGTCGTCAAAGCTTCTGGTTCTTTTTCGCGATCGGTACGGAAGTAGTTTCCTGCTGCCGAATCCTCTGTTTCTTCAAGTTTTGGAGTAGGTTTTGACCATTTCTTCGCCTTTGGAGGTGGTCGAAGAGGGTTTTGCTTTTCAATTACTAATGCATTCACTAGTAATTGTGTAAAACATCATATAGTATTTTCCATCAATCATTTCTTCCTCTTTTCATGTGCTCTTGATTTTGTTTTTAGTTTTATTCCTATTTTTGTAGGCTTTTTCAATCTCCAATTAGGATTGGTCATAATTTCAGATTGTTAGTTTAGATAGAATCAATTTTAAATAACAGTAAATCTGGATTGGAGTATTTTCAATAAAGTTTATTTATTTATTTATTATTATTTTTTTTTTATAAGAGTGTTGGTTGGGGGTATTTTGTGTAATCCACAAATTATTAATTACCTAAAATTCAAAACAGCTATATACTTTTCAAAACAAAACTTTAAAAAATGTTATTTCTCTTGTTTAGTCCGAAATAAATTTGAGTTTGTTCTCATTTTGTCAGGTTTGTATTTAAAATTCAACCCAAAAAGACTAATGAACAGAGTTTCTATTGGTTATTGGATTTTCAGAAAACTTTGAACTAACGTTCAAACGTTCTTTAATTTATATTCTATTGGATGGGTATAAATAATGATCGTTTGGTAATTAGATATTTGCACTTTAAATGTTTGTTTATTGTAAATATATATACATTTGGTTAATTATGGACTTTGTGGTTTTTGATCAGATGATAATTTGGCATAGAGCAATATTTAGGTGTACTTCCTCTTTTCCTACACACATAAAAATAATTTTTTTTATTTTTTTGAAAAAAAATTTGACACACGGCAGCTTTTAGTTTGTTACACCCAAGTTTTTTCTTTTGGCATGAGGATATACGGAAACCCAATGAGTGTCCATTATCTTTTGTGTAAGAAAACTAATTGACACATCGGATGTGATGATATGGTTCTTCCCATATCCTTCATATACCCTTCATGAAAAGGGAATGATAATGACCTCTAACAAGTCTACTAATACCTCAAAATAAATAAATAAATAATAAATATGTTAAGATCAAAAGTCTTGAGGTTTATTTGAGGAGTTTTGAAGCTTAGGAGTCACACATGTTTGTTTTGGAAGCCTGAATTTTTTAAGTTTGAATTTAGAAGTCTACTGATATATAAGAATCACTACAATGATTATTTAGTTATTTTCTATAAAAAATTTAGTTACAATGATTATTTAGTTATTTTCTATAAAAAATTTAGTTCTTAGTAACAAAGTAACACAACTTTAAAATTTACTTTTACAATAAATTCATAACAATTCTAGTTTTACTTTAAATTTATAATTTATCTTTTTTTCTTTCTAATAAAAATTGAACTTTTGATAACTTAACGAAATTTAGTTTATATAACACATTTAACAAATTTATTTTTTTAATTTCTAATTTATCTTTTTTTTTGTCATGAAATAAATTTTATTTTAGAGGTTTGCATTTAATAGCACTCTTAGTTCATATTTGAGTTTTTTTTTTTTTTTTTTTTTGAAATCAATGATATCTAGTGGGTGACCAATGATATTCGCAGCGAGTGGTGAAGAGAATGCGTCCACGACCAACACGATTAACAAACTTCAGTTGTTGGAGTTCCTTCTTATTCTTTTTCTTTCTTTCTTTTTTTTTTTTTTTTTTTTTTTTTGAAATCAATGATATCTAGTGGGTGACCAATGATATTCGCAGCGAGTGGTGAAGAGAATGCGTCCACGACCAACACGATTAACAAACTTCAGTTGTTGGAGTTCCTTCTTATTCTTTTTCTTTCTTTCTTTTTTTTTTTTTTTTTTCAGAAAGGAATATTATCATGAAGTAGCGAGAGTAGAAGAAGAGTCCATCGCAGACAAATGGGCTATCCAATTGAGGAAAATTTCAAGCCAAAACTCTCGAAATGGAAAGAGCCTTAGCCTTTTTTAGCAACGAAATTAGCCAAAAAATTACATTTCCTGGAGCAAACACAAAACTTTGGACAGACACCATATTTCCTCAATCCAGCACAAGCTCTTTGAAAGTGAAGAAGAAACTTTATTTATCAGGTTAAAAGCTTGAAGACAGTTCCGATGAAGGCTATGAGCCAAGTGAACACCTTCTAGAAAAGCCAAAAATTTCTGCTAAAGGGGGAGGAAACGCTATATCCAAACAGCTAATAGCAGCTCCCATTAGCAGGCCAGAGCAATCATGTAAAATGGCACTAAGGCTAGTTGAGGTCAAATCCAATTTCCAAGGGGCAGAGGAGACCGGGAGGAGAAGACCTACGAAGGCAGCTTACTAGGAGCCAAAATCAGGGCCGACTTCCTTGAGCTCATAAACTCTTCATAGTAATTCCATATCCAAATGCTACGAACATTAGGCAGAGGCAGAGGCGAGGCATGAACAAAACTATTTTTGTCCGACCAAATGGCCAAATAGGTAAATGAAATTATACTTGTTCCGAATTGCAGGGGCAGAACAGATCCAACTCAAGATAAGTTTGGCCTTTTTGCAGCTGAAAAGAACATGGTCAGAGGATTTAGGAGCATGAGAGCAAACAGGGCACCAAGGTAAGACATCCCTCTCTTTTGAAGATTGATGCGTGTAGGGAGGTATGCGCCATTTAAGGCTTTCCACATAAAGTGTTTAATTTTGTTTGGAACATTAAGCTTTTAGAGTCTATTCCAAATGCTGCTCATAGAGTTTTCACTAAGGAACCGTTTGGTTCAAGATTTTAAAGATGCCTAGGAATAAAAGATATCTAGGAATAGAATGCCTGAGAATAAGATGTCTGGGAATCAAAGATAATGGTGTTTGATTGTGTAGCAAATGTTATCTAAGTTTCGCGCTATCGCTCTCTCTAGCTCTCCTGCTCTCTCTCTCACTCTCTCATTCTATCTCTCTCGCTCTCTCTCACTCTATCTCTCTCGCTGTCACTGTCGCTCTCTCTCTCTCTTTCTCAATCTCTCTTCCTCTCTCTCACTCTATCACTCTATCTCTCTCGCTCTTGCTAGTGCGTCATTACCAAATTATACCAAAAAAAATGTTTGTAAAGGAGGATGAAGAAGAGAGGAAGTCAAGATATAAAATAGTGAAAACAAAATTATAAAAAAAAAAAAAAAAAGAAAAAAAAAAAAAAAAACAAATGTCATTTAAAATAAAAAAAAAAAAGAAAAGAGAAAGAAAAAAAAAAAAAAAAACAAATGTCATTTAAAATAAAAAAAAAAAAGAAAAGAGAAAGAAAAAAAAAAAAAAAAACAAATGTCATTTAAAATAAAAAAAAAAAAGAAAAGAGAAAGAAAAAAAAAAAAAAAAACAAATGTCATTTAAAATAAAAAAAAAAAAGAAAAGAGAAAGAAAAAAAAAAAAAAAAACAAATGTCATTTAAAATAAAAAAAAAAAAGAAAAGAGAAAGAAAAAAAAAAAAAAAAACAAATGTCATTTAAAATAAAAAAAAAAAAGAAAAGAGAAAGAAAAAAAAAAAAAAAAACAAATGTCATTTAAAATAAAAAAAAAAAAGAAAAGAGAAAGAAAAAAAAAAAAAAAAACAAATGTCATTTAAAATAAAAAAAAAAAAGAAAAGAGAAAGAAAAAAAAAAAAAGAAAGAACATATGAAAGATGAAGGAAAAAAGAAGAAAATGAAGAAGAGAAGGAAGAGTTACGTAGGAAGGAATACAAAACTCTTGCTTCTCAATGGGTTTGGAACGCCCCCACTTGTGTTGATAAAATATGCCTAGGAAAATATCCTTTCCAAGGTAAATAAGAAAACCCACCAACCAAACATGAGTTTTGTAAGCCCATGCCCATTCCCACTCTATACCTACCAACCAAACGGCCTCTAAGAGATTGAAGAGAAAGAGATTGAAGAGAAATTTTAGCATGGAGGAACACTTCACAGCCACTTTAAACAATATTGATAAATGTCTAAAATGTATAATTTTAATATATATTTTGGCACTTTTGCTTAGTGAAAGTTGTTATTTACATGTTAGTTACCCTTAAATTGACCTAAATTGGACAAATTGAACAAGTATATGTCCTTTAAGTGTCTAAAGGTTGCTTTTGAGGAAGAATTTAAGTGTTTTGCAAAAATTGACTATGGTGTGCCCGCATCGTTGAAGCGATGTGGCTGCATTGAAATCCTAATTCCCTATATTCGTGAGCAATTCATGGTTGCTATATTCTTATTCCATAATTGTTATTCAATGCCGAAAAATCCTGAAAGCACTATTTCCGACTTCTCTTCAACAATTTTGGGCCTATGTAAAGGATTGGAAGCCTCTTTCTTCATCAATCAACAATCCTAAGGAGAGATCTCACCATTCCATCCAAAATCTCTTCAAGAATGAATGTTCCTCCAAAGAACCCTACGTCTAGGTCATCTTTACCCTGTGAGAACATGTGTACAGAGAGGAATTCATCCTTAAGAAAGGTGAATTCATCCTTGAGCATGAGAGATTGCTTGAAGGAGTCTTATATCTTTCGAGCATTACTTTAGTTTTCTTTTTGCATATTTCATTCTTTTTTCTTCATTGTTTGCAAGTTGATATTGTTATTATGACTTTTTGATGGAATCTATGAATTCTTCCTTAGTTATGAGCTAAATTTCTAAGGGATCCAATCATATGGATACCCTAAGATCCGATGGTACGAGCAAATGCTAACTCATTATGTCAATTGACCTTTTCATTCATTTGTTGAGTTTAATGTTAACTTGCTAAGTTAAATGGACCACTTAATTTAACATACTAGTGGAGCCTTATAGTCGAGAAGGTTAAGATAAATACTGACTTCACAAAATAATATGGGTAGGATCGATATGATAACCCTAGAGGGATATCAGAGCATAAGAATTTTGGGGAAGCAAGATTGAATGTTGCAAGTTCAAAGTATGAGAGTTGCAATATAGTAGGATAACGGGGAATTGTTGTTAGCAGACAGACGAGGTAGGCAATCACATGCCGGAACTTCGCAAGCTACCAGAGGCTTAGGAAAGTTTGAAGGGGAATTTTGATGATCTTTCAGCAGGTATGAGCTTGTAAAAATTAAATGTTTAATTGAATAATTCAATGATTAACTGATAATGTTAAAATAATATGAGGTAGATCTCGAAAGGAGAGTAGGGACCGGCAGAATTCAAAGCCTATGAGACATAGTATTTATGGGTACCATAGATATTACACATGCTAAAGGTTGGGTACTAGTTTAGGAAGATTTTCGATGTAGTCATTACCCAAGGTTCACCATTGCTGACGATACTAGATATATGTGAGCTCAGCAGGGCCGCATGTTTTTTGATGACATTGGGCATGTGTGAGCTATGCTAGGCCATATGTTTAGTCTACTACGGTGTGGTAAACCTGGGTATGACTACAAGATAAGCGTTATACTGAGTTTTCAATATTGGAAAGAGAAGCAAGTTTTGAAGTTAAGAAAATTATGTATGTTATGATCTTTGAGGGAAAGATTTACTAAGTTGTAATGTATATTATGATAATTACAACTGATGGGTTAGTTATGTGCAAGTGGTATGGGTGAAACTTGCAGAAGAGGAACCATACTACAGTAATTAGTTAGTATGGAGTGAGTGGATTCTGAAGATTTAGCTAAGGCTATATAAGAGTAAAGAAAACTCTAATTGAAAAGAAGAGATTGATGGATGTAATACCAAAGTAAGACATGGTTGTCAAATTTGTAGACAAAAGCTATCAGGAAGAATATGAAATAGTTCAACAAGTAGATGAGGAGAGTACATTATATATTAGCCTTAAGAGTATTTATGTGTAATTAACTCAGAAGCAATGTATTTATTTATCCCTGATGTTCTGTTAAATTGGTAAGTAAGAGGGGAGTCAGGGATTGTTACTTGCTGGTGCTTATACTTATTAGTTAAGTGGGGTTAATTGATTTATGAGCTGTGTGTCATGGTCATGCTTGTCCAGGGCGGGTTGCCCGTGGCCGCATGCCCGCATCGACCCCTTTTTGTCATGCTTTCATTATGTACTTTATTTTCTAGTTAGTTTACTTTCCTAGTACTTTTCTTTGTAAGTGACCGCTCACCACTTTGCATGTGCAAGGGTGACAATTCCACAATTGTTCAGAATGTACTATATGGGGGTGAGACTAACCATCAAATCCTCATACCCGGAGTTATGAGTTATAAAGCCGTTGTTGTCCCTTTTTGCTTTCTAGTCTTACAACATATTATAATTTCTCAAACATGCTTCCAAACGTTTGTGAAAACCTTTTCCTTTAACCCGTTTTCTAAAACCATTTTCTCTCTAAACGAGGTGGAGGTTACGAGAGGCACTCGGTGTGCCGTAGGTGATCGAAATTTAATCAGGCTAACTTGTTCGTGAGCTAGAACAAGTGCTTCACAATCGTTTAGCGAGACGCGAAGTTGCAATTGTGACAGTTGGTATCAGAGCCCAGTTGGCTCATAAGAGAGAAGGCCAGAATCATGTCGACCGCAAAACAACTAAACAAGTCCCAGGTGGACCGACTAGTAGAGATAGAAGAGCAGATGCTCTACCTGAGAGAAGTCTCCGATGCCATCTGTTTCCTGGAAACGCAAGTACAAGAGATCTCTGAGAAGGCCAAGGGGATCGATGAGGCCGCTGGCCGCTTAGACGGGATGGCCGTCAAAGAGTTGATGTTAAGGGTGGAGACCCTGGAGACACAAGCTACGAGACCCAGTAGCTACGAGCATGGAGATAACTCGTCTGGCTCGGTGGCCCAAATGGAGTCTGGCTCAGTGGCCCAAATGGAGGAACGGGTTGAAGAGCTCGACAACACTCAGCAGGAGATAATCCAGATGGTTACCGAGTTGTCAGAAGACTTTCGGACTACACTAGACATCGTCAGGACAGAGATTGCAGACGTCAGTGCGAGAGTGAATCTCACCATGAGAGCGGTGGGAAACCAAACCCCAGCTGGGGGTGCGGTCCAATTCAACAGGGTGAAAATACCCGAACCTAAGCCCTTCTGTGGGGCTCGAGATGCAAAAGCTCTAGAAAACTTCATTTTCGACATGGAGCAATATTTTAGAGCCGCAAATACGACTACTGAAGGGTCAAAAATTACCTTGGCGACAATGCACCTGGCAGACGACGCCAAACTGTGATGGAGGTCCCGTTATATGGACATACAAGAGGGTCGCTGCACTATTGATACTTAGGAGAGACTGAAACAAGACTTGCGTTCTCAGTTCTTCCCCGAAAATGTCGAGATCATAGCCCGACGAAAAATCCGAGAGTTGAAGCACACAGGCTTGGTCCGAGACTATGTGAAACAGTTTGCAGGTCTAATGTTAGACATATGTGACATGTCCGAGAAAGACAAAGTGTTCTGCTTTGTCGAGGGCTTGAAACCATGGGCAAAGGCGAAGTCGTATGAACAGAGAGTACAGGACCTCACGTCCGCCTACGCAGCCGCCGAACGACTGTTTGACCTCAGCAACGACTCTCATGACTCTAGACAACAGTCGACAACCTCTAACGGGGGAAATAAAAACAGTCGTGCAAGTCCTCCCTAAAATGTTAGAGGAGACAAAGGCTGGGGTGGAGACCGAAAACCCTATCAGCCCCCTCAACAAAGGAATGAGAATAGTTGGCGGGGGCCCAATCAACAGAACAGTTAGTTTCAACCCCTGTAGTGCTTCATATGCAAAGGACCACATGGGGCGAGCGAATGTCCGAAGCGTACTGCATTCAACACCTTTCAAGCCGTCCTGGCTACTAAATCGAGTGACCAAACCGAACAACCAGACACTGAGACCCCACCAACAGAGGAGGGGGACACCCCGCGCATGGGGGCGTTGAAATTCCTGTCATCTTTCCAAAGAAAGATAGGAGAGACCAAAGAGCCCGTTGAGAGGGGGCTCATTTATGTAGACGCCTGGGTCAACCAAAGATCGGCCAAGAGTACCATGGTCGACTCCGGGGCCACACATAACTTCATGACTGAAACAGAAGCCCGCCAGTTAAACCTAAGATGGGAGAAGGATGCCAGGAAATAGAGTTGGTGCTAGGAGCCAAACCACCTACGAAAAACGCCTATCGGATGGTGCCTCTTGAGTTAGCAGAACTCCGGAAGCAGTTAGACTAGTTGTTGAATGCAGGGTTCATTCACCCAGCGAAAGCACTGTACGGGGCCCCAGTGTTATTTCAGAAGAAGAAAGATGGAAGTCTTCGTCTGTGCATTGACTATCGGGCCCTAAACAAACTCACGGTCCGCAACAGATATCTGTTACCCATTATCACATACTTGTTCGACCGCCTCCATGGTGCCAAATATTTTTCTAAACTTGACCTACGGCCAGGGTACTATCAAGTGCGAATTGCCGAGGGAGACGAACCGAAGACGACCTGTGTCACAAGGTACGGGGCCTTTGAATTTCTGGTAATGCCTTTCGGCCTCACGAATGCGCCGGCCACCTTATGTACGTTGATGAATCAGGTTTTCCACGAGTATCTCGACAAATTTGTTGTGGTATATCTGGACGACATCGTGGTCTACAGCCCAACGATGGAAGAACATTGACACCACCTTCAGTTAGTTTTCGAAAAGTTGAAGCAGAACCAATTGTATGTGAAAAGAGAGAAATGCTCAAGAGCGCATTAACTTCCTTGGTCACGTGATTGAGTGTGGCCGAATCGGCATGGAAGAGACTATCCATGCCATACGAGACTGGAAGGTACCGACCTCCGTGACAGAACTACACTCCTTCCTCGGACTGGCCAATTACTACAGGCGGTTCGTGGAGGGATTCTCGAGGAAAGCAGGACCATTGACGGAGTTGTTGAAGAAAGATCACCAATGGAACTGGACCCCAGAGTGTCTTTGAAAACTTGAAGAAGGCCATGATGGAGGGACCAGTTCTAGGAATTGCAGATGTAACAAAGCCTTTCGAAGTCGAGACAGATGCATCCGACTTCGCCTTAGGCGGCGTTCTTCTTCAGGATGGCCACCCCATTGCTTATGAGAGCCGAAAAATAAATGATGCTGAAAAGAGATATGCAGCATCCGAGAAAGAGATGCTGGCCGTAGTCCACTGTTTACGAGCCTAGAGACAATATCTATTAGACTCCAAGTTCGTAGTCAAGACCGACAACAGCTCGATTTGTCACTTTTTCACTCAACCAAAGTTGTCGTCCAAACAAGCCCGATGGCAAGAGTGCCTAACCGAATTTGATTTTCAGTTCGAGCATAGACCAGGACATGCCAACCAGGCGGCCAATGCCCTCAGCCGGAAAAGCGAACATGCAGCTCTGTGTTTATTCGCCCAATTAAAAGCCAGTAGTCTTAGTGGGACAATCCGAGAAGCCATAAGAACCCTATTGGCCAACGACACAGCGACCCAAGCATTGATTCAACTGGCAGAAGAGGGGAAGACTCGGCAGTTTTGGGTTGAAGACTGCCTCCTCCTGACCAAAGGTAACCGCCTATATGTCCCTCGGTTAAGGGAGCTCCTTAGACTGTTAATGAAAGAGTGTCACGACACGCTGTGGGCGGGACACAATGGGTGGCAAAGAACCTACACGTTGCTGAAGCAAGGCTACTATTGGCCGAGTCTCCGAGACGATGTCATGCAGTTCACCAGGACTTGTCTTATCTGCCAACAAGACAAACCGGAAAGGGCAAAGTTAGCTGGTCTGCTGGAACCTCTACCTATACCCTCTAGACCATGGGAGAGTGTGTCAATGGACTTCATCACGCATCTACCCAAAGTTGGGGAGTTCGAATCGATACTGGTGATCATCGACGGATTTTTAAAATACCAACTTTCATCGCAGCACCAAAACTGCGATTGGCAGAGATGACAGCTCAGTTGTTCTTCAGATAGATAATGAAGTTGTGGGGTGTCCCTGCCAACATCGTTAGTGACCGGGATGCAAGATTTACTGGGACGTTCTAGGCAGAGTTATTTCGAACATTGGGTTCCACACTAAACATCTCCTCTAGTTACCATCCGCAGACGGACGGACAGACAGAGCGCTTCAATAGTATGCTCGAAGAGTATCTCCAGCACTTTATTGATGCGAGATAAAAGAATTGAGTGCAAATGTTAGACGTGGCACAGTTGAGTTTTAACAGCCAGAAGAGCTCCGCCACGGGAAAGAAACCCTTTGAAATCATGTGTGGTAGACAGCAGCTCATGCCACACGTTGCTTGCGCATGCACATAATTTTACCCGAGAATGGAAAGAATCTTCAAAAGTTGCTTGCGCATGCCTAGAGAGGGCATCAAAGCGTATGAAGAAGTGGGCGAATACAAGGCGCAGACCCCTAGAGTTTCAATCGGGGGATAAAGTCCTAATCAAACTGCGCCCCGAACAATTTCGATTTGGCGGAAAGAGAGACCAACGCCTGGTTAGGAAATATGAAGAGCCCATCGAAGTGGTCGAGAAGGTAGGGAAGACCTCGTATGGAGTTCAGCTACCCGCATGGATGAAGATCCACCCAGTCATCCATGTAAGCAACTTGAAGCCTTACTATCCAGACCCGGACGATGAACGACGCAATAGGGTGACTCACCGTCCGGTCACGATGAAGGACACCATGAAGAAGGAAGTCGAAGAGATACTTATAGAAAGAACCCGCCGCATTGGAAGACCAAGACGAGACGTGAAGGAGTTCTTGGTGAGGTGGAAAGGGCTCCCGGATGAAGAAACCAGTTGGGAGCGTGCTGAAACTTGAAGTCTGCTGCCTTACGTACTGCTGAGTTCGAGCAGCGTCGGTTGATAGAGACGTCAACCATTCGAGTAGGGGAGGATGTCACGGTCATGCTTAATTAAATTGAATTGAGTTTCTTAACTTGTTGCACAAAAATAGATTTTAACATTTCCGTACAAGGATGCGTCAAAAATTACTCTAAATGTGATCATGATTAAGCAAGTTTTCCTAGAAAGACCCAAGTATAAGTATTTATAGGTTTCCTGGTGAGTCCAGGGTCGAACGCAAGAATTTGTAATTACTAGGCGTTGAGATTATATGCCTGACTATGCGGTGATCTATACATGTAATATGTGCATTTGTTGGTTGTATGTGTCAAACTATACATAAAGAATGAAAAGTTTCCTACTACTAATAATGAGGTGGATGCGGCGATGGTTAGTCATATGTCATTTAGTGTCAGATAGCATGCATTGAGAATGAATGGAACCATGTGATAGAAGTAGAGTTAACGCAAGAGCTAGTTGTTACCTAAACCTTCTAAGTACAATTACATACCTACAAACTGCGTTTGTGAATCCATCTCTCGATGTTTCGACGCCACATTAATCGTATCTCTAAGATGCATGGTAGGTTTGCATTGGCAAAAGATGAACTACATCTCTGCAACTCATCTAGTCTTAATAAATGCTAAAGATTAACTATCCACTCTCTCAAGCTCGACAGTCATGCTTACTACTTGTGTTTGTCAGACAAAGTTATGCAAGCTAAAGATATGCATTAATCAAGATGTAATATACTCAGGATTGGTCAAGAAAAACTAACTTTTAACATCAAACTCATTTAGCATTCAAACATGGTGTAAGGTGTTTACTACGGAAATAGATGGAAGATAATAGTCAATCAAACTCATATTAAGAAAATAAGTCATTCTCTCGAATGTCATTAACAAAATATAAGCAAAAAGGAGAGAAATGGGAATCAAACAGAAATGAAAGGCGTCTAGCCGCCACTGGAAACGTCTTGCTTCATGGAGGCTTGAGATGGTTGCTATCTGATACATAGATTCCATAGGGTGAAGGTTCTCACTCACTGGGAGACGACTCTAAAGGTGCTCAGAATCCTTCTCTCAGAAAAGCTCGAAATGGAGGCTAGTTATGGTGAGGGAGAAATAGTGCAGAGCTTTCGCCTCTTGAACTGGTCTCTCTTTCTCTCCTCCCTTTTTCGGAGATGCTTTTGGGCTATTTATAGGCTTCAAAAGGTTGATATCATGATGACCTGACACCTTTGCATTAAATTTCAGCCATGCTGCATAGACTTTTCAGATTTGTCAGTCTATTTGTTCTGCCATGATTTGATAGGTTGTTGCTTTTTTTCATAATGACATGACAGCTGTTTGAGCATGCGTCTGTTTCTTCATCATGGTCTCAACGCATAGGCTCGACGCATGGGTTTCCACTTGTTCTTGCAGCAGCTTCGTCTCTTCGTGCTTGGTTGTTTGCACTTCTTTTCTTCTTAACCCTGCATTAGGAACAGAAAAGCTCATCGTTTTTCAGGCATATTCTTTTGTAAGTAGTGCCAACGCATGGTGATACATTTTTCATCATTCAACTACCAAAATCATGCATTTAACTCCAAAGTTACTCTAATTAAATCAAATAATGACTATAATAACTTGTATTTCTACAAGTTATCAGCATACTTTGGTGGATCTGTAACCATAGAACATGTTTATTATGATTGTGAGTTGGTGATTGATAATGTGGCACTGTTAGCTGATTTATTATCTTTGAATCTGATAGAGTTTGACATTTATCTGAGCATGGACTTCCTGTCGAAGTATCTCTGATATTGATTATTTTAAGGAAAAAGAAATAATAAGGTTTGTAAAGCCCGATGAAGTTGAGGTGATCTTTAAAAGAAGAAGGAGAGTCCTTCTTACTTGTGTGATCTTGGCAGTGAAGGCCAGAAAGTTGTTGAGTAAAGACTGTGAAGCGTACTTGGCACATGTAACTAAATTGAAGATGGAAAAGTTGAAACATGAAGATGTGCTTGTAGTACGGGAGTATCCAGATGTGTTCCCTGAGAAACTGTCAGGTTCGTCACCTGATAAAGAGGTGGAGTTTATTACAGATTTAGAACCTAGTACAACACCTATTTCTCAAGCACCATATCGCATGGCACCTATGGAATTAAAGGAGTTGAAGGTGCAACTATAGGAGTTAGTAGACAAAGGGGTACAATAGACCGAGTGTATTTCCATGGTGTGCGCCAGTTTTGTTTGTTAAGAAGAAAGATGGCACAATGAGGTTATGTATTGGTTATCGTCAACTAAATAAGGTAACAATACGTAACAAATACCCTTTGCCTCGTATAGATGATCTGTTTGATCAACTCAGAGGAGCTTTGGTGTTCTTGAAGATAGACCTGAGGTCAAGGTATCATTAGTTGGAAGTTAGAGAATCGAACATACCTAAGACGACTTTTAGAACGAGGTATGGACACTACGAATTTCTGGTGATGCCATTTGGTTTGACGAATGCACCAACAGTATTTATGGATCTGATGAACAGGATTTTCCATCCTTACCTGGACCAGTTTGTCATTGTGTTCATTGATGATATATTGGTGTATTCTAGAGACAGAGGAAAACATGTTGAACATCTCAAGATTGTTTTGCAGACATTGAGAGAAAAGAAGTTGAATGCTAAATTTAGTAAATGTGAGTTTTAGTTAGATTAGGTCGTGTTTATAGGTTATGTGGTTTCAACTGCGGGAGTCAGTGTACATCCCTAAAAGACTGAGGTTATAGAAGTACGTAGTTTCTCGGTTTAGTAGGATACTACAGGAGATTCATTCAAGAGTTCTCCAAGATAGCATTACCATTCACTAGTTTGACAAAGAAGAATACTAAGTTTGAGTGGAATGAGAAAATGTGAGCAAAGTTTCCAGGAACTAAAGAGGAGATTGGTGACTGCACCTATCCTGGCACTTACAGAGTCGGGTAAAGAGTTTGAAGTCTATTGTGATGCTTCTCGCCAAGGATTAGGTTGTGTTTTGATGCAGAATGGTAAGATCATAGCTTACACTTCTAGGAAACTGAGACTTCATAAGAGTAACTTCCCTACTCATGATCTGGAGTTAGTTGCAGTTGTTTTAGCATGAAAGATATGACAACATTACTTGTATAGGGAAAATGCCATATCTACACAGATCATAAGTGTCTGAAATATATCTTTGATCAGAAGGAGCTTAACATGAGACAAAGAAGGTGGTTACAACTGATCAAAGATTATGACTGCACTATTGAATATCATCCAAGGACAGCAAACGTTGTGACTGATGCCTTAAGTAGAAAGTCCAAGGGTGGTATGAGTTCTTTAAATGCTATAGGAGTTACTTTGCTCAAGGAATTCAGAAATAGTGTTGCTAGTTTAAAAGTAACTGATAAGGGGACGTTATTGGCACATTTCTAGTTGAGGCCCAAGCTAGTGGATGAAGTAATAAAGATGCAGTCAGAAGATTCTGTGATTAAGAAACTAATAGAAGAAGTAAAGGCTCAACAAAGAGTGGACTACAAGCTTAGGTTTGATGGCGCCTTGTTGAAACATGGTAGGATTTATGTGCCAAGGAATGTAGAAATCAAATAGGCGATTCTTGAGGAGGTACATAGCTCAGCTTATGCTATGCATCCTGGTAATACCAAAATGTATAGAACATTACGGAGTTTCTACTGGTGGTCAGGTATGAAAAGGGAGATAGCTGAGTTTGTCGCAAGATGTCTAGTCTGTCAACAAGTAAAGCTTGAGCGACAAGAGCCAACAGGGTTGTTGAATCCATTTCCTATTCCTGAGTGGAAATGGGAACATGTTATGATGGATTTCCTATTTGGATTGTCAAGAACTCCAACATGTATTGACAGAATTTGGGTGATTGTTGATAGATTGACCAAGACAGCATGTTTCTTGCCAGTTAAGGCAATTTATATACTGGATAGGTTGACACAAATGTATATGGATAAGACCTTGCTGTTCAAAAGGTAGCAGGGATGTACTTTTGTCTTTAATGGAATGTGCTTACAATAACAGTTACCAGGCAAGTATAGGTGTGGCTCCATACGAAGCATTATATGGTAAACCGTGCAGAACACCAGTATGCTGGGGAGAGGTTGGAGAAAAAAAGCTGGTGGGACTAGAGATCGTTCAGATTACGATAGAGAAGGTGGAAATGATTAAAGCGAAGCTTAAGTCAGCACGAGATTGGCAGAAAAGTTATGCTGATAACAGGAAGAGAGATCTCGAGTTTGAAGTTGGCAATAGGGTATTCCTGAAGTTATCACCGTGGAAAGGAGTTTTGAGATTCGATAGGAAGGGGAAGTTGAGTCCAAGGTATATTGGACCTTTCGAGATCTTGGAAAGAGTTGGACCAGCAACATACATGTTAGTCTTACCAATGGAGATGTCTAAGATCCACAATGTGTTTCATGTCTCAATTTTAAGGAAATATGTTCCTAATTCTACTCATGCACTTGAGGTGCAACTGATTGAACTAAAAGAAGATCTGAGTTATGAGGAAGAACTGGTTCAAGTGTTGGATGAGAAAGAACAAGTTCTGAGAACTAAAGTGATTCTGTTAGTCAAGGTTTTATGGAGGAATCATGACGTAGAAGAAGCTACCTGAGAAACCAATGAGCAAATGATAAAGAAGTATCCACATATGTTTCCGAGGAGTTATCAGTTGCTGAATTTCGAGGACGAAATTCTTATAAAGAGGTGGTAAATTGTAAACTCTACTTTCGTTTTTAAGGACTTAACTTCAGTTTGTAATAGGTGTGGACTTATTTGCTTTCACTTCTGTAAAGCGAAGGGGGAAGTGAAGGAAAATCGAGAATATTTTTGGTAAGTTGAATATTTAAGTCATTAAGAGGAAACTGAGTTAGAATTTACTTCGAATATTAATTGGCATGTAAAAACGGATTTTCTTTTTGTTTTTCTTATTTTTTCTACTAAATTAAAAAAAAAAAAGAAAGAAAAAGAAAGGAAAGGAAAGGAAAAAGAAAAGGAAAGAAAATTAATAAACAAATTAAAAAAAAAAAAAGAAAAAGAAAAAGAAAAGAAAGAGATAGTGGAAGGAAGTCGGTTAAGTTTTACTTTTAGATTGAGAAGTTGCTAACTGATTTTTCTTCCATTTCTAAGCTCAAACCGATTCTATTCTTCAGTTGGGCGTTGAGGGGAGGTAGAAAAAGATATCAGAGGCAGATTCGTGTAGGATTTTGGTCAGTTTCATGGTGAAATTGAAGCTGAAGCAAAAGAGTTGCTTGCTGTCGTGCAGTCTGAACAAGGTTTGGTGTATGGTGAATATCGAGCCAAAGAGAAAGATTTTGAAGCTGAATATTTGAGGTTAGTAAGTTAACTCAATTATTGACAACTCTTGCGAAGGATTGTTGAGTTGAATATGAAGAGAAACATGTTAAAGTTTAGGTGGAAGCGACTGATACGGATTTTCCGAGTGATCTGGAGCAGGACGAAGTAAGTTAAAAATATCTGTCGAACGAAGAGGATTTAGGCTTTGAAATTTTGAGGTAAGCTAAAAAACCAGATTTCGCTACAAGTTTGTAGAAGGGAAGAAATTCTAATTCGGGCTAGAAGTGCGATATTTAACAGTTATAAGTTCGGGCACTAGCGAGAACAGCTACAGAAAAAGGCGGGTCTCGCTGGAAGGTTGGACGATATTGGGAGCATGAAGGAGCGAGAGCAAGACGAGTCTTGCTAGTCTCGCTAGTCGAATTTGTCTCACAAATCTCGCGGCTCTCGCTGCTCTCGCTCATCCACAGTCTCGCTGGTACTGCTGGTTTTTGCTTGCTTTCATTGGTTTAGTCTCGCTAATAGCTTGAATCTCGTACATTAGTGAACTCTTAAATAAAATATAGCCTCGGTTGAGCATTTCTTCATGGAATATAGTCTTGGTGATAGTTTTCTTTATGTAGTTTGGTCTCGGTGATGAATAATATGAATGTCTAAGGCTTGTTTCCTATGTAAAAGGATTTTTAAGGAAATCTAACAAAGGGAAATGTATTATTCCAGGCTAAGAGGAGCTAGGAAAGGCATATAACCCACTAAGAGCCTGGGACGAGTTGCGAATGACAATTTTATTTAAAATAAGCATATTTTGTACAAAGTTTTCATGCTATTTAGTTGCTTGGAAACATGTTATTATGTTTATGCTTTTCACGGGTTTTAAATATGCTATGATGCCTATTTGCTTTAAAGAAGTATGTGTTTCCATATAAATGTATATTATGGTTTTGCATCAGAAATATTCGCAGCAAGCTAGTTGTTAACCGAGTTTTTATAAAAGGCATGCTATATATTAATCTCTGTTTTCATTGAAGTATGATGACTGTTAAGGAATATGTGGAAGGTTGAGATGTTATAAACTCGTGAATTTTTATTATGTTACTATCAAAGCATGTTACTTTTGAGTTATGTTTTAAAAGGAAGGCTCCCAATGCTGAAGGACTCGGAGAAGGCATGTGGGTTGCCACAATGTAAGAATGGTTTCCAATGCTGAAGGACTCGGAGAAGGCATGTGGGTTGCCACAATGTAAGAATGGTTTCCAATGCTGAAGGACTCGGATACAACATGTGGGTAACCTGAGAATTGAGATAGCTCCCAATGCTGAAGGACTTGTAGAAGGCATGTGGGTGGCCTAAATCTCGTATATGGGACCCGGTACTGAAGGACTCGGAAAAGGTGTACGGGTAACCTAGAATATGATATCTATGTGCACATAGAGGTATGATAGATGCTGTTGTGTTGAGACTACACCACACAACTAAGGATATTTGACGTTGGGTGTGTCGAGATTACTCCACCCCAATTAAGAATGTTTTCGATGTTGAGTAACGTTGAGCTCTGCTCCTCCTTAACTAAGGAAAATATGATTGAAACGTATTGAACTTACATGGTTTTTCTTTAGAAATGATATGTATGTGATTTGATAATGTTACCTGAGCATGATTTGTTTGGATACGGAAACGATTTATTACTGCTTATTTATTGTTACAAATTGAATACAAATTTGAATTGTTTTTGAGTTAACGAAAGGTTTATATTAAATATCTCACTCACTAGGCAACCTAGCTCATGTTTTCTCCGTTTTTTTTTTTTTTTTTTTCAGGTAGCGAGCGAGTTTGAGGTGCTTAGCCTATACAACAACTCGTCTGGGCCCACCATCAATGTCTGGAATTTTGAGCATTGTAAATATTTGATCTTAAACCTGTGTTGTACATATAGAGAGTTAAGGGCGGAAGTTAGTGAACATGTGTAACTCTTAAGTTTGAATGTAAATTTGTATTATCATGATAGCTTAACCCTGGTTATAGTTGTATGTTAAATTATTGTGTATATCTACTTATTAGATCTTGGTCAAGATATAAGGCTGGCAGTAGATGTCGTAAAAGAGTCGGTGTCTGCTGTCCTCACACTTTCTCCTAGGTTAAGAGGGTACCTGGAAGGGGGTGTGACATGTGTAGGGTTTATTCAAACTAATTTAACTTTTTTTATTAATGTGAGTCCAATTAAATAAATTAACACACTTTTGGTAACAAAGAAAATTCATGCAAATAAATTCAACCCAAAGTAATCAAAAATTTAATAATACTTTAAAACACCCTATTTGATTTTAATTACATAATTGATAATGAAATCTAAGAACTATCAATCAAAATATACAAATATGAGCAATTAACTTCAATTAATTTCATTCAATAAACTATAATAACACATTAATTAGAAAACTAAAGTAGTGTATGAATAGAAAAATTAACACTGAAAATTTTTATTGTGGATAAAACTCGACGTACGTCCACTTTCCCAAGCGCCTCTTGGGATTTTGTATAAGGATCTCACCGACTCTTTTCACGGATCAGAGGCCAACGGTTACACCACTCTTTTTGCAAGTTCAAGAGCAAACTCAATCCTTTCCACGGATTAGGATCAAACTATTACAACCACTCTTTTTTAGGATCAAGAAAAACCCTTACAAAATGTTTGGAGAAATTAAATAACACACTTGAGAAACTCTCTAAAAGAGTGGATTTACAAATTTTGAGCTCACAATAGATCAATCCTCATCCTACATAAATCTCTCTAAAACATTAGATGGAAAGAAGAAAAAATGAAGCTTGGAGAGAGACAAACAATGGTGGCTTGGTGAATTATGCGATTGAAAATAATCAAAGTTCTTGTGAAGATTTGGAGAAGATGAAGTGTTTAAAACGAGAGGAAAGTTGGTGAAAACCACATTCAATTTAGGTCATTGGATGTTGGTAAAAGAAAATTGAATGATGGAGATTTAAACTCAACTACCTATTAGACACAAACATAATATAATATAATAATATATATTTCTTTTTAAAATCATTTTCTCTTAAAACCCAAAGCCCACCATGTGTTCAATTAGTTGTTAGATACAAATATAAAAATAATATTAAATTTATTTTCTTTTTAAAACAAATCCAAATATCAAAAGTCCACCATGTGTCATTTCTCCCTTGCTCCATGTGACACCTTTCAATTGGTCCACTTTGATGAAAAAATTTGTCACTTCATCATTTCGCAATTTTTTCGTCAAGCTTGTTTCGGCTATATCTTTTTCATTTGAGCTTTGATTTGAGTGATCCAAATTGCTTTGGAATCGTTGTACTAAACTCTACATAATGGACTCTTCAAAACAATAAAATTATTAATGAACAAGATCAGGTTTGTTATCACAAAAAAATTAATTAATTTGAGATTAAGAGCCAAATAGTCAACAATATGTGACTAAAAGCCTAAAGATAGGTTGTCATGTAACCTTAAAGATAAGATACACCATGAAATATAAAAATTGCATGAAATAATCTAAGATTTAGCTAGCCATAGAGGTATAAGATTAGCTACTTAGGCTCCTCAAGAAACTTGAAACAAGACTGAATAGGGGAAGTTTTCTGACCATGTTGAGTCACTGTCGACATGATGCGACTACATAGCCCAAGACATAAGTTTCTTTTGGTTGAAATTGGACTATAATCTTGTTTATCAACTATTATTTACTATTTTTATTCAGCACCCCAATCATCACTCATTTTAACTATTTACCATTAGTTTCATTGTTTACAGCATTTTAAAGAATCTAAATTAAATCTAGTCTAGGATACAAGAAGTGAAAAGAAAGAAAGAAAGAAAAGGAAAAGGGAGGATAGAGAATCCAATCGACCAAAGAGCCCTAAACCAAAGAAAGACAAGGGCAAAAGTAGGGCTTTTAAGGAGTCTCTGCAGAAGGAAGAAGGTCGAGGTCGATGTAGGCAAGTCAATGACCTACTCTTGGAGTTGAGGTTTTTCCCAAAGAAGTTGCTTGTACCCCCACTGTTGGGATATATGCCCTAAAGCCTTGTAAAATAAGTTATTTGAAATAATAGTTGATTATTTTATACTTGCAATCATTCATTAAAGAGAGATCCAAGTTATTTTATGTAGCTTAAACATGTATGTGGTTGACATACATGCTAAATGGTTTGTAGTATAAGGATAAGGTGGGGTGCCTTATCCTGGTGACACAATAGATACAACCCACTTTGTAACTGTTACAAAAGTTGTAAAGTGTTACAAACAATTTGATCCTAATCATTCATGTACAGACATGCAAGTAGAAGTATCCTATATATAGAGTTTGTATAAGATTGGATCGTGAAATGATTAATCTCTACTTATAACACTGTTGATTGAAAAGATTAACATTTCATCGAGTGACCATAGGTGACTTGACCTTAATCCTTAGTGAGTTATGAACTCCTGTCTATGAGGGTAGTCCTTTGATTTGTATAGGTGAGAGTGGCTAGATTCACCAACTCAATATGCCTACCATTTTGGGAATTTGTCCAAGTACGAAGTTGGGAACATAGCTATATAAGATGAAATTCACTCTTTCTCGTCTTTAGGGTAAGTTGATAAATTGAAATCTTAAGTGCTGACTCTGGGTCTTGAACAGTGGGGTCCCTCCCTCTCACTAGCCTGAGAGGGTTTTGTTTATGGTAGAACCATAAATATGTTGTCATTAGAAGATTAGTGGGACTTAAGGAGTTAGATGTAATTATAGGGGTAAAATAGTAATTTGATCAACCTATAATTACGGCCAATTTGTGAAGGGTCAACTCTGTGTTGGTTGGTTATGTCCATGAACGCAGAAATATATCTACAATGCAAAGAGTGCAACTGTGGGTCTTTAGTGGAGTGACCTATAGTTAATGAATGTTGATTAATTTAATTAAAAAGTTTAATTAATTAATCTCATATCATTGAAGCTTCTAATATGTAGGTTCATTAGGTCTTCTGCTAGGTCATTAAGGATAAAACAAGGATTATTTAGTTTTAGATAAATTTGAATTGTTCAAATTAAATAAGGGATTGTGCATTAATTGTATGAGATACAATTAATATAATGTATAGAGATACGTTACAATATAAAGTTATTTTTTAATTAGATTCAAAATTAAAGTACATATTATGAGATTATTAATGTTTCAATAGGTTTCAAATATTAAATTACTATGCATAAAATTCATATAACGAGGAACTTATATGTTAATTGTATATACGATACAATAAATATAATGTACATAGGTATACTATATTATAAAGATTAATTTTGAATTAAATTCAAAATTAAACTATATAATATGAGGGAATAATATATTTTAAAGGTCATCTGTCATTGTTTGTGTGCATAGAAAGGTCATGGCAATTTCATATCAATTTTCTTCAAGCATGAAAATGATAGTTTTCTTCCACCTTTTGAAGGTAGTTTTTTGTATTATAAATTAAGTTAATTTAATACTTTTATTAGGGTGCCAATATTTAGACTATTACTGGTATAAGATAGTTTTACTATGCATGAGATGTATGTTTAATTATATTAAATATATGCTGCATAAAGTATGTCATATAATTAAAAATATCAGTTTAGGTTAAACATAATCATGCATCATATCTTAATATGAATGTTATTTTTTATGATTGCAAATTAATTAAGCATGTCATGTATCATTTTAATATAAGTGTTGTATTATTTGATAGCATGTTTATTGTGTTCATTAGTATTAATATAAGAGTTATATTAATTAATGAAAAAGCATGATCATGCATCATATTAAATATAAATATGATATTTAAAGTTTTGGTTATTTCCTAAAGTATGTAGATGCATAATTATACTATATAGTTTGCATGATTATAATATAAGTGTTATATTATATGTTTTAATAATGTATGATTAAAAGCAGGCCTATTATATAGTTTTTCATTAACATTAATATGAGAGTTATATCATGTATGTTAATGGAAATTGATATGCATGAAATATGGTTTTATTAATTAGTTTATAATTGTTGTATTTGATTAATAATACCATGACATGCATATCATAAGATTGCATGCTAGCCTAATGCGATTAGGATAAGATTAATTAATTTGCTTTAAATGGTTTTAAATTTGATTAATTAATCTTCAATTTTATTTCTAATGAGATTAGATTTAAAAGAAATTTTTTACTTTATTTTAATAGGATTAAAATGAGAAAATAAAAGATTAATTATAAAATATTTGCCAATAAGGGACTTTTGTCTAAGGAAAGTTTTGTCTAAGGCGGGGGTATTTAAGCTGATGAAAATGGAATACCCCTACCTGAAAAGTGAATTAGTCAAATATTTTATTAGCATGCAATGATTGATTTGATTTATTAAAGTGTTTGATAAATCACAATCAAAATTGTTAAACTATTCATATAAGAGTTATGTTGGGCAAATTTAACAATCACTTAGATAATTTTTTTAGCTGGATTTACCTAAGTAATAAACCACAGTTTTTAAAATATATAGTGGGAGAAAATGGTATATATGATATATATATATTTTTTTCCTACGTTCTTGGGTAATTGACATAGTGGGATTCATGCTTGGCCTCGAGGTGCCTGTACGAGCATCCTCATATGGAAGGTGTTTGCATGAATCAATATCAGGGTGAACTAGATAAAGTATTTATAGTAAGTGGGAGAGGGATATTTGTCAACACATCCCACATCTCCATCATTAGGTAACATTTTGAGATTCATGCTTAGTCTCGTGGCACCCATAAGAGCATCCCCCTACGGAAGGTGTTTGCATGGGTCAATATCAAGGTTAACTCTTGAAAAGATAGGAATATAATTTTTGTTCTCAATATTGTTCTTCACTACAACAGACTTGTTGGGGCAAAATTATGAATTCCAAAATGATGGGTCACACTTACAATAATTAATTAAGGTAGTTAATGATATTCTGACCAAAATAATGGTAACTAAGTATTACAGGAATAAGAGTTATTCTAGTATAATATTTGGTTGAGAATGTCTCAATTCAGTGAAGCAGTACCTGACTACTCTACGGTGGCTGTTATTCTAAATCACTGAAGTATCATTGCATTTTTAAAATGAAATTTGGGTTCATTTTTAATGCTGAATTAGAATCGGTAAAAAATTGCATAAAGTCAAATAACATGTTTTTTATATTTCAAAGTTATGTCAATTTCTCAGAAGTTTTATTTTTAATTACTGATATAAGTCAAAATGTTTGATAAATAAGTTACTTGGAAAAATATCATCAACACTACATGGTAGTGTAATTTTTTAAATTTGTCTTTTATTTGCAAATGTTCTAAAAAAGGTTCTTGCCAATTCATGAAGTGTTCATGAGTTATAAATGAAGTGATAGCTTACTTTTATCGTCTTGATAACATATGATGTGTTTGGGTTATAAGATAAAGTCATGAAAAAAACATATGTATGCTGGGTTCATGGGGAGCTAAGTGACCTAAACAATTTAGTAACTAAGTCCAAGAAAAATTTCTGTGACTAGAGCCAATAGGAAAAATGTTTCCAAATTTGCTTAGGATGTCACACCATGATGAATTTTAGAAATACCTAAGAGAAATAAGAATAAAGTAAGTTTGATTTACTAAGTTCTTGGTGGAAATTATAGATTCACACCTAGATAGTTGAGTAAGCATTCACAATCAGAATTGTTTCTTTCTTTTCTTTATTACTTTGTGTGTTCTTGGCAAATACTTAATTTAGTAAAATAACTTCTACTACTTGGCAATAGAAAACTCATCTCAGTTAATATAGCGGGAGACATTAAAATGTCGTTTATTTATGCTGAATATGGTGCTTTTATCATCATAAGAAAAATTCGATTTCTTCAAACTTTATTACTAAATAATTCATAGAGTCTTAATGTTTTTTTTAGTGATAACAGATGTTTTCAAATTTGTTTGAAAATATGTTGAGCTTTAAATAATTACATTTTGCTATGTGTTAAAAGTTAACACATCTGAATACTAAACTGAGAAAGAGTAAGGATTAATGAATTTAGAAAGAAAGACAAACTATTTCTCCTTAAAGGATACTTGTCTATGGCATTTAAATGATAGTTATAGGTAATTCTCTAAGAGTTAGTTAAATTACTATTACTTGTCAAAAATCTTGCTTATTATGCAAGAGTGTCATTGAACCTTACTAGATAAGGCTACATGACCAAAGAATCCGTTGGGCTTACACATTTTGACCCAAGTGGTTTAGTGACTAAAAGAGTAAATCTAACTTCATAAATAAATCATTAATATGATTGATGAATATTTATGAATGAGAGTATCTAAATCTAATGCAACTTAAGTCTTATTTTCTTTGAAATGTTCAAAATAAATTAGACTAAAGTTCAAGTCATTTAGGCAAATCTAATGTGACATTATGATCAAACCATAATGATTAGCACAAGAATTCTAATGTGCTTGCCTAATTGATAGAAATGAGATTAGATCTCAACTTCAAGCATTAGGTACAATTTGGATGAAATTGTAATGCTATAGGAGAAATGTGACCTTGTTAAACTTTGTACATGTTAAGTACTTTATTAAACATAATCCTAATGTTTTGAAAATTACATCGATGTGGTTCCACTAAGGACATGCAATAGAGATTGCAATTTTTTTAATACTATTTCCTCCAAAATATTTGAGAAACAATTTGGATTATGAAAGTGTTGTAAAATTGGTTTATGACATTTCAGTATTTAGGTAAGTTGAGATACTTGGGTTGAAATGTACTTCTAACAAATACGCTTGAAAAAACAAATGTTTGAAAATACACCTAAGTGTAGGTAGTCCTTGAAGATTTATGAAATGGCCTTTTGGAATGTCCAAAATAAAAAATGTATTTGTGTGACAAATGCTTGTTTTATTAGGAATGTCAAATGAAAGGCTAGGAACCTGTAAAAAGGTTAGGTTGTGTTAATGAACTAGTTCCAAACAAAACCGCTTGATAGTTAACAAGTGTTGTTGGCCATTTATTTGCATTTAAGTCAAATAGTTTCTAATTGTCAACCAGATCTTCATCATAGTGGGTAAACAAGCTTATAAGATGATTGGTCACTCAAATACGGATGTTAAATAGAAAACACATACAAGTACTGTAACAACCAACAAAACGAACATGAAGCAAAAGAGAATTTGCACACCATAATTGGTAACTCAGTTTGGCGATAAACCGCCTACGTCTATGGGGCAGTATGCCCAGAATTATAATCCACTAATATTGAATAGTTAAGCGTTTACAGCAAAGTACTTATTTGCAAGGTTTTGCCTTCTACAGTGACTCTTGCAGAGCTTAATTTGCTGAGCACTTAGACTCCCCTTAGATGTGAGACTCTCTCTCAATTGTACTTAGGCTCCCCTTAAGTTTAATAATATTAGTGATGAACACTTCGACTTTCGACAATCTGTGACACTCCTGTTAGGTTGATTATCTTCCTTGTGACTCAATGAACTCCCTTCACATGAGAACTTAGGTCCCCCTAAGTTTTGAGAACTCCCTTCTCATTTTGTAACACCTTAAGCTCCCCTTAAGGCTTAAGAAATCCTTCTCGATGAATGAAGTCTTATGCTTCCCCTAAGACCGAGAATCTATTTTCTTCGACGATGACTTAGGGCTCCCCTAAAGATTGAAATAATATTCACGTTTTTTTGACGATTCAAACAATGGATACGCATAATGAAATAAAGTGAGTAAAGATCAAATCACTATGTTGCACAAATCAGCCACCCAAAACAAAAACTCTTTCTCACCAAGAACAAAATGCGATCGGATCCCAGAACAACAATTCTTCAAACTATTCAATAATGATGACCAACCCTAGCAAGGGCACAAAACCTTCAATAACTAATTTCTTTAGAAGAGAAAAGCATTCCAAAAAGAATTCGGCAGGCCATAAAGAAGAAAAGAAACTAAAATATAAAATCTAGCGAATTTTCCAAATAAGAAAAGCCTAGACAGCAGAAATAACAATTGTTACAACAATAGCTAAGATAACTTCTGTGACATCATGCAAACGGCCAAATCCATAACACCATGTCTTAAATAAATAAGGAAATAATTTCTTGGAAAAATATTTCTCTTTTTTTGACAAAATAAGATCCACCATAAAAAGGAAAATATCAATCAACATACTTCTGCTGAGATTTCCCAGATTAGGGAAAAAAATATTTTGCATATAAAATCCATATTAGGAAAGAAAATATGTTCTGCAAGAAATAGACATGTCTGAGACAGATCATAAGACTTCATGTGTGACAACTGAGAAAACCACCAAAAAAACTGTCTTAGAAAAATATAAAGACAATTAGCAAATTTCCAACAGTGGAAAGCTATCAGATAACTCAGTCTTTACAAAACTTGTTTGAAGTCTACATTGGCATATTAGATGACAAGATGAAAACTTATAAACCTCAAAAGTAGTGGAAGAGTTATGAGATGACTCAACCTTTACTATGACTTACTGGAAGTCAAAGTTCTCATACTAGATAATAATAATTGAATGGTGTTGACAAAATAAATTATGTTAAAGTCATAAAACTTGAGATAAAGTATTTGTGCTTAATCTCAACCTGTTTTTATAGGTTTTCTTGATGGGCTAAAACCCAAAAGATATGAATGTATCTACAAAAAGGAGACTTGAAAGTGTAGAACTTGGAGATAAAGATCTTCAAAGTAAGACTCTTGGTGTAGGGGAAAACTATCATTGCAATTGGTGAGGGAAAATAGATTGTGAGAGTCAATTTCTTTCTGACTAGTTACTATAATAGAGCCTTTATGCATTATTTGATTCATTTTTGCATATATGAGATATGTAAAAATGAATTAATTCTTTTATGGAAAGAAGTTCAATGCATCTACACAAATCAATGATCAAAGATTGAATTGCAAAAGGTTTGCAAAATTGTGATCATCTGAGAAATGAATTTCACAATTAGGATCTTTGAGTATATGGGTTTGATATAGTATCATAGCCCATGACTTTGGACAATGACAATGTTCTTTCATAGATAAAAAAAATAAAAAGTGAATATTTATCTATTTTATATTGATATTTACTCATTGTGAATGAAATAAAAATCAAAAGTTAGACTATTTAACTAATTTCAAATAGTTGATTTGAAGTGATTTTGTATATTAAATGTCTACGTAGAGATGTTGAGGACATGATGTTGATTTTGTCCTATGCATCTTACATTTACAAAGTTGCTATTGAATGTTCGATGCAATAGCTTCAAATGAAATGATAGTGTATCATTCTAAAGTGAAGTTGATATGTCTAAGGAAAAGTTTCTTGAGACACCTCAAGTGTTGAGGGGATATAATTCTTGCATGAGACTTAGTTAACATTTAATACATAATTGGTTAGTTATATCAGTTAAATCAATGGTATGACCACTAAGTTTGAAAATTAAAACTTATGAATAATGAGATGTTTGTGTATAAAGTTTAAGATTTAATATTTTACGAGATACGCTGTCTCATACGAGATTTAGAGAAATCCATGTTTTATCCTAAATGGTGTATATTGAACTATAAGACAATATTTTTGTTTGTGAAGCAATAATTTGCATGGTCATGATATATTTTTGAATATTTGAGAGTTGTTTCAGATATGAAATAGTCTATCCACTATATGAGATAACGTGGTGCAAGGAATGAGTATAAGGATATTTGTAAACACAAAGTTTTAGGAATAAAAACAGATTGAGAGAAACATCATGGTGATGGTCAAATAGTAGTTGTTGACATAACAGTTTGAATTATATAACATGATTCTCTAAGCTAAAGTTTGAGAGGATCTCCTAGAATGTCTACGACTACAAGACATGTCTCTAGTGCGTTAAGGTAAGTGAGAGAGCATGTTGGGTATAGAGTGTGCCCTAGGATACATGTCTCACCGGCTTTACTGCAAGTGGAAGATTGTTGGGATGTATGCCCTAAAGCCTCATAGTTAATAAATTATTTGAGATAATGGTTGCTCCCTTAACTGCTAACTCCAAGTGTTGAACAATGAGGCTCCTCCCTCTCACTGGCCTGAGAGGGTTTATGGTAGGACCATAAATAGGTTGTTTATTAGAGGATGAATGGGATTTAAGGAGTTGGATGTAATTATAATTAAGGGTAAAACGATAATTTGACCCAGTTGTAATCACAAGCGATTTATGAAGGATCAACTCTTTGTTGATTAGTTATATATCTAAAGTGCGAAGAGTGCAGCTGTGAGTCGTTAGTGCAGTGACTCACAATTAACGAATGTTGATTAATTTAATTAAAGAGTTTAATTAATTAATCTCGTATCATTGGAGCTTCTAATCTGTAGGTCCATTAGGTCCCCTTGCTAGCTCATTAGGGATAAAACAAGGATTATTTAGTTTTGGATAAATTTGAATTGTTCAAATTAAATAAGGGGATATGCATCAATTGTATGAGATACAATTAATATAATGTTTAGAGATACATTATAATATAAAGTTATTTTTTAATTAGATTCAAAATTAAACTATATATTATGAGATTATTATTGTTTGAATAAACTTCAGATATTAAATCAACATAAATAAGATTCATATAATGAGGGAATTATATGTTAGTTGTATATATGATACAATTAATATAATGTATATAGGTGCACTATATTATAAAGATTAATTTTGAATTAGATTCAAAAGTAAACTATATAATATGAGAGAATAGTATATTTGAATAAGATTTAAATATTAAATAATATGAATGGAATTCATATTAAAACTATAGGTTAAAACATAATATGAATGATATTCATATTTAAACTATAGGTTAGTAGAGAGAAATACATTTGAATATGATTCAAATGTAATATTAATTAATTAGGTTAATCAATATTTGTTTAATTAAATTAAAAAATATAGAAAAATGAACCAAAATGTTTACAAATATAGAAAAATTTCACTCTCTATCCATGATAGACCTTGATAGACTACTATCTATGTCTATCTGTGTCATGATAGACATGGATTGTAAATCCTACTTCCATCCTAGTACCAAGCTAAGTGAATTATTAGAAGTTGTGAACTTAAGAAAATTATCTTTGTTTAGATTGAAGTAGGCGTGGGAAAGAGAAACCAAGAAATGCATGTTTGTGAACTTAGCCATGAGAATGATTTTAAGTAAGTGCTAGGCGTGTAGCTTGAGAGGGAAGTGGGCGAGTGCCATGAAGAGGAGTAGTCAAGGGCTACTTTGACATGGAGTAGTCGAGTTATGTGTTGTTGGATTTGGGTGTGGAGAACCATTGAGTAGCCAATCCTAAGTGTGTGTGTGATGCGGGCACAAGGTGTTGGTGAGTAGATGAATGGTGCGTCTATAAGGTGTGATTTATGTTGGTTGATGCATGCTTGAGTAGAAAAGAAGGTAGGATGCGTCCAAGAGGTGCTTGGTTGAAGACCTACGATGCACTTTGGTTGAGGTTAGTAAGAGGGAATGAGGCATCCTTGGCATGGATGACAAGTTGTTGCGGCTAGATGTTAGTTTAAGGTGTGGATGATATGTTTGTGTTGAGAGTTGCATGCTAAGGTGGACGAGAGGAGTGATGCATTGGTTGGTGCAAGGAGGGCTATGCGTCCTTTGCAAAGAAGATTATTTCCATCCTTGAATATTTTCTCAAGGTTGTTTCATTTGTATAGTGTGGCTTCTTCTCTTTTAGGGTTAGCCCTTCTAAATGAGATTGTGGGTGTTATGTTTTATTGAGAATGTTCACATTGAGTTTTCCCATGTACGGTTAGTGAACTACCCACCTCATTGTTGAGGGTGTTGCCAATAGTCATTTTGACTAGGTTGAAGTATTTACAATTATCATCAATCACTGGAAGTGAAAATGAGCATATCTCACACTTAAGAGGAGCTTAAGTTCTGATAAGTACATCGCTCCAAAATAGGTGATATAAATAAACAAAAGATACTGAAAGTAGTACATCGTCGTAACAATACAAGGCACCCAATTTAGAAAAAAGCTCCCCAATATAAAAGCACCCCAATTCAAACAAATATCTTAAATGGAAAAATTTATGAAAAACTTAGACAAGGAATACCAAGAGCAAAACGTTCAGGGCACTAAAGATGCTTATCTTTAAAAACTCTTTGGTTCCTTTTGAACCATATTTTAGCTAGCAATGCTTTGACCACATTCACCCATAACAGTTGAACCGTTGCGTATAAAATTTGAAGGACATTATCTTTGAAGGAGTTGCCAAATACCCATTGTAGATGGAAAATTGACAAAAGTTTCTTCCAACAATCGAAAGAATAATGGCATTCAAAGAAGAGATGTTGAGGATCTTTACTAGCCCCCCATATGAGAGATATAATGTGTAACTCCTTTGATAGTGAGGTTTCTTTCCGCTGGGTACACTGCTCTCAGAGTAGATAATATTGTTTTGTTACAACAACATATTTGACTTAAAACATAAACGCACATCAATGAATTGTACTTAATTTGATATCTTTTCATTTTAAAATATATTATTTCTGTTAATTGAAAATTTTTGGAAATCTATACACCAGATTTTAAGTCTCAATTGTTTTAAGTCAATTTCATTTCTGTAAAAACTGAAAACGCATTGCACTTTTATAGAATCTATAGAAACTTAAAGCATAAAGCACACACAACAGAAGCAATTGGATCATGAACACTTTAATTTACTTTAATTTGAAAGAAAAACATGTTATTTCTAAGCTATAAAACAGAAGGTTTGAAATACAACCTTTGTAGCACCAAAAACTTGTGAATTAACCTTCCAATTGGTCACCAACAAGATATAGACCACCACAATTGTCTTCCTTGCTATTCATTGGTCTTAAAACTTGATCGTGGGATCAAACTAGTGATGAATTGGAGGGAATTATGTGAATTGAGAGAGATTGGGAGGCTTTTTGGTTTTAGTGCTTAATTTCAACAAATTCAAGCAACATTCATTTTTTCATTCATCCATCCATCAATCATGAATCCCACTCATAATTTCTCTTTAAGAGAGATTAGCATGCAAAATTAGTTATCATTTCAAATTGACACCTAGAGTAATTAGTGTCAATTTAGACGAATACACATAGCATACAAAAAATGAATATTGATTCAAGTTGACACCTAATTTGAGTATGATTAGTGTCAAAATGTGAAGCTTACACCAAGCATGCAAAATAGCTTAGTCATAATATCATTAAAATTGGGAATTGGAAAAATCCACTAATTTTTTTTGGACCTTTTGATTTCAAAAATCAAAATTTCCTATTTGCTAATTAATTTATATATAATCAATTCAAATAATTAATTACAATAATTAATTATTCATAAAATTTAATATCATATATTAAATTATATAAATCCCAATTTGACTACTCCTGATATGAATCCCTATTCATAAACACAATACTTAAATCATATTTAAATATTTTTTGTCTCTTTCTATTGTTCAATTCGAAATTAAACAATAAGTCGTTAACCTCTTTTAACGCTTTATTCTCTAAATTGAATTCAAACGATTCAAATTCATTTATCACACTGTTCTAAGATTTTGTCCAATATGAGCTAGCGAGGGGACCTAATGAACCTACATATAATGAGCTCTAATGATACGAGATTAACTGGTCAAACTCTTGAACCTAATTAATCAACATTCGTTAACTACCAAGACACTCCACTAAAGCTCAGTAGTTGCACTCTCCTCACTGTAGATATATTTCTATTCACTTAATATAACCATGATTAGTAAGTTTATCTTTTACAGGTTGTTCGTAACCATAGCTAGGTCAAATTATCGTTTTACCCCTGTGAGTACTTCTTGTTCCTAAAGTCCCATTAATCCTCTAATGAAAAAATTGGTTCATGGTCCAACCACTAAACCTAAACCGAACCCCTCTTGGGCCAGTGAGAGGGTGGGGCCCTTAGACCTAGAGTCAACACTTAAGGAAACAACCTATCTACTATCCCTAAAACGGGTAGGAGTAAATTACATCTTGCATTCTATGTCCCCAACTATCTATCCAGTCTTACCCCTGAAATGGGAGGCTTATTAAGTAATGAAGTTAGGCTACTCTCACCTATTCAAATCTAAAGATAATCTCAAATAAATAGGACTTCATAGTTAGCTTAGGATTAAGATCAAGTTACCTAGGTCATCAGGTTGAAATAATCAATTTTAACAATAAACAGTATTATAAAGTAAAAGTTATTATTTCATGGTTCAGTCTTATACAAACTCATTGCACAATATGCCCCTACTTGAATGTCTTCACATTAATGATTTAGGATCATATCATTTGTATCAAATACAAAATAGACCGCATCCAATAGTGTTTCCAAAATAAGGTACCCAGTCTTATTCATATACTATAGACCGTTTTGGCTATTTACTCGAACTTGATCTAATTTTATGTCTCCACAGAAAGTCCAAGTAATCATAGTATAGCCAGTGGTTCTTTAATTTATTGAATTTAGGGTTATTAATTCAACAACTTTATTGAATAAACATCAATAACAACTTTATTGATTATAGAATTCAGATTACTGTTTACAAACTATGAGTTTTAGGACATTCAAGCCAACAAAATCAATAAGAAATAATCAAACAAAAACTACAACACAATATGAGGCTTTTAAAAGAGGAAAAATACTTGGGTGCATCATGAGCTACAACTATCTTTGTGCAACTCACCTAAATACTCAATCACAAGTTGTCACATGAAAAACCTTTCTTTTTTAAAAGTATATGTATATATATATTTATTATTATTATTATTATTATTATTATTATTTTCGTTTTTATTTTTCTGTTTATTATTGGAAAGGATGCATGGGATGGGTGTAGCTTGGGAGAGCTAATTTCTAAGTATCCAAAAAACTAACCTAAACCAAGAAAATTGAACTTTATCATAGGTAGGTAATGAGCATCCAATCATGCATGTATTGGATATATGCTTACTAATGCACGGAAGTAAAAAAACTTATGCTAAAGCATAGTATCTGATGCATATAGGTAAGCCATGAAGTTGTCCTCTACCTGAGTTATTCCATTCCCCTCGCCCATGTTGTCTGTCACTTGCAGTTCAAATTCCTTTGCAATGGTCCGTGCCTCGATACTCGAGACTAGCTGCTATATAAGAGCATCGAAACACAGGCAAAACCCAACCCACCAATTCATTCAGCTTAGTCTTCAGATACTTACAATATCTCTTCAGCAGGTTGGTTCCAGGAGCACCTCCATGGCGTCTTTGAAGGCTGAAAAACCTGCTCAACAAGGTGGGCAGTCTAAGAAGGAAGCTAAACCTAGCGATACTGCAGTGAAAGCTTCGGCCTCGAAGTCCAATTCAGCCTCGAAGAAGCCTGCTCAAAGATCTCAAGATCCCCCTAAAAAGGTACACTAGTTAACTGTTTTATGATTTTAATTTCTAAACATGTTTTGAGTTTATGTATAATGTAATCATTTTCTCTCATCCTTGGTTGTGTAGAGGAAAGGGGGCAAGTCTGCTGTAAAGCATTAAATGAAAAAAGGCTGTTTCCATTTGCTTGAAAGATGAGCTAAGGCAGCAAATTGCCATTCTATTTTTGTCTGCTTTGTTATGTTTATCGTTGTATTTTAATCAGTGTGACAAGAGAGGAGCTCTCATATCTGAAATAAAAATAGGTTTCACTTACATAGCCACAAAGAGTAGAAACTCGAGTGCAGGTCAACATGAGAAAATTTATCAACCAATGCATATGATATAATAATTCTTATTATGTTTTAAATCAATAACCCTGAACACATATATTTGGCTATACACACACAGAGCATCATTGAGAAAAAGTAATCAAGTTAGCAGATCAGAATGGGCTAACATTACGTGCTAACTTCAACAATAACTCCGGTACAAGGCGCCTCCTTCGGCAAGCCACTGCATCTGTGGCAAGAGCATCCCTATCATTTTCATGAATGATGAAAATCAAATCTTCAACCAACTGATCTTTACCACCTCTCATTGGATCCTATGTTAGAATTTGAGAAAAGTTTTAGAACCCAACACCTACGCATAATAAGCTTAGTATGTTTGTGATATAAATAAAAGGTAGAAGGGAAATGGCAATTTACTTTTATTACAGCACCAATAGGAGCATACAAAAATGTTTTGCTCTCACCTGGACAAACAAATCTGTATGCGTCTTTCCTTTGTAAAGAACTGTTTCAACTTTTACTCCAAGTCTTTCAAGCACCTCTGCAAAGCTCTTACTACACAAGAATTAAAACACAAAATAATGTAATGCATGTCTGCAGAAATATTGGCATACCTCTACCTCCAGCAAGTTCAAATAACAAGCTGAATTCTCAAACTAGCATTGATATTTCTTAAGATTTTAAAACAAGAGATTTTGGGCTATTGGACAATCTGATGCGTCTGAGGAGAAAAGGACTTCTGGCAAAAGATCTTTTACATTCATATAATAGTGCATTAAAATAAACCTTGAATGTTATTTTGTTCATATTTAGCACCATTTCTCATGCATAATATATAACAAGAGTTGTGAAAAAGAATTTACCTGGCATCTGATGGTATGGAATAATCTGCAGTTCCATGAAATAGAGTCAAGTGTGGAAGCAGGGAAACTGCATCTTTAATCTTTGGATCCTGTACAATAACCTCGGGAGAAAATCTTTGCAGGGACTCTTCTCCTTCCATTATGCTATATTAGACATTCAAGAAACACAAAATTCAAAGTTTGTATAACTCTAGCTGTCGTCCTCAAATGGGCATCATACTTCTGGTTTTGGCAGGTAATTTGGGGTTAGCAGCCACAGACCAAAGTAAACTTTTATCCTGGAGACACTCCAAGAAACTCTCTCAACACCAGCTTCTTTGATTGCCTGCTCTACGAGTGTGCAAGCCGCGATATGTGCACCGGCTGACTGTCCCATTAGATAAATCCTAGAATATCAGCAAAACAAAGCAAATTAAAGGTGCGTTTAAGAGGGCTTTTAAAATAAGTGTTTTAGCTTTCAACATGAAACAATTTTATTATTAATGTGTAAAAAGTCACATGTATGTTCAAAGATACAGCCTCTCATGAGGAGTTAATAAAAAAATTGAAATTAGCACTTTATATTAAAGTGCAAGTGCTTAACTAATCACTTTTATGTTTGGGTTACACTCTTAAAAGTACTTGTGAAGTCCTTGTGCTTGCCAGTCAAGTACTTAGGCCAAAAACACACCACAAGATCTTTCTCTTGTGGCACATTGAGGTATTTTTAATTTGTAATTTTTTCAAAAGCACTTTTATATTTCTCCTAGACATGATACTTTTCGGTGAGAAAGCGAAAAACACTCCTAAACATTGCCTAATGGTCAAATAAGAATAAAGGTAGGTAAGAATCAATAGCCACAGGAAGGAGATGCAAACATACAGTATAGCATTGGATGTCCCCAAAGGTACCAAACATTCGGTATAGCACATAGTAATAAATATTACCTGTTAGGATCGCCTCCATACTCAGCAATATTATTGAATACAAATGAGATGCCTTGAGAAACATCCTCTATCACATCACTCATGGTTCCTTGGGGGAAATTTCTACCGGAAGATTGTTTAAGGAAAATGATCGGTATCTTCTAAGCAAAATGATTAGTCGGATATAATAAAGATAACAATTCTAATTTATCAAAAATGCAATAACTAACAAGGACTAGTGACTTTTTTGTTTTAAATAAGACTATTTTATTTGGATAAATTGGAAGAATACAATCAAACAATGCAAAAGAGAAGAAAAGAACAGTACAAAAGAAGCTTGTACAAGGACATCAAACTAAAGATCAGAAAAAGGAACTCCAGCTAAGAATAATAGGCAAAGGATTGTTACAAAACTCCTACGAAATGGAACCCAAATAAAGGTACTAAACCTAACTAGCCCACACCTCCCTCAAAGAACTTTCAACATTTTAGAAAATTCTTCCTGTCTCTCTCCAGCCAAATATTCCAAAAAAAAAACATAATAAGATTAACACCTAAGAGCTCTATCTTGAATAACGAGTGAACCAGGACCTCCATCATCATTGAATGACATAACCTATTACAAGTGAATCTCACTTCACCAAAGTGAAATCTTCCAAGCAAGGGAGAACAGAAGCCACAGATTACAATATAGAATGGAGAAAGGTGATAGAGATGAGGGAAGTAGAGGTAAAGAGGATTATCTCCCACCTAGCCATCCTCTCAAAAGAGCGCAATTGAGTCATATCCAATAATTGAAAATAAATTTGAGAAGATTTCTTTTCCTTTGTAGTCATTACTTAGTAGTTTTCATCTGGACTAGAAGCAATGACAACTCAGGACAAAGATATTTTACATACGTAACCATATTTAATTTTATTCATTTAAGTTATAGTTTAATAAATGAAGTGTCCAGCATTACAAAACCAACATGTCAACCTGAAAAAGAAAAAAAAAAAGGAAAAAAAGAAAAAGAAAAAAGAAAAAGCAATATATGTATTACATTTTCTATCCAAATCAACCAGTCAGACATAAATTGTGCTTGTTTTAATGATGGATTATACCACCACCCTTAAGACCTGAAAGAAAACGTGTTAAAAAGTCTGTTATAGTAAGGTGTAATATTATGATTATCCCATCTCATGAACTTCAGCTAATTAAGAAAAAGGTTTAATGTATATGCTATGATGCAGTCAAAATTTAAAGTTCTAGTATATAATTTGACACAACAGATCATACAAATTAATCTAATTTCATCAAATAATTCAACCTATCACATGTTTCAATTGACAATATGATTTTTATCTACTGATCCAATACATCATTTCACCTGTAATCAAGGAAGGCTACTACTATGTCTCTCTCTGATTACTGTGACCCAAGAAGAGAACCCCATGCTTTATAACTGCACAGAAAAATGCATTTCTCAAAATGTGGAATTATATGTAACAGAGAATAAATAGTTGACTTTTGAAGTAAACATGTTAAGATGATTTGGAAGTGAATCAACTACAGAAGGTGAATGATCAGACTAGAGTCAATTGCAATTGGTTTGTTATGAACTTCAGCTCCTATATCCAGTAATTTGGTTTTATAACGAAGCTTATGTAAATAATTAGATTTGAGGTTAAATTCTTAATATTTTTTCAGCTGTTGTATTAGAAGAAACCATTCCTCTGCATTTTCTATTGCCTGTTCATTATCAGTTAGGCTGTTCTTTTCTTCAAGAGCTAAATCTTTGAGAGTCTCCATTTGAGTAATGGGTAAAAGATATGGCTGAGTATCTAGCCTTACAAGAATGACCCATTGTTTCATTGGGAAGTGAGTTATTAAGCTAAGTATGGAGCCTATCCATAGGGACAACCATAAAGGCTAAAGAGATCAACTCACAAAATGGATCAAAAGGTCAATGAACACCATGAAGGCAGACCCATGGAAGTTTAAAGAAGTCATGGAGGCCAACCCATAAGGTCGGGCATGATGGGAAAATTACGCCAAAGTGTTCGTCTATTAGGCCAACTACTTGTACTTGCATCTGCCGATGAGAGTATTCGTAATACCTAGATTAAGTTAGCAATGGTCAAATTAATAATCTGAGAGATTAGTTAGCTTAGTAGCCATTAAAATTATTTTTCTATATAATCAAGAGGGCTCAAGACATTTGAGGGACACTGAAAACACTATGAGTTCTCTATTCTCTTAGCTCTCCAAATTATGACTAACTTGATTATTGAAGTGTCAGTGGCTAAGCACTACACCGGTGCTAGATTTTCTTTTCTTCCAGGACAATTGTTTGCTCCTCCCAATTATTAAAATTCACATGTAGTACCAAACTCCAGGATCAACAATGCATCACATGCAACTTTGCCTATCTAAAAGTGTTAGATCTTGAGAATTTGGTATTTCCATAGCTGTATTCTACATGGGAAAAATTTTATGTACGATATATTTTCTATATGAAAAGATTGCCCTGTCCAACAATCCAGGCATCATCATTTATCATGTATTTATTTTTACTCCATGAAGAGGAGAGATAAGGCATCACTCAACCCATAATCCAAGCTCCACCAGTTACAAATGCAACCACAGGCTTTGGCTTCTGCCCATGCCCAGTTTTTGGTAGATATATATCCAACCTGGATATAACAAATCACCCAATCAGACACACGATTCACAGAAATAACTAGATTAATTGGTTTTGTTTTATGTTTATGAAAGTTTGTCGAAATGAGAATAATAAACAAGAAACCATATTATGTTGTCTCTAGAACTTATTAAACAATTTTGGAAACATTTCTTAAACATGAGATGAGAAACATGTAAGAGTTCAGAACTCATTGACATTTCTCAGGAATTGGAAACAAAAAACAGAAAATGAGAGACAACAACCATATGAAATGACTAAAAGATACAAAGTCCTACCTATTTCTTGGCTGATCGCCATACTTTATGCTTCTTGAATCTGGCCACAGTGCAGATAATAATATGCAACTGCAATGTAGAAGTTCACTGTTTGTAATCAAGAAATGGTACGAGCACTGTTTAATTTAAGCTAAGATGTCGAAAAGAGGCATAGGGATTGACCTTGAAGTAGACCAGGGAAAATAAAAGCAACATAACATCCAAGGGATAGAAATCTTGCTATCCATTTGGAGACTATCCTGAATCAAAATCTAGATCAGGAAGCTTTAACTTATTAAACAGAATTGAAAAGCCATCTCAGAAGGGAAAACGGTAAAGTGTGTTATGAAATCAACAAGATTAGCAAAAAAGTGTAAGGACATTAAATAATCGACATAGAAATTTACGTGCTTTACTAAGAACATGTTAGCTACATGGTAGAGGGAAGAGAAAATAATTCAATTATAGAACAGGACACTTATAGGATTAGAGAGTTTATATAGCACAATTTTCTAAACCGTCAGGCCAAAATTATAAATAATGTAAATATGACAAATACCAATACAACTTAAGTTTGAGGCGTTGACTTAAATTCTCTTTATTCAAAGCATTCCAACAAATCTCAAGCACCGAATACCACATAAAACATCATCCAAAGACATAAATACCTTTACGATATCAAATGAGAATCACAAAGTTATAGCTTCTTAACAACTGTAACCGGCATAATTGTAAGCATTCCTTATAAATACGGAAGGAATGGCAAAATCTGAGAACGTACCAAAGGCATCGCAGAACTCTGAAACATAAACGCACCGCAAGAAATGTGACGGCCACAGCATGCCCAACATTGTGGCCGGGCAAGATACTTTCTCGGGAAACTCGCCGCCGTCTTTGCCGTTTGAAATTGGCGGCGGCTGTGGCTTGACTTGTGAGCTGGAGAAAAAAGGGATGTTGATTTCCATCCTTATTACCATATTCTTTGATTAACATTGTATCTACAGTAGCAGAGATGGTGGGAGAAGAAGAAGAAAAAGGATGTTGGATAATGGGAATGATTTCGGTTGACGCCATTGGAGTGGGAAATGAGAAGAAAATTGAGGGAAGAAAATGATGAAGAAGAGATTGACATCATCACATTAAATTTTCAAATCAAACTACACATAACTTTCGAAAGAAACTTGGAGATAATGAATTGTTTATTTTACGGATTTCATTGTTGATTTTTCGAATACGCAACCGATGTTCTGACTTCGTCGGAGAGATTTTGAAAGTGACCGTTGTCCAAATTTATTCGAAAGGATATAAAAATTCGTGTGGGATTTGTCTCCATTTACAGAGTAAGGCTGTTCAATTTCTAATATATACTACTTCGGTCTTTCCATTTTAAATTTTGCTTCAATTTCGTCATGTCATTTTAAAATTCTCAATTTGGGTTTATTATTTTTATATTTTGTTGGATTTAGTCTTTTTGTGTGCTAAAACAATTTTCTACTTACTTTCAATATGTCTAATTTTGTTATTTTATTATATCTTTTAAAAAAATTGTTAAACTTATAATTAAATTGAACTTTTTAAAAGTATATATCCGAAGTAGAATCTAGATTATATAAGGAAGAAAGTAGTATGATAACCAAAATTCTTTTTTAATAACTTCATTTTAAAATGAAGTGTTATTAAGTACAATACATTGTGTAATTAATTTGGTTGGATTATTAAGTACAATACATTGTGTAATTAATGTGGTTGGATGAGGTTTGTTTCTCTTTTCTTCTCTCTTCTTTTTTTATTTCTTTGACTTTATATCTTTAATAAAGAATTAACATCTTTAATTTTAGGTTAGAAACACTTATGGTTAGATGAAATTAACAATTGAGTTCTTGTATTTTCAACTAGGGTAACGACAAAACTAGCAAAATACATTATTAAATAGGGAATTTCTTGGCAATTTTGTTTTCCTTCTTTCCTTTTCTACCCGTCAATTTTACAAAAAAGGAAATAGATTGCTTCACATAAAAAATTCAATCGAAAAGGTTGATTGCTAGTTGTTTTGACGATGATTTTGCGTGTTGATTCGTAGAGGCGATTCCAAGGTTAAAGGTAATTTTGCTTCATCTTCTTCTTCTTCTTCTAGGTCTTCTCCTTCATCTTCTTCTTCTCCTCCTTCTTCTTCATCTTCATCATCTCCTTCTTCTTCTTCATCTTCTCCTTCTCCTTCTTCATCTTCTTCATCTCCTTATTCTTCTTCTTCTTCTTCTTCTTCTTTATTAGCGATAGACAGTGATAGAACTATCACTGTCTGTCGCTGATAGATAATGATTGAACTATCCTTTGTTTTAGCTATTCTTGTTGTTTAGTGAGCTTATTCTTCTTATTATTATTCAACTATCACTGATTGGAATGTGGGTGATTGGAATTAAAATCGAATTGACTGTGATAGATTTCTATCACTGATAGATAGTGATAGAAGTCTATAGTGATAGAGCTCTAACTTTGTCTATCATTGATAGACAGAGATAGAGTTTTATCACTAATAGACAGAGATAGAGTTCTATCACTGTCTATCATATTTGCTGTAATTTGGTGGCTTCCATTTAAGTTGGTTTCCTCTTAGTTGGTGCAATTTAATTCACTATGTTTAAGGACTAAAACCAAATTCAAAACCAGGGACATTTCTAACATTGTCTATTTGTGATGGACATTGATAGAGCCTTATCTTTGTCTATCAGTTTGTTTTTCTCTGTTGTGTAGTTCTTATTCTTCATCTTCATATTATTACATGCAATATTAGAAAGTGAAAGCCTTCTAGGTATCACTGCCTGTTACTAATATACAACGATAGATTGCTATCTCTACCTATCAATCACCATTGTGATCTGGTCTATACATGATAGACAGAGATAGCAATCTATTGTTGTCTATCTCAACTAATAGACTTTAATAGAAAACTATCACTGTTTATCATAGATAAACAGTGATAGAGCCTTATCTTTGTCTATTAGTTTGTTTTTTTCCCTATTGTGTAGTTCTTCTTTTTCATCTTCATATTATTTTATGCAATATTTTGTGGCTATAGAAAGTGAAAGTCTTCTAAGTATCATTGTTTGTCACTAATATACAACAATTGACCATTATCTCTGTCTATCACTCATTATTGTTATTGGGTCTATCAGTGACAGATAAACATAGCAGTCTATCGTTGTCTATCTCACTAGTAGACGTTGATAGAAAACTATCACTGTCTATCACAAATAGGCATTGATAGAGTTTTATGTTTGTCTATCAGTTTGTTTTCCCCTATTATGTAGTGATAGATTTTTATTGATGTCTATTTGTAGTATGTTTTTCTACTATTAGTTTATTATATAATATTTTCCCCCTTTTGCAGTAATCTAATACCATGGTGAATATTCCTATAGTTGTTCTTTATGTGGATAGTGGAAGCATTATAAGGTCACTAGAATTTTGGTGGATGATATGATTGACTTCAACAGTTTAGTTGATTTGATACTTGAGGAAATTTAATTGGATGGTTTGCTTTTTAATAATTGGATCTTGGTAAAGATAATAACCAAACTATGTTCCCAATAAAACAAGACAAGGATGTTTATTGGTATTTGACTTTGGCTAAAGATGCAATCGCTAAACATCCTTTAGTTGCTCACACAAGTGATTATTCTTTTGAAGGATCTTCTACTTCTATTGGTAGTGTAGGTGGCGACAAAATGTTATGTTTAGGTTCTTCTTCTTCTTCTTCAAATAATCAAGTTATAAGAGATATTAATTTTAATGGTGATTTGAAGGGAAAAGATGTACTTGGAAGTAAAGAAATGCTTGTTGGGATTGGTGTCCTAAATCTCTTGGAGTTCTCGTAGTTTGTAATCTTTGTAAATGCAAATTATTTATTCAATAAAATAATGAGTTATCTTATTTGTTTTTGCATTAACTCAATCCAATAAACTAAGATTTGTGGTTATTTTATGTAAACTTAAATTGGATCATGTTTAAGTAATAACCAAAAAGATCTGTAGTATAAAGATAAGGTTGGGTGTCTTATCCTAGTGATACTACAGATATGGTCCACTTTGTAATTGTTATAAGAATTGTAAAGTGTTACAAACGATTTACTCCTAATTGTTCATGTGGAGACATGTGGGTGGGGGTATCCTATGTAAAAAGTTTGTATAAGACCAGACCGTAAAATGTTTAATTTCTCTTTATAACGTCGTTAATTGAAATTAACATTTCATAAGATGACCATATGTGAGTTATGAACTCTTGTCTATGAGGATAATCCTTTGGTCTGTATGGGTGAGAGTGGCCAGATTGTCGACTCAATAAGCCTACCATTTTGGGGATTTGTCTAAGTAGGAAGTTGGGAATATATTTTCACAAGATGGAATTTGCTCATTCCCGTCTTTAGGGTAAGTAGATAAACTGCTCCCTTAAAGGCTGATTCCGAGTCTTGAACAATAAGGTCTCACCCTCTCACTGGCTCGAGAGAGGTTAGTTTATAGTTGGACTATAAACTATTTGTTCACTAGAGGGATTAGTGGTACTCTGGGAGTTAAATGTAACTACAGGAGTAAAACAGTAATTGACCCAACATAGTCACAAGCATTTGATTGATCATATCTGTGAACACATAAATATATCTATAGTGCGAAAAGTGCAGTTATAGGTTTTTAGTGGAGTGACTTGCAATTAATGAATATTGATTAATTTAATTAAAGAGTTTAATTAATTAATTAATTTCATATCATTCGAGCTTCTAAGTTATAGGCAGTTCTTGTGCTAGCTCATTAAGAGTTTGAAAAGAATCAATTAATTTTGGATTGATTTGAATTATTCAAATCAAATAAAGGATTAACTATATAAGATACAATTAGTATAATGTATAAATACACATTATAATATAAAGTTAATTTTGAATAAAATTTAAATTATACTTTATTTTATGAAAGAGATTAATATTTCAAATATTGATTATATGAATGAGATTCATATAAAAATTATAGGATAAAATTAATATGAATGAGATTTATATTAAAACTATAGGTTATGTAAGAGAACATTATTTGAATATGATTCAATTTAAAATTAAATATGTGATATTTAATTAATTAATTAAATTTTATTTAATTATATTTAATATTATTACATTAAATTATATTTAATATTATCAAATTAAATATATTAAGAATAACTCCTGGGGGGAGTTATTCATCGTGTTGAAGGAGTTATTTTACAATGACTTCCTACTCCTTCTCTCACATATTTTGGAGAATGTTAAAAAGAAAAAGGGGATTGAGTTTTCTTCTCTAAGAAATACAAATTTCTCTACCAACAAAAAATCTCACTTCAATTCTCTTTATAATCTCTCCTTCCCTCACCAAAACTAGAATCCCACCATTCTCTTTGTTCTTCCTAGGAATAGTAAGGAAGACTTTCATTGGTAGTGTCCATTATTCTATTCTGTTCGTTGAGTTTGAGGAAGATTTTGGGTGTTCGTGAATTCTGGTGGAGTAGAGATCTACTTAGAATACGATCTTCAAGGGTACAACTTATGTTCTCTCTTAAATCTCCTCTTGAAGCATGCTAGTATTGATGTTTGTCTATTTTTGTTCTCTGTATTTTAGTTTTTCTAAGAAGAAAATTATTGGCAGATGGCTATCAATCGTTTCACAAGGAATTTAATTCCTTCAAACTGTCAAAGTGTTTTTACATAATAGTTGTCACACCTCCTTCCAAATTAACCTCTTTAACCCGGAAAGAGACGTGAAAACAACAAACATCATCTTTTTGTGATGCTTACTGCCCGACCTCTATTATGCAAGAGTTAGCAACATAGCAGCGGAAGTAAATAGGATATGAAGCACTCTAATTACATCAATTTTGAAGATTAAGCATATTTGTTCTAAAACCGAAAAACTGAGGAAGAGAACTTACTTGTTGTAGCTCAAAATTGAAGCTGGATTCTTCATATTTCAGATCACAAACACTTCGTGAACAACTTCTAGTGTCTTCTTTGTTATTCTCAGGCCTTAGAACGGAATGTGGGATCCAAAATTAAGTTTAATTTTGAGCACAAAGCTGAAGAATACACTGATTTTTTTGCTTTTGAGTTTGAGAGAGTTTTTGCACAAAATAGCAAAATTACTTAACCTTAATCATCAATTCCTCTCATCTATATAAAGAGGATAGCATACAAATTAAAACAACATCATGAAGACAACAAAAAGGCTTCTTAAGCTGCTCAACTTGGAGGTGGAAGATGATAATGGATATGGTGTTTTGCATGAAGAACATCACCACCTTAAACATGCAATTAGTGGAAATTAAATTTAATTCAATTTTAATTTAAAAATTAATCTTAAATAAAATAAAATTTAATAATAAATAATTAAATTAATATAATTATAAATTAATTATTTTTCCACTTTTCCTGACAAATTCCAATCCGATGAATTTCTATCCATTCTAAAAATATTTAAATCATATTTAAATATTTCTAACTTTCCGATTTCGTCTAATTCATAATTAAATGAACAAACCATATAAATTTTTCTCCAACACAAAATTCGAGCATTTCAAATTCACTCAATATAATGTTCTAAAGTTTATCCATGAGTTAACAAGGGGACCTAATGAACTTACATCATGAGGTTCAACGATTTGAAATTAACAAGCTAAACTCTTTAACCTAGTTAATTAACATTCTTTAACCACTAGGTCACTCCATTAAAGCCAAATAGTTACACTTTCCTCCTGTAGATATATTTTTGTATAATTGATATAACCATAATAAGTAAGTTGATCCTTCATAAGTTGTTCATAATTATAGTTGGATCAAATTTACCGTTTTACTCCTATAATTACATCTTGTTCCTTAAGTCCCACTGATCATCTAATGAACAATTGGTTTGTGGTCCAACCAATAAACCTAGTCCCTCTTGGGCCAACGAGAGGGTAGGGCCCCTTATTCAAGTCTGTACTTAAGGGAACAACTTATCTACTAACCTAGAAATAGGTAGAAGTGAATTCTATCTTGCAAGACTATGTCCCAAGCTATCTATCTAATCTTATCCCTAAAATGGGAGGCATATTGAGTCAGCGAACTCGGGTCACTCTCACCTATGCAGATTAAAGGATAATCTCAAACAGATAGGAGTTCATAGTTAGCTCAGAATTAAGATCGAGTTATCTAGGGCATCAGGTTTGAAATAATCAATTTTAATAGTAAACGGTATTATAAAGCAAAAGTGATTATTTCATGGTCTTATCTTATGCAAACTCATTGCATAGAATGCCTCCACTCACATATCTCTACATGTACGATATAGGATCCCATCGTTCATATCAAATACAAACTAAGCCACATCCATAGTGTTCCTAAGATAATGTACCTAAACTTATCCTTATACTATAGACCGTTTTGGCTATTACTTAAACTTGATCCACTTTTATGTTTATACATAATGTCTAAGCATACAACCTATACCCAGAGGTTCTTAGTTTATTGGATTTAATAGATGCAATTTGAATATTCAATAACAACTTTATTGAATAAATCTCGATAACAACTTTATTGAGAATAAGTTCCAAATAGCTACAAACAACAAGTTTTAGGACATAAAACCCAACATATTACTCTCATATAGCCATTCATACTCATATTTAACAAGTTCATATGTGTTGAAGTTCGAACTATTTTCAAAATTCATACAAATTATTAAGGAAAACATAACCTGAACTCCAATTCTATCTACCAAAAAGATAAACTACCATGTGGTAGACCTTGACTTCACGCTGCAACGAGGAATCCTCTATTACCTGTGAAGAAAAACATAAAAGGAAAGAGTGAGTTGGAAGCCAGTGAGTGGTGAACATCATATAACAGAGGGTAACTTTCGGCCCTTAAGCACAAATATTTCAATCATTAAGACATCATAATGAGGTTATCTACTCAAACCTCAATACTGATTCTCTCTGTACCTCATCTACTTTCCTGCTAGCTTTATTTTGCGTAGCAGACCATCATTCTCTCTGTGTGCACATAGACTTACCTCTTATGGGCTTAGAAGCTAGGCTTGTCAGCCTTCTGACCATCCCACCTGAGGGTTGATGCACACTTTTCGTGTTAACCGCAAGTATATGGGTCAAGTTATAATATAAAACGGTTAACTCCGAACATCGTTCCACTGAGGATCCAATTGTGAAGGTTTGAGTTACTTAGCTATTCTAGAATTGAATCAATTTTATTTAAGGATTGGAATTTAAGTTGTGATTTTGAAAACTAAAAAGAAAACCAAATAAATAGGAAACACAAGATTCAAAGAGAGTTCTAGGGTAATGAATCCTTGTTTAATCCATTATGCAATATTCTAGGGTTCATGGATTTTATTGCAATTCATATGCTTAAGTCTAGAAACATAAATCAAAGTTATTTTCTCTCAAAAACAATATTTTCTCATGCAACTCAATTGATTACTAATTTCTTGAAATTAATACAAATTACATGGTATTAAGAATAGTCTTTAGCAACTTCCATTGTTAACTAACTATTTTCATGATAGATTAACAACAATTCATTGTTATAGATCTAGTTAGATATATAATCTCTCAACCATACATCTAACCTAACATTCAAGGACGACCAATTGATAGCACCTAAAATGTGTTATCTTCCTCAGCTTAACTTGAGCCTGTTGTGCTATTTAAGTGTCTATTGTGTTATTTTGTAGGTTTCGAGCACTTAACAAGTAGAACGGGGTATCAACACCAAAATCGGGCTAAAACGGGCTAAAACGGAGTTCCACGGCATCAACCGGGAGATAGAACTCCAAAAGGAAAAAAATGCTCTATAAGCCACGGTGTCACGACGCTTTTTCCCAAGATGCGTTCCAAAAATTTCATACGGCAATATTTGCGTCAGCACCACGGTGCTGTCCCTAGCATCGTGGCGTTGCGATAGATTTTATAAAAGGGAACCTCGGTTTCTGGGTTAAAAAAGAACCCGACCAGCCGACTTTTGGCTTAGTATTCTCTCATATTTTCTTCTTTTCATACCTATGAACTTGAACCTATGCCGATTATTGGCTAAGGTAACATTTTTCTAGCTTGGGTATTAGGGATTTTCCATTGTAATTGATGTTTTTTTTGAGATTTTGAACTTAATTCAAGTGTATGCATGATTTAATTTCGAGTTTTTAAGAATTATGATCAATTTGTAATGCGGTTGTTTATTTTGATTATTGCTTTGGTTGTATTACAATTTGTGACAATTTGTTGTATGTCAATCATAGGAAGCAATAGGTTTGGTTAGCTTGCAAATCTAGATGGTGATGTGCATTGTTCTAATCAACTTAGGATTAAATCGATAAAATATTCAATCTAGGTCTTTCCAATTGAATGTTCCGCCTAATTTTCCCTTGAACTTAATACGGTTAGGTTTAGTCAAATTTTGCATGATTTTCATCGATTTGCTTAAATCTAACTTGTCGACTAAGACAATTCAATTTTGGCCTTTCCAGTTGAATTGATTAGGTGCTAGCTTCAATGAATTTAGTAATGACGAACCAATATAAGAACATCGAACAAAGGAAATCCTGCGTAACTTAAGCTAGAGCTTTCTGTGATTGAATTTTACTTCTTTTACCTTCGTATTTTATTTTCAAGCAATTTAAGTTTCTTGCAATCAACTATTTTTCAGAAACCCGCTTTTATTACCTTGAATTCTAAACTTTCCAACTATGAAATTTAAGGGCTCCCTGTGTTCGACCCGACTTGCCATTACTACTGTGAATAAGTTAGGAAAATTTATTTGGCATGGAATTGGGAGACAAATTCCGTCCGTCACCAATCAACAAGAATTAAGCACAATAACAATGAAAAGCATAATCATTACAACAAAACCATGAATAATCTACAATATTAACATAACTTCATAAACAATTCATCAAAACCCTAAAACTAAAGAGTTTATGTAAGCACTGACTTGTAAAACCAAGTGTTGGGGAGAGCAATGCGATTGGGGTTATGCGTTGCTAGAGGAGAAGTAGCCGAGAAGTAGAGTAAAAATTTTGGTTAAGTGTTGGCCAAGACCATGCATTGGTGAATGTAGAGGAAAGTTGAATTAATTGAGAAACCATGCGTTGTTGATTGAATCACGAAGGGTTGTGAGATGAAGTAGTCGTCGCATCGAAGGATAAGTGATCATTGGCGGGGAAAGAAATATGCTTAAATCATGCGTCGAAGACAGCCATGCGCTGAAGTCACATTACGTCCAAGACAGAACGGTCTTGACGCGATGAAGCTAGTGGTTTGAATGACTATGTTGTATGCGTCGGAAGTAGGAGGCGCCGAGAACACTATGCGCTGAGAGTGGTTAGTGGCTGAAGTTGCTGAAGGAGAATATAGACATGAGTGCCTTGTGTCGAAGAGAAGACCCACGCCAACCTACGGGTGAGGGATAAGTTGGCAATATCATCTCGGTACTTGTGAGGGATAAGTCGGCAGTGTATATATAGGTGAGTTTAATCACTTCCAGACATTTTTCAAGAGTTTAAGTCGGTTCCATCTTTCAGAGAAACCACAAGAGAAGGAAGAGGAAGGTGTTCTTATAGTTTTTGGGCGAAATTCTACCTGTTTTGATGCTGAAATCTGAGCAGGAATAGAGGATTGATTGTAGACGCACAGATTGAACAGTGGTCGATGTTTGGAGTAGAACGACTCGAGGAAGCCGAGTTTAGGGCTGAAATTTTGAGGTTAGTAAGTTAACATAATTCCTAACAAGTCTTATGAAGGATGGTTAAGCTGAAACCGAAGTTTATCACATGAATCTTTAGGTAAAAACAGCAACTACAGAACTGCTATGCAATCCGGAGCAACACGGAGTGATTTTGGCATAACTGGAGAACGGAAAAGGGTTAAGCCTTGAAATTTTGAGGTCAGCTGTGGGACTTAATTCTTTACAAGTTTGTAGAAGGAAAGAAGTCTTAATATGGGCTGGCAATGCATTTTTAGCAGGGATTAAGCAGAGAGACATCCAAGCTGTAACAGTCAGCTTTGTTAAGGAGAAACTAAGGCTCAAGTGTTGATATAACAGCAAGTGAGCTGCATGTAAAGTGTTCTTGGAAATCAAGGTATAGCAGAAGAGTAAGGGACAACTCATAGTTATAGCTTTAGAGTTAAGGCTTGAGAATAAACTAATGAAAGCTTAACTGCGTGATGTGCTATAAACACTGAGCATATGATAAGTTGTTGTTTATGTTCTTGTGAATGGAAAAGAAGTATAACAAGGGAAAATATCTATTTCAGGCCAAGAGGAAATAGGGAAGGCGTATAATCCACTCAAGGCCTAGGAAGCATAGTGAGTGACACTTCTTTTACTTTAAAACGATTTTGTTGAACATGATAGTTTGGTTTTCCAATGAAATGTGAATTTGTGATTAAATGCTTTATGAGGCATACGTTATGTTCTTAAAGCTATTGAAAAGCATGTTTATGAGATGTTATTGATATAATAATTGCCCTGTATTCTTATGAACGATTTGTATACAAACGGGTTGTATAAAATGTTGCTTCTAAAGAGGAAAATGTTTAGAGGAGGCTCAATGCTAGTAAGGCATGTGAGTTTTCCCGGGACCCAGTACTTGGGCAACCCACCTATAAAATATTTTAGAGGAGGCTTAATGCTAATAAGGCATGTGAGTTTCCCCGGGACCCAGTACTCAAGGACATGAGAAGGTACTTGGGCAACCCGCCATATTCCTATGTGCACATAGAGGTTATATGCTGGTGCGTTGAGTCTTGCTCCTCATCGAGCCTTAAATGTTTTCGACGTTGGGGTGTTGAGTTTTGCTCCATTTCAACTAAGGAAAAAATATTGTATCTAAACTGTTTCCTTATGATTTGTTTAAAAATCATGTATGAATTGATAAGGGCAATTAAGTTTATTTTAACTATTGTATTTAAAGTGATTGCATGTTTTATGTTGATGTTGAACTCGGTTTTACTACTGATGATTTTCGAACTAAAATGTTTTGTTAACATTGTTACTCACTGAGCCTTTAGCTCATGTTTTCAATGTTTTCTTTCTCCTCCAGGTAGCAAGGACGTTTCTGGTGCTTTGCCTACTCCCACTCACCCTGCTTAAGCTTCGAGTCTCCGGAAAATCTGACTTGTTGAAATGTTATTTGTATGTTAAACCTTAATTAGGTGGCATGTAGATATATATGTTCAATTATCAGGGATTGGACTACGGGTTGTGTAAGGACATGTAAAAGAGTTGAGGAATTTCATTTTTGGCTTGTATATACTTTCCTATATGTTATGTTTAAAATGTCTTAGAATGTGGAGATTACATTGTGAACAGTTCAGAATACGTGTGAAGGAACGGATGGTATGCGTCACAAGAGGGGTGATGTATACTGTCCTCACATCTCCTTTCAGGTTGTGCAGGTAAACATGGGAGGGGGTGTGACAGTTTAGCCACTCATAGCTTTAAACAACATGTTCATAAACAAATTAAGCATAGAAAGAGTGTAAAGAAAGGGAAACTCTACTAGGAAGAAGCCCTTGATTAAGGAGGAATCACCAAAATGTCCTTCGGTCTTCACTTCGGGAACTCGAACAACACCAAACTCTCTCTCGAAGTCTTCTCTTCTTTGTAGCCAACTCACTCTTTGAGACTCTTTTGGTGTATTTTTCTCTGATTTATTGATTAGGGCTGCTAGAACCCTCAAATTTATAGAGTTGGTCGCTCAAAATTCTTTCCACGATGCTGGTCAACGGTGCCGCAGTGCTGTGCGTCATGGAAACCTACCTTGCGTCGTGCCACAACGTCGCGATGGTGGCGCTGCGTTGAGGTAGAAGTTGCTTTAGGGAAAAAGTGCCACGATGCTTGCCTGTTTTTGGCAGATTTGGATTTTTCTTCACATTTTTACTGGATTCTAGCTCGATTTTGATCTTTTGGTCTTCACTTCTAATTTTTTTTTTTTTTTTATTTTGTCTTGAAAACCACTAGCAAAAAAGTCAAATCTAATATAAACTCCCTTAATTTTAGAGAATACGAAGCACTTTTCAAGCGCTTTTCACCACCCCAAACTTAGAGATTTGCTAATCTCAAGTAAAGAATAGAATCAAATAGGGGGAGTTTAGATGAAGAAGTGTGCAATCGACTCATGTCTCAGAGAATAGTATTTAGAGGTTAAGTAGAAACATGCAAACATATCTATATTGTTATAATCATTCAAGGCCAAATCTTGCTATCTCCCATGTGTGTGTGTGTAAGTCTCATTCAATTTAAAATGCTAAAACTCAAATTAGGACTTAAGAGAGCTTCCTTAGTTTTCCCCTCTACTCTAGTTCATGCACCAATCTTCAAGCATCCACACATTTCAAGTGAGTAATATATCCACTAAGGTGTCATTCAATTATACTTTTTTCATGGGCCCTAAACTTACATTCTTTTACCTAAGGTCACTAGTTTTCACACATTCACTATAGAGACTCATACCTAGTCAATTCCCTGACGTTCTTACTGATCATAACAAATATAGCTCTTTTTACCCCCATTCATGCATACTCATTACAAGTTTAACATTTAAAAGGATAGACATATAAAGCTCATATATTTTTGTGTACACTTCTTTTTTGAAAGGCATGTACATTCTTTTCTTTCTCCTTAGTCTAAGATTACAAATTATCATGCATTTCTACTCTCTAACCGTGGTGCCTTTCGAAATGACAACCAAATACACCCAACTTAATCCTTTTTTCAGTTAAAGATTCTAAATTAAAGTGGCTACGTGCTCAAGAATATGGGAGATTTTAAGAAGAACTTAAATGAATTTAACTTATGGGGACAGCAGGAAGAGGAAAGAGTTTGAAGAAATTTTGTTGATAATCAAGACCAGATGATGCTATTCTATTTCCCCAATAAGTTAACTATCATGAAAATTCGAATCTCATCATGGGCAATCAACATCAAAGCACACAACTATTAACCAAACATTCCCATTAACTTTGAAGGCTCCAACATTTTCAAAATTTTTCAAATTTTCATTAACATGCATATGATCATTAAAACCTCACAAACATGCATAACAGGATAAGAAAACACACAAAAGTATGAGTGACACCTCCCATCCTAAACTTAGAATCATGCGTTGTTCCCAATGCATAAGAGAAAGAACAAGTCTGGGAGCAAGTGGGAAGCCAACAAATAAGCTTGGTGTAAGAAGTACTTTTTGTGATGAACCAAGATCCTGAAAATTAATAAAGCATATGAGTGACTCTAAGATTATTGAAAATAAAATAAAAAGAAAAGCAAACTAAAGAAAGCAATAAAATTGGATTGCCTCCCAACAAACGCTTAGTTTAACGTCTTCTAACTAGACAGGGCTCACACGTCACGGCAGATCCCAAGGTGATTTCTTCATTCCATGCTTTGTATCACCTACAACTTTTAGTTTTCGCCCACATTGACAATCACAAATATATTCATTTACATTTAGTGGGTTGGTCAACAATCCATTGTCAAGTTGGACGTCATCTTTTCTAATGTAATCAAGCATCATTAAAGATTCATTATTATGAAATTTTACCAGACTCACCACTTCATTTTTAACATGCTTCTCCATGATTTGTTCATAATTCATTTTAGGTTTTGGAGGCATGCAAGAAGAACTAGGAGCATTATCACAACTAAAAATATGCTTCATAGGATTTTCTAATTTAACATCAAGCATGCCATTAGTCTTACCATTTAGAGGAGGATCATCATGCATGGAGTTCTTAATAGAAGAGGGGGGCGATATTACCTTTGTGCTTGGTTCATGATGCTCATACCTTTCTACATCCGGATGTTTAAGGGCTTTATAGATGTCAAATTTTACCTCCTCATCGTTAAGGCAGAATGTGAGCTTTCCATCTTGCACATCGATGAGGGCCCTTCTGGTGGCCAAGAAAGGTCTCCCAAGAATTATGGAGACTTTGGAGTCTTCCTCCATGTCTAGTATCACAAAATTCGTCAGGAAGATAAACTTGCCTACCTTGACCAAGACGTCCTCCACAATGCCTTAGGGACGAACAAATGATCGATTGACCAAAAGCAAGGATATTGGTAGTTGGTTGCACATCTCCCCCATTGAGCTTCCTAAACATGGATAAAGGCATTAAATTAATAGAAGCTCCAAGATGACAAAGCGCTTTAGTAACCGAATTATTGCCTAAATGACAAGGGATAGAGAAACTCATTGGATCCTTTAATTTTTGAGGCAATTTCCTTTGCAGATTCCCACTACATTTTTCGGTTAGGGCAACCGTTTCGTAATCTCCATACCTCTTCTTCTTAGGCAACACCTCCTTCATGAACTTGGCATACTTAAGTATTTGTTCTAATGACTCAACAAAAGGAAGGTTAATTTCCAACTTTTTCAATATGTTTAAGAATTTAGAAAATTGAGTATCAATCTTTATCTTTTGAAATCTCTGAGGAAAAGGTAAAGTGTTAGGGATAAAAGAAGTAAAGTTAGAAATACTCCCTAGACTTTGATTTCTCATTTTCCTTAGATGCACTCTCTTTTTGTATTGGAGTATCCTCTATGATGGCTTCATCCTCTTCTTGTGGAAGCTCATCATCATCTATCATGATGTGCTTGTTCAACTCCTTGCCACTCCTTAAGGTTATGGCATTGCATTCCTCCTTAGGATTCTTCTCCAAACAACTTGAAAACTTTTACCTTTTTGCATTGTGTGGAGAGATGTGGCCATTTGACTAAGTTGAACCTCCAAGTTTTGAATTGCCTTTACCTTGGCTTTGAATGGTGCTTGCAATAGCTTGGATCGAATTCTCCAATGTGGTCGTCCTCGATCTTGACTCTTTGACAAAATCAAGCATTATGTCCTCCAATGATGTCTTTGCATTCCTCACTCCATTGAATCCTTGAGGTGCTTGCAACACATTCTTGTTGTTGGCATATGACAAATTCTCATGATTCCTCAAGTTGGGATGATAGTGAGTTGGTAGATGTTGTTGACCTCGGTATTGTCCTCTATCCACATAATTGGCCACTTCTAACTCACTTGACTCTTGTTGATTTGCCATGACCTCGAGAGAACCTATGAATGGTGGACCTGCTTGGGCTTGGCTTCCTTAAGAAAATTTAGGTAAAGCATTAGTGAAAGAAGCCAATTGAGCTTTTAGAGAGTTTACCTCGTCCATCTCATATGGTCTGGTGGTTTTTTATGATTGGAGAAGATCATTCACATGGCCAATTGTACGATGTAGTGGCCAAGTCTTCTAGTATGGTATAGGCATCTTGAGTATTCTTTGAAAAAATTGAGTCTCCGGCGGTTGCATCTAGAACGGATTTGGTTGAGTTTGACAATCCATTGTAAAATAGTTGAATTTGCAACCAATCCAGGTAGCCATGATGAGGACACCTCCTCAAGAGATCTTTGTACCTTTCCGAAGCCTCATATAGTTTTTCATCCTTAAGTTGGCAGAATGTTCTAATCTCCGTTCTGAGCCTTTGAGATTTAGTTAGTGGAAAATACTTGTTCAAGAAAACTTGAGCCAAAATCTCCCATGTGGTGATACTATCCTGAGGTATGGTTTCCAACCAATCCTTTGCTCAGTCCTGTAAAGAGAAAGGAAAAATTCTTAGTTTAATTGTATCGTTAGAAACACCATTCATTTTTACCGTTCCGCATATCTCCAAGAAGGACCGTAGGTGCTTGTGAGGATCTTTGTTTGTTCTTCCTCTACAGGCTAGCTCTCTAGCCATTTGAATCAACCCCGGTTTCAACTCAAAGTTGTTGACATTGATGGGCACACTCATAATGTCGGGTTGATTTGCTAGTAATGTCGGTTGGAAGTAGTCCCAAATTGCCTTTGGTATCTCCTCTGCCATCTCCTCGATTTGATTATGTTGAATCCTTAGGTTTCTTTTATACGTCCTTTCAATCTCGGGATCAAGAGGGAGAATGCTAGTATTATCGTGAGGCATAAACCGACAACAATTATCAACCATACAATAATATACACCACAAATTAAGATCTATCAATTCTAATGAATATTAAATAATAAAAACCATTCTTTGGATCCACGGCAACGGTGCCAAAAAACTTGATGCACACTTTTCGTGTTAATCACAAGTGTACAGGTCAAGTTATAATATAAGACGGTTAAGTCCGAATATCGTTCCACTGAGAATCCAATTGTGAAGGTTTGAGTTGCTTAGCTATTCTAGAATTGAATCAATTTTATTTGAGGATTGAAATTTAAGTTGTGATTTTGAAAACTGAAAAGAAAAGCAAATTAATAATAAACACAAGAGTCAAAGAGAGTTCTAGGGTAATAAATCCTTGTTTAATCCATTATGCAATATTTTAGGGTTCATGGATTTTATTGCAATTCATATGCTTAAGTCTAGAAATATAAATCCAAGTTATTTTCTCTAAAAAACAACCTTTTCTCATGCAACTCAATTGATTACTAATTTCTATCAATACAAATTACATGGCATTAAAAATAGTCTTTAGCAACTTTCATTGTTAACCTAACTATTTTCATGATAGATTAACAACAATTCATTGTTATAGATTTAGTTAGACATACAATCTCTCAACCATACATCTAACCTAACACTCAAGGATGACCAATCAACACGATTTAAGCACAATAACAATGAAAAGTATAATTATTACAACAAAACCATGAATAATCTCTCTTTCGAACTTTTCTCTCTTTCTTGCAGTCAACTTACTCTTTGAGACTCTTTTGGTGTGTTTTTCTCTAATTTATTGATTAGAGCTGCAGAAAACCCTCCAATTTATAGAGTTGGCTGCCCAATATTCTTTCCAAAATTGTAGATTTTTCAAAATAGGAAAGATGGCGTCGCGACGTTGGTCAACGACCGCGATGTTGACCGATATTGAAAGGTGGCGCAGCTATGCTGCTTGATGGCATCGCGGCGTTGTGCGTCATGGAAACCTACCCTCGGCGTCGTACTGCTGCATTGCGACAGTGGCGCTGCGCTAAGGTAGAAGTTGGTCTTAGGAAAAAGCGTCGTAGCGCTGCCATGTTTTTAGCAGATAGGAACACTATCACTGTCTATCGCAAGTTTATGATTAATGTTTACCTTTGAATTTAGTTTCTCCTTCTATTTTTTAGTTTTCATTTTCTTTCCTTTGCTTAATGACTTGCCTTTGACCATTTTCCTTTTTATGTTGCTTACCATATGTTCACAAAATGTAAGTAAGGAGGAGGAGGTGGAGGATAGAGAGAATTTTTTGTTGCCGATTAATTGCTGGTCACATGTGTTGGTTTGGGTCATGTACACAAAGTTGCGTGTGTTGGTTCAAGTCATGTACGCGAGTCCCGTGTATTGAGTTAGAATTGTGCATGATTTTTGTGTGTGGGTTGGGTTTTTTTTGGTATTTTACTAGACTATATTTTGGTATTAACTAATTTGTAAAAAAAAAAAAAAAAAAAAACAAAGAAAAAAAAAAAAAAAAAAAAACAAAGAAAAAAAAAAAAAAAAAAAAACAAAGAAAAAAAAAAAAAAAAAAAAACAAAGAAAAAAAAAAAAAAAAAAAAACAAAGAAAAAAAAAAAAAAAAAAAAACAAAGAAAAAAAAAAAAAAAAAAAAACAAAGAAAAAAAAAAAAAAAAAAAAACAAAGAAAAAAAAAAAAAAAAAAAAACAAAGAAAAAAAAAAAAAAAAAAAAACAAAGAAAAAAAAAAAAAAAAAAAAACAAAGAAAAAAAAAAAAAAAAAAAAACAAAGAAAAAAAAAAAAAAAAAAAAACAAAGAAAAAAAAAAAAAAAAAAAAACAAAGAAAAAAAAAAAAAAAAAAAAACAAAGAAAAAAAAAAAAAAAAAAAAACAAAGAAAAAAAAAAAAAAAAAAAAACAAAGAAAAAAAAAAAAAAAAAAAAACAAAGAAAAAAAAAAAAAAAAAAAAACAAAGAAAAAAAAAAAAAAAAAAAAACAAAGAAAAAAAAAAAAAAAAAAAAACAAAGAAAAAAAAAAAAAAAAAAAAACAAAGAAAAAAAAAAAAAAAAAAAAACAAAGAAAAAAAAAAAAAAAAAAAAACAAAGAAAAAAAAAAAAAAAAAAAAAGAAAAAGCAAAAGACAAAACAAAAATGGTTTATTAGTTATAATTAGTATATCAGTTGAGCTATTATATCAATTATATAATTGATTTGCCAAATTTGCCTTTTATATATCAAATTTATCAGTCAACATCTAGTCGTGCATTTATTTTTATTTGTGGACTTAATTTGAATTGTCATTCATTTGTTTTAGAGTATTGCTTTGCTTATACATTATGATTAACTTATAATGGTTCAATTTCTTTTGTTTGTAACCCCTCTAAATAAATATAGATAAACTAATGATATATCAATGTTACACTTGAAATTGAATTTTAAATGGGTGTTGATATACTATTAATATAACCGAACAAATGTATTTTTATGAAGTATTGATATACTAATGATACACCAATGTTATGCTTATTTAGAATGATTGTTGATATACTATTAATACACTAATAATATATTTAAAATTAGTTTTTAGTGAGTATTAACATACTATCGACAAATGTTATACTTTAAATGAATTTTGGATGACTGTTGATCAACTATTGATACACTAATAATATACTTGAAATTAAATTTTTGTGTGTTGATATATTATTGATACATTACTAATATACATAAGTAACATTTTGACTGAGTATTATTATGGGTAATTCCATTGAATAGCACTTTTAGGGATAATAATTAAGTGTATAGCAACATTTTTAAAAAATTGCAAATATAGCAAAATCTATCAATGATAGACTTTATTAATGATAGACTTGTATCAATTATATGGTCTAAGTCTATCAGTGATATGGTCTATCATTGATAGACCTCGCTATTAATATGGTCTATCACTGGTAGACTTTGAAAGCAAAATCTAAAATTTGCTATATTTGCAATTTTTTTTTTTTTTTTTTTGCATTGTGCTATATCTGCAAATACTTTGGACCCGATTGCTAATTTGCAATTGCCCTTATTAATATACTATTAATACAACAAGTTATAGTTGAAATTGATCTAGAATGATTATTGATATACTAATGGTATACTATTGATATACGGTAACTCACTTGCTGAGAGTTACTTAGTCTTGAAAAACTAAAGTTATGGTTGAAAAGTATGTATTTATGAAATTATGATTATTATTATATATAAAATAGAGTATTTAGGTTGAAATCAAGTCGAGCTTAAAAAGGGCATTATGTTGTGTTACATAAGATTAATTAAGTATTAAAGCGCATAGGACATTTTTCGAACAAAAATCCCAAAAATCATTAAATCAATAGAATCTCAAGATTTCCCATCAAATCTCCTCAAATCAATGGATATTATCTGACAAGATTTATTCATACTGATCTCGGTACAAACCCTAGGCCTTGCAAGCTATAAAAGATGCTCAAGCTTAAAGAAAAATATATAAGAAATCAGGAGAGGATTAGTTTCATCTTCATCTACTTTCCGTCAGTTGGTACACCGTAGATACCCTAGCTCTTCATTCACTTTGTACCCTTCATTCAAAAGGACTTGATCCTCAAACTAGGACCTTAAGTAAGAAGTTAACTTTAGCCAAGTTGTGTTTTATGTCCTTTTTTTTCATCTTGTAGTTCTTAGTCATTCTTGTTGTGTAATAGTTATTCTTGAAACAATAAAATAATTTTGATATTTATCTCATTTGTTCTTTACACTTTCATGTATATATCTTCTACTTTTATTAGCTAAACTCCCCTTAGGGATCCAAGCATGTAGATATCCTAAGTAAGGATAAAGCCCTATAATGTGCTATTAAGGTAGTCAACTATTGCAATCATTTGTTCTTCTTAATTGTTAATGATTTTTGTTAACGTAACTTGTGTTGGGCTTTTTAGCAAAATATTAGAAGTACAGTTGTTTCACATCAAAGAGATTTAGGAAAGTCATGGGCTTGTCACACATTGAAATGGTTTAGGAAAATCATGGGTTTGTCCTACATTGAAAATGTTTAGGAAACTCATGGGCTCTCTAAGCACTATAAAAGAAGTCTGTGCCTTTGTTGTTCAATTGTCTCAGTTAGAAACACTTTAAGCTTAGTGTGCTAACTCTAATTAATTTCCTTTTGTATTCTCTAATTTGAGAGTGAGAGAAAAGGTGTGAGTAGTCAAAAGCTTTGAGAGAGTGTTATTGTAATAGGGATCAAGAGAGAGAATTATTTTGTGTGATTGTAACAATTTTTCATATAGTATATTTCTTTTTGGTGCGTTGTGGCTTTTCTCCGAGTTTGGAGTTTTCCATGTAAATTCTTGTGTTTTCAGTTTTATTGTTATCTTTTAAGTTCTCTATTATTTTTCTACTTATTTCTGCAGTAGAAGTGGGAGGTTTTTCCCAACAAGTTGTATCAGAGTTTTAGGTTCGGAGTTTCTTGAATTTATGAGTATGCTCTATGGTTGCAACATTGCCAGACCTTCCACGTCAGATTCTTTTTTTTTTTTTTTTTTT